>JASJOG010000496.1:0-142519 GCA_030142905.1 Heliopora coerulea
GTTATTGGTTTAGGTCTAACAAAATGTTGAAGAATTGTATATATAAGGCAATTATGAACAATTTTTACGGCTATAATTTACCTAGAAGCGTCCATTTGTGACATCTTCGTCACAAAAAGTGAACTGATAGCTTCATTGTCGGACGGCTCATAACCATCAACAAAGTCCAAGTCTTCATTTGTGTCCATTCTATCATCTCGCTCATCTTCGTCTTAACAAAAGTCAAAAAAGTGATTCTTATGACCGATGACCAGCGAAAATTCCTCTTGTGACCATACATCATCCCTTTAAGTTAAGTATTTCACATGAGTAGCAACTAATTTATCATACAAAATGAAAACTTGTCTAGTAAAACATCAAACACTAGGGAAAATGATTCACGCTAAGATCAAACGCCGACACGACTGTCCGAAAAATGAAGCCACTATGAGGTTTTTAACTCTAGCTCTTCTGGGTCTTCGATTTCCGGGCCAAACACTTTCATGATATACTGTATTTTCTCAAGTGAACCAGCATTTTTCAAGAAAATCGGGTAAAATTTCTATTGATTTGTGCAAGTGCTCGATCGTAGTGTCAAAACACGTCTCGGTCTTGATTTTCCTTCTTCAAGAAGCTTGATCAGAGAGTTTTCAACCTCACATACAAGAGTATAAATGAGGCAAACAATAAAATTAGGGCGTTTGCTTCCTAAATCTTTTATCAGAGTACACCAAGAAGTGAGAGACGAACACACTAAGATTTATCTTACTCACTACATCCCTCCTTTTATATATTATATGAATATATGCAATGTTTTATGAACTTTCACTAAAGCTTAGACCCTAAATATTTACCAGGTAGTGAGGGAGAAGCTGGAAGGTTGATAGACTTCGGCCAGCCAGAGGGCTGTAGCCTACCAAATATTCTGATAAAATCACTGTTAAAAGTACAGAGCAAGATAGACAGATCCAAACGCACAGAAATTTTTCATTTGCTGCCATAGATGTTTATTTTACTTCTTGAAATTAGTAATTTTAGACCTCAGGTTTTAAAAATCTTTAAGAGATGCATTCCGCCAGACTTTGTTTGATTTTAGCTCTGCCTCAACGGAAGTTTTGCTCTGCCACTCGTCATATGCACGAGAAAATTTCCGCCTCGGCAGTTTCAGACGAAGCCCTGTTTACATTCGCAACGCTTATTTCGTCAACGGTCCGGATTGAGAACACGTTTTTGGATTTGAAACTTGACAGGACACACACTCGTGTATGATCACCAAGTACTCAAATTTGCCTAATAATAGCACAAAGAATTATACAGGGTTCGTACACTCTTCCAGGAATGATTTTCCAGGACTTTTCGAGTACTCACATCGATTTTCCAGGACACCACCATCAGTTATTTCCTTGCCGGCTTGCGCGGGCACGGATAGGAAAGTGTTGGAATGGACAAAAGAAAACAAATTAATTCCTAGTGACCAAAACCGAGCCCCGTCATACACCGGAGGACCAAAACAGCACGCTAAATTAGTAAAATAATTCTTTACTATAGTTCATCACAATTTTCCACGTATTTTTTCCGGACTTGGAAAAAAAAAACGCTCCGTTCTCCAGGTCTTTCCAGTACTAAAAAAAGGCCGATAAAAATTCCAGGACTTTCCAGGATTTCCATTACCTGTACCAACCCTGCTATACTAGACACATCTGTACGTCCACCACATACACTGATTTACAACTTTCTTTGGTCAAAGAAATGTAAAATGTAAAATAATCGTGCACAGTGCTGCTCTCTCTGCAGGATATCTCAAGTTTTCCTATCGTGATTCTTCGCTATGCGATGAAAAAGAGCATTGTTTGGTTACTAGCACTAAAACATTCGCTGTAATCGAAGTCTTAAAAAATTAAAAGAAGGAAAAGAATTATTCGGGTTTACTTGTAATAGTTGACAGATTTGCGCTTGCGGGTTAAGCTTGCATTTGTGAGTTACCGTTGGTGAAACGATCAAATCCTGCCGTACGTAATTTCTCCAGCTTATTTACTTTCCGTGTAACTTTGTTATACTGTTTGTCAGTCCTTTTTGGTCCAACACCCTTGATTGAATATGTGTGGTATGATGTTAGTTCTTTACCAAACATTTTACGTTACTCCAATAAAAATTTTCAACCTAAATCGAGTGACAAACTGCTGAACAACCTTACGTTACAATTAAATGTCAGCCAGTTCACAAATGTGAAATTTTCCATTCCAATCGAGCTCATCTAGCTCAATAATGGCTCATGACTTTGACTTCCCTGCACAACTCGGAATATCACAGTTTTCCGAGCTTCTTTAATTGTCTAACAATTGAATATGCTGTTATCAATTTAGCTCAATCCGATGCAATTTATTAAGAAAATATTGCAATGATACGGTAACCAACCTGAATCATGATCAGAATCATTGGTCGACTCCTTGACTATGGGTTCTTTAAGTTCGCAAGGCAATCCTTGACCAGGCTGCTTAAAAAGATCGATTACTTCACCAAGATTTGAGAAATACCTCTGAGTTCTCCTGTCTGACGCCTACGTAAGTTCAGTGATTATTTATCAGAAACATCTAAGGAAAAAATCTGTTGTGATAAATGGATTTACCATTGTACAATAAACGAAGTTAGAGAAAGCAAAGTTAACGGCTGTCACCTATTTTGGGAGGGAAATTACGCATGCGATGGACCTCGGGTCTTTCTTCAGAACACTACACTAGCAGGAAGAGGTGCCTAGAACCTTGTTGCTTAAGGCGGTCGCTGTAAGTATGCATGAGTTTTTTGAGAAAAAGCCACTCTTCGTCATCTGTCAGTGATATCATTACGATTTCAAGCGAAGCTGAGCCGGCTTCCATCACCAAAGCTTTTATAGTGCACATCAGCCGTCCACATTCACTTACGCGGGTTTTATCTCAACTGAAACATGTTACACTTTATCGTCGCACGTCCCTTCTTTTCCTCTCGCTGAGGAACTGCGTTATACCTTGGATACCTTAGGCTTAGTATTTCAGTTACAGCTCTTGCACTGGCTCGGCTACGGCCAGTGGCACAGTATATTTTCCTGGTAATCTAGTGTAACTCTTGGGCAGTGGTCGATCAACGTTCATCTACACGTACGTGATATTGCTAACCCTCCAAAAATGACTACACGAGATACTACACGGATATGACGAGTTCAATGGTAACCTTTCCTCCAGCCACTTGGGCAGGCTAGACTCAACTGTTTGGGAGATGCCGTTGGCTAGAGAAATGCGACTGTCCCAAAAGATACGTATTGGAGCCACCTGCAAGCAGCAAGATAGTTACAAAACCCATTCCCTGCAATTTACGTTTTTTCCCGTTCCGGACTAGTCTTCCAAGCAACAGCCCATAACTTCCGTCACGAAATGCTCCTTTCCACGAGTAGCATCTTAATTGAGTGCAACATTCCTTTCCCATGTTCAACCAATAAGCACTTAGTTCTCAAAATTTAGAATCACCTCAAATACTTCCACAAGCTGAAATTGTCGCCAGACGGTAATTAGTAATTGGTCAGGACGAAACCAGATGGAATGCAATGTTACAGTTTGGATAATAAACACTTGTGTGAAAAAGCGTTATGCCACGACACTAAGAGAGGGTTAAGATAGTGATAAGAACCTCTCAAATACTTCTAGTAGTCGAAATTCGGACTCAGAGGTAGTTAATTAGTAGCCATGTGAAAACATTGTGGGATTGAATGTTACACTTCAGTAAGCAACCGTTCATCTGGAGGTGTATCGCATAACGACAGTATGAACGTCGATGACCAGCAGATCTGGGCCATGTAGAAGGAACATTTCGAGCAGATGGCAGGAGGCAATTGTCTCAGTAGATTCTGCGTTTGATCCCTCCGCAAGCAGCAAGATAGCGACCGATTCAATCCTGTCCAATCTCTGTTATAGTGTAACAGGACTAATAATAGCGAAGTGGCATATTTGATGAAACTCTGAAAGGCACTTATGGTCAATGTATTCAATAGCTGGTGACTTGACATTTGTCTTATCATTCAAGCCACAATTTAGTTTTCATCATAAATCATATTTCAATCAGTTGAATGAGATGAAAAAACTTCATACGCAGGAGTATGAAGACTGTTATTCGCTATGTAACTTTTTCCCCAATAAAAATGTAACGCATCTGCAATTTTAGTCATCACACAATTTTTACCCACTACTCTGAATTAATTTTGAATAAAAGATGTTTTTAAATAGTGAAAAAAAAATTGTGAAAGCTGCTTTAATTTTTCAGCTTTATGAAATTACAAAAAGTAAGTTGCATCATCATACTGTATAAACGCAAGATTTGTGTTATATTTTAGGTAATTTCATTAAAACATTTACTTTGGGGGCAATTTTGCAATGTTCAATATTCATACATCAACAGGCTTTGCAATCTGTCCATGGATCAATCAGCCCCAGTCCATCCCTGTTTGTCAGTCTGTCTGTCAGTCTCTTGTAAACAATGTATATCACATCCATGTACTGTACCTTACCTGAACAGTAAATTTGTCCTCATTTCTAAGAACTCTGAAATGATGAATCATATTCCCAAACCTTTAGGGGAAAAAAAATTTCTATGCATTTTTAAAACTGTAACTAAGCATACAGGCTCAATTGCTGATAGGAGTCCAGTAAGTCATTCAAAACAGTAAAGCCCATCCTAAGTTGACTGCACCCACCTATATACAACCACCTGAATAGAAGCAAAAGTTAATAAGGTCAAGTGCAGTTTAGTGGATGTCCCTGAATTATTAAGGTAATCACATACTCACCTCACCTAACTATAACCTTAGACCTAGACCAAACACTACACCAAATCCTAACCCCAACTGTAACCCAACCTGAACCTGAACTCAAACCCAAACCCAAAGCCTAAGACTGTAAAAAGCTAGGAGGTTTGTCTGTGTCTTCTAAACTGCACTCAAGCAAATAATTAAAATATAAAGTGTTCATTGGGATTAAAGAACCTGAAGAAAAATTTTCAGTCAACTATTTCAATAGCCAGTATAACACATCAAAGACACAATCAAGGCAGTTCAAAAGCATAATGTACAGTTTAATGAACAAGGCCATCAGTGTTCCTTACAGGGGAGGCAAAGGGAACATTTATCCTGCTTAAAAGCAGCTTGTCCATCATCAAAATTTCATGGTTGTTAAAAAAAAAAAAAAATTTAGGGAATATGTAATATATACACCCTCAAACTGAAAGAGACACCAGGCACCAATATTTTGAGGCATTTACCCTGTACAATCACTGAATGCCCTTAATTAATTCTGTAAATTTTCCATTTCTCTCATAATAATTCATGGTAGCTACAGGTATGTTTATCTAGTCTTGCAAAATTAAGATGAGACAGCTATCCATTTAATCACAGTTCGAAAATATTAATCAGCTGTAGTAACAACAACTAAGGAGAAGTGAATAATCTACCAATAATTCATGGTAGCTACAGGTATGTTTATCTAGTCTTGCAAAATTAAGATGAGACAGCTATCCATTTAATCACAGTTTGAAAATATTAATCAGCTGTAGCAACAACAACTAAGGACTAAGGAGAAGTGAATAATCTACCATGAGTTCAACAAGAGTATTCTCCCAACTAAATATAATCTTTTTTAAACTTTATCTTCCTATACTTCAACAAGATATGACATTGCATTGGTTTTCATCCTTCTAAGCAGGATCAGTAATGCTTAATCATGTTTCCAGTGGTGAGAATTTCATTAGATATCTACTAGTGTAACAGAAACAGGGAAATTGGCCATGCTGGAAGCTTATACCCACCACATTCACAATGCAATACATATATAAGAAACACACCAGTTACTTAACATAAACCTAGAACATGTAGAATATAGTAAGTCTGAGGAGTTTTAAAGGTGAAAAAACAAATTTTAAAACTAGTATTTCCAGTTGAAAATATTTTGTTTGATGCCATAAGCAGTACATGTTGGTTAAGTAAACTCTTTCATGTGGGATAATCACTGGAAGATGTAATTCCCAAATATGTGTAGATACATGTACTACGACATTTTATGATACTTGAGTCGCTTTAATGAAAAATGATGCAAGAATTTAGCTTCATGTATTGTACAGTACATGTATAACATTTTTATGTGCATTCAGATCACTCCACATGAAGTGAAGATATTTCACTGATTTATGGTTTTTCATCATGTACAATAAATCAATAGAACTTCACTGATCTGGGGTATGTACACAAAATTGTGACTGAAAGAGTTGGGACCTGTGAGAAATCATCCATGTAGAATCCCAATAAACCTGAGTCCAACAACACTATTAGTTCTTCACTGATGTACATCTTTTTACAAAATAGCCACCAGTGATTTGGGGTAATCTTGTTTAGATTTGCTATAAATGAAGCTGTCAACCTAGGGCCAGTTGTGCTGAGTCTTGACAGATACCAAAGGACTCAGACTGGTTATGCAAAGGCAGGAATGCTTACCCAGCACAAAAATCCTAGTGAGGGTAACAATACTATTGATGCCTTGAACAACCAAACTTAAACTTTATCCATCAAGTAGAAATGTAAGATAGAGAGCTTGTGATTTGGTAGATAACATTTCAAGTTGGCAGTCTAAAGCTTAGCTAGGGTTGCTCATTGTTGGGACTTAGAATATTTGCCAGTTAAGCTTTTTGTGCTTTGTACAACCAGGCAAAGGTGAATATGTCCCAAAATGTAAACAGTGATATCTATGCTTTGAACTATAAAAACCTTTATAGAGTGAATTGTAGGTCATCACCTGAAGGGCTGATCCACATGGTACAATTGTTGCATATGTTCAGGATACAAATTATGGAATTAAAACAGCTTTGCAGAAAAAGTTGGCATGCAAATTGACCCAACTGGTGGCTTAGACAATTTTTTGTTGTTTCACTTGCTCCATTATTTAACTATAAGCAGTATTTAGTTTTTATGTCACTAAAAGATTATTTATGCTTAGTTTCTTGAAATTTTATATATTTCAGACAAGAAAGGTTTGTTCAGACTCACTGATTACATAATTATAAAGTTTAATAAAAATTCCCTTTCTATAATTTTCATGTAATCAATGAGTCTATTTATGCTTACAAACAAGTTTATCTCTAAGATCAGTGGAAGTTGGTGCACATGATTGAAGCTTTGTACTGTGCTCTGCAGTTGAGTTTGGCTGTCATGATTTTGCCATAAAGCTTTCAGTTTGAAAAATTGGAAACATGTTTGCAACTCACAAAATACGATGTGTGGATGTGCAATGGAAATGGCAAAGTTTCCATTCCAGTCTCTCACATGCTATTTCCCATGTACACGTAACCATTTCAAATTTGTTAAACCTGGCAACTAGGTCAGCTCACCTCTGCCACAGACCACCTTAATGGAATGAATATGAAAAAGACATAAAAGATTGAAAATGAGAGTTCTTTTTTATATAATTTACACTTTCCATTTTTCTGATTTTCACTTGAATTTTGCCTCACAAAAGACTACAAATGCTTTGCAAATTGCAAAGTGCAAGCCACTAATTTATAATCTGATGTTTATTCATCCTGATGTATATGTTTTATTCACATGATACTTTAAGACACATTTCAAAATTTATTAATAATTTGTAAGCTGGAATTGTGCTCTAAAGGCATAATCATATAGGCAATAATGATGAATCATATTCAACAATTGTATTTTGTTGAAGGGCCCCAAGGGGCTAAACATTTGATGCAGTGCCACTATGTAATTCAAGATTTGTTCCATCTTATCATTTCTAGGGAAAAACTTTCAACTTAAATCAAACTTTCATTGAATGAACATTGTTGGACCAATCAACCCTGTCTTTATAGTGGTATTTGCAGCACAAAACCTAAGTTCAAGTGTTCAAATTGTCAATGACATGAATAGACCAAAACAAATCTCTTGCTGGGATTTATCCACTAGAAAAAGTACAAGTGAAACCTAATTTCCTGTGATTGGCCCTTGTATTTCATAATTATGCCAATGCACAGTAAGTCATCAAATCTTTTCACACCAAGCATTGTGTGTGCTTTGCTTTGGAATTTGTGCCAGTTTAAATTAAGTGACATTATTCTTACTCGTACAGAGTATATACTGTAACATGGGGCGCTGCCTGAAATCGAGTATTATAACAGCGACCAGCGCATACACCAGTGTAGCTAACCGGAGATGATCTAGAGTACATGCTTCCGCGTGAAAACTGAAAGCGATTGAACTAATTACGTGCAAACGAAGGGCGGCCCTGGGTTAGAGTACGGTTACAAACAGGGCAAAATTTGCATTAAGAACACAGCTTAATAAAAGAAAAAATTATTTAAACATTTTTGCGACGGTAGAGATTGCTAGTAGCACACTTAAACTTAAAGGCAGCTGAAACTCTCAAAGACAGTTTATATACATACCATAAACTGAGGACGTGTGCACCGGCAACAGACTCGCTTTCTCGAACCAGGTAAGCACCATCTGTAGCGTTCTTCATCAACAGCTCCTCCGCAGCCTGACGACTTATTTTCCCGTGGTTCCATGGATAATTCATGGTGAGTTCGATTATCAACAGCAGTAATGTAAAGGATAATCTTTCACTTTGAAATACGAATGCGCTGCAAAATGGAGGCCCTCGACCACAACATACAACCAAGCAATAATTGAATTGGGAAGCAAGTCATCCCTCTGACACTTAAGAAATCAATCGTGCTAAAACTGCTATCCCGTTACCATGGTTGTAACAAGATGATATCAGCACGATTCAACAATCACTTTTAGTTTTTTACAAAGACACGATGATGCGGAAGTCAAGTTTTCGAAACTGTTTCTTCCTTCTAATCTCGAGCTGCGAACCTGACACAAGGAACACATCAAAAGCACAGCAGGTGAGGTAAGGTAAAGTAGGGAAAGCAGGGAATTTACTCGACGCTGTAAACAAATATCGCGGGCCATAGGGTTTTCGTTTAAATTTTGTGTGTGTTAAATTACAGGTACTCCGAACAATTAGATTTAACGCAACGCAGAGGCGCAGAAAGTTCTTCAGAAGTGGGGGGGGGGGGGGGGGGGGGGAGGGCAGAAACTGGACATCTGGTAGCCGAGCAATCGGCGACTTTTTTCCAGTCCAAATACAAACCCAAATATAGAATGACATGTACGTGTTTTAAGTTTTAGAAGTACTATGTAGCGCATAAAATTTGTGCAGAATGTTTTTAAACGTTCACCGTGCCAAAAAGTGGGGGGACAAATACATATGTTCGACCCCCCACTTTGAAAATTGGGGAGGCAATCGCCCCCCTTGCCCCCCCCCTCCACTTCCTACGCCTCTGTAACGTAAGAGTAAGATGTAACATTTTGGACAGTCCTTTTTAACGAATGTATTAGCATTGATATAGCTGCCAGCTGGTATCGTTGAAGTACGATGGTTTCGTTTTTTCATTGTCAAAATTGAAAGTTGAGCATGTTAGCCCTTTTGAGGTTGAATAATCAGACTTAACTGATAAAAACATTGGAGCTAGTTCTTTACACACAAGTCGCCGATCAAGCATTCGATGAACGGAAGTTACTGGCAGGGTTATTAGACCTGGGAGGGGAAACTTCTAAAATTTCCCTTAGTCCTACCCCGTCTAGCTCTCTTACTAGTATTTACCTATTGCTTCCTAGATTTCTAAATTCTTCCTTTTTAAATCCTTTCCCTCATAAATCCAATCCTTTTCAAATGGCCTCCTAACCTGCGAACCAGGGGCCGATTCCTAGCACGATTGGCGCTAATCTAAGATTACCAGTTTTTCTGTTGTTTTGGTTTTGTTCAAGGACGTAAATCCTGGGAGGTGGGGGACATATCCCCCCACTTTTTGTACAGGGGGATGCATATAATTATCCCCCCACTTTTTGCAAAGCTCGTTGGTTTCTCAGTAACAGAACGCAGTACACGGAATCGTATAATTTGTGGAATATTTATTGTGATGGTATTAAATGAATTTAAGATGAGTTTAAGATGAATTATTCGATCTAAGAAAAAGAATTAACAAAATATGGCTAAATATAAAATAGCTTACACGTGCTCAGTTATCATATTCGCCTAATACGTAAATTACATATAAACCGTTATCTTTACTTACTTCTTGCCGGATTTCCGCGTTCTATATCTTTAAACAGTCTTAAATCTCCAATTATGATTCACAGGTTAGCAAACAGAATAAACAAAACAGAATAACCCTACAACAGTTTTACCCGTCCAACGTGCTCTCACGTGTAGACTGCAGTTTATCATATGAGATCATATTACTTGGTGAACCTCGTGCTCCTAATTAAATGTCAATCAACTTATCTATTATTAAATGTTCTAACAAACGTATGTAGTTCCCCATCGATACATCCTCCGCCCCCATAAAGGGAACTCTTTATCTTCATTCTTCGTTACCCTCCGCTGGATGGATTACTGCGATCTTTTGGACTGGTCTGGAATACTCTCCCGAAGGGGTTCTTACCTTCACGTTTCTAACTTTCTTATCCTCTCCTGGATAAACTTCTGTCACACGTCCGATTCTCCACTTTCCTCTGACTGCCGTCCCATCTTGCACAACGACAACATCATTCACTCGTACATTCCGTCTCTCCGAGTTCCATTTCTTTCGTGGTACCAATAGGGGAAACACGTCCCTCGTCCAACGCCTTCAAAACGAATCTACGATCTTTTGGACGAACTCAACTCGCTTTCGTGGATTCTTTGTTTCTTGAAAGGGTCCTTGCGGGACTTCAGGTGATGCTCTTCCCAGCAACATATCATTGGGGCACAGATATGCACCGTCGTCAGGATCATTAGTGGGTCTTCCGATGGGTCTTTGATTCACCAGATTTGCTACCTCGAGCAAACAGGTATACAGTTCGAATGGTGTTAAGACGTGTTCACCGGTCGCTTTCTTGAGGGCCAACTTGCAACTCTTTACTAGTGCTTCTGCTGTTCCATTCTGGTGGGGTGCTGCGGGGGTAATGAATTTCCACTGTACACCTTTGTCGACACAATACTCTTGCAATATCTTCTTACCAGTTTCTTGAAGCATTTTCTTCAGGTCGGTCAAAGCTCCAACAAACTGCGTCCCGTTGTCGCTCATAATCATCTCGGGATATCCTCGAATAGAGAAAAATCGTCTGAGTGTCTGAATAAACTCCCTTGCTGAGCAATCTGTCACAATCTCTAAATGCACAGCTCCTGTATTTAAACACGTGAAGATGACTCCATAGTGCTTGGTTGTCTTGTTACGACTGGTCTTGACGGTTAACGGTCCGAAATAACCACAGGATACGTAGTGGAAGGGAGGAGTATGAGGTGCTACTCGGAACGGTGGTAGGTTTGCCATCAATTGACTCTCGACTTGTGGGTTCGTTTCTTTACAGACTACGCAATTGGACTTGATTGTCTTTACCAAGTCATGCACTCTGATGATCCAATAACGTCTTTTAATCTTTGCAGCTGTCGTCGCGATACCCGAATGTCCAATTCTGTGAGCTTCCTCTGCAATCAATCGCGAAACTCTATGATCGTAAGGTAGTAACGCGGGATGCTTCGTCTCGTATGAAACTAATGCATTTTCGACACGTCCACCGACTCGGATAATACCTTCTTCATCTTCAAACGGAGAAAGTGTTCGGAATTCGTTTCTTTTCAGGCGATCCTTTAGGCACTTTTGCGCTTCATTTATCCAAACCTTTCGACTTTCCTCGAGCTCGTTCGGAGTTAACGACTCTTCAGCTACAGAATTCTCTTCTCGGACTCTTCGTATCTTTGCCATAAGCTTATTCTTGAATTTTAACACCCATGCCGTAACGCGTTGGAGTCTTTTCCAGCTTGAATAATCTTTGCATTCAATCACATTCTTTAACTCGACTGCTTCAGTTGTCACCATTCCAACGGTTTTCTTCTTTATACATTCTCGCTCGACCTCGGCTGCATCAGGTTTGCTATCTTCTTTCGGCCATTCTTCCATTGGTTGCTGCAAGAATTCTGGACCGTTCAACCAACGTCCAGACAAATCAGGAATAGATAAGCCGCAGGATACATCATCGGCAGGATTTTGCTCCGTTGGAATGTGTCTCCATTGGACCGGTTTAACGTTGCTTCGAATCTCTCCAACTCGACTTGCTACAAATGGTTTCAGACGCTTTCCGTTATTCTTTATCCAGGCTAGGACAATCGCACTGTCCGTAAACAAGATTCTTTCTTGGAGCTCGATCCGAATTTCTCGCTTGATCGTTTTGCACAGTCTGCTCGCCAATACTGCTGCTTGGAGTTCCAAACGTGGGATGGTCAACTCTTTCAAAGGGGCTACTCTAGATTTGGCTGCGATAAACTTTACTTTAACTTCACCCGCGGAGCTTTTACTTCTAAGGTACGCGCACTTTCCAAAAGCACCACGCGATGCATCTGCAAACACACACAGAATTGGCGGCTCTACTACGTTTCGTGGACAAATACATCTCTCGAACGATACGCCATTCAGCTGCTTCATTTCTTCGAAGTATGACGACCATTTCTTCTGAATACTCGGGGCAAGCTCGTCGTCCCAGTCCACACCTTCTTCCCATAACTCCTGGAGACTTATCTTTGCTCTCACGAGAAAAGGCGCGACAAACCCAATTGGATCGTATATTCGAGCGATTTGGCTGAGTATCTTGCGCTTGGTCAGATCAGTAATACCGCCTTTCACAGCTTCAATTTCGAACTTATACTTTAGGACGTCTCTCACGCAGTCCCAGGATATACCAAGCACTTTCGTGTCGGTTTGACTTTGTGGCATCTTGATTTCATCCAATTCCGTCTTACGCTCTTCTAGATCTTTATTCGATTGCCATCCTTTTACTGTGAATCCGCCTGTCTCCAGAATTCTGTCTACGCCGCTTGTCAGTGTCTTGGCTTCTTCCTTCGTGTCAACTGAGTCGAGAATGTCGTCCATATAGGTGTTGTCCTTAATGGTTCGTGCAGCTTCCGGATTACTGCTTTCTCCTTCCTCTGCCGTCTTTTGCAAAGCGATCTGAGCCATGGCAGGTGCGGGCTTGTCACCGAACGTCAAAACATTCATTACGTAAATGTCCGGCGGTCTGCCCGTTTCCAAATTTCGCCAAAGGAATCTGTGCACGTGTCTGTCCTCCATAGGAATGAGAACTCGATGGTACATTTTGGATATGTCAGCGGTTACAGCGACCTCTTTTTCTCTAAAGCGTAGTATAATTCCGAAGAGATCGTTCAATAAATCGGGTCCCTTTCGCCAATATTTATTGAGTACATGGCCTTGATATGACGACGACGAGTTGAAGACTATGCGAACAGGTGTGCTTGTACTGTCGGGTCGAAGAACAGCATGGTGCGAAATGTAATGCACTGGACCTTTGTGCTCTTCAATTTCCTTTGCTGTCAACTTGCTCGCAAAGCTCATTTCTTCCATCTCGATAATTTTACGGTTATAGGCGTCGGCCTCGTTTGGTTTCTTCAACAGTCGGCGTTCAGTAGATTCCAGACGTTTAACTGCTTGCTCTTTATTGTCAGGTAGCTCAGCGGGATTTCTTTTCCATGGGTACGGTATCATCCATTGGTCTCCAACTTTTCTGGCGGACTGTTCTATCATTCTCTTTTCTTCTCGATCTAGCTGATTTAACTTGTTTGCATCACAGACACAAGGATCAACTTGGACGCCCATTCCTTCTGTTGTCCAAAAATCAGAAAGGTCCACTGGAGAAGTTGTCTTCACATGGAGAACGGTGGTTGTCACATTACTTAGATCACCGGGCGTCGAACCAAAAATCACCCAACCCAGAGGAGACTCTCTTGCGACCAGATGGTCAACTTGTCTTGTCTGACCAGTATGCATATGTGCATGATCAATTCCCACGAGAAGATCCACATGCCCGTTTCCACGTTTGATTTTCTCCCTCGGTAGGTTGAACTGCTCTGCTAGTGCACTCGATCGGACACCTTTGATTTCTTCACTGATGCATGGGATTCCAATTGCTCTAACCACATACTTCTTCTTATTCATTCCAGTCACACTCATTTTGTACACTTTTGTTTGAATTTCTTCCTCTTCTCCTCCGACCTTTACGATATTCACAGTTATATCTTGACCACGCAAACGTAGACTGTCCGCAGTCTCTCTTCGAATTAAAGTGATTTGGGCTCCAGAGTCAAACAAAATATTTCCGGGCTTGTATACTCCATTAGATCCACAGATATTGGCAGTGATTACTGGTAATATTGTGTCCTTTTGGTCAGAAATGGAAGCAACACCGACATAAGTTGTTTTGGATTTGTGCAACAATGGGTGGTGAGTTGAGGTACATTGGTTTCCGTTCTCGACTTTCGTACATTGCTTCCGTCTGCTGCAATTCGCTTGTCGGTGGTCTCGGCCTGCTTTCTTTAAACAGCTGAAACACGCGTGGTTCGTCTTTGCTGCGCTTATCCGGTCGTCTACACTCTTTGCTGCGAACCTTTCACATTGATCTGGCCAGTGATTCGAGTTACTACAGAACCAGCACTTGTGTCGGATTTTACCACCAACCTCAGCCTCTCCGTACACCGTATTGACTTGTCGACGATTGGGACCGCTTCGAACCGGAGCTGTGGCACGCATTCTCGACTTCATTTCGATCGTCATCCAGTTTATTAGGTTATTCAACGTAGCTGATTTTGCTTCGCGTTCAAGATCTCTAGACCACACTTTCCGGTCATCAGGGCACATCTTTTGCTCAATAATGGAAAGCATGTGACTGTTGTCCATGTCATTAGGGATTCCCACTTCTTTTAGTGTATTGTAACATCGTCTCACTAGATGTACCAGGTCGCAGAATCGTGCATCCTCCCCATCACTTAGTGGTTTAAATTTCACAATGTCCTGCGTGATGGTGTCCGCCACAAACCGGGGGTCCCCATATATAGAATCCAGGTATTCCCATGCAGCATCGTAATCAGATTCAATACCTTTTATCAACTCCAGTGGCTTGTCCTTTAAACAAGTGCGCAACAGGGTGATAGCGTCTCTTTTAGCACATATAGACTCAATAGCATGTTTGAAATCGGCTCGAAAAATCACATATTCACGGACATCACCAGAAAACTTGGGCAATTTGGGTTTCTCCATTTGAAACCCACAGGGTTTGGTGCCAGAAACAGTTCCTACTTGGCTGTCTATTTCAGATTGTAACACAATTTGGCCTTGACTCTGTTCAGGTTTGCTTAGTATAGATGTAGATGGGCTGCTGACAACTGTTTCTTCCTTGGTATTAACGAGGCTTGCTTGGGGACTCTCTATCACACTGCTGTTTTCTCTACTGGTACTTGGCTGGCTGTCGTCTGTATTCGCTGGGTTCAAATTACTTGCGCTGTCTAGGTTTTGCATTCCTAACATTCCTGAAGCCTTTTGCTCGTTTATTTCTACATTATTTTCGCTATTCTTGGCAGAAACTTCTTCTATATAGCGTTTAGCATCGATGTCAAGCTTAAGAAAGTTATTTTGACAATCCTCTAACCATTGTTCCTCCGTCTCAAAGTCCTCATCTTCGACTATCAAATTTGCGTACTCATCATGTTTCAAGACAACATTATCAAAGGCTTGCTTAACTTTCACAAGGTAATTGCTTACCTCATCCACGGGTCTTTTCTGCTCTTGTAGTATGACCAAAGTCTTTCCTAATCGCGTCAACGTAGCTTTCGCAGTTCGGCGTTGTATTTTCGCTGTCTTCAGCGCTTCATCAGCGGTACTCATATTCACAATTCACATACAGAACTTCCACTCATATAATCCTCCCGAAATCGAATGTTGTGGTTTCTCAGTAACAGAACACAGTACACGGAATCGTATAATTTTTGGAATATTTATTGTGATGGTATTAAATGAATTTAAGATGAGTTTAAGATGAATTATTCGATCTAAGAAAAAGAATTAACAAAATATGGCTAAATATAAAATAGCTTACAAGTGCTCAGTTATCATATTCGCCTAATACGTAAATTACATATAAACCGTCATCTTTACTTACTTCTTGCCGGGTTTCCGCGTTCTATATCTTTAAACAGTCTTAAATCTCCAATTATGATTCACAGGTTAGCAAACAGAATAACCCTACAACAGTTTTACCCGTCCAACGTGCTCTCACGTGTAGACTGCAGTTTATCATATGAGATCATATTACTTGGTGAACCTCGTGCTCCTAATTAAATGTCAATCAACTTATCTATTATTAAATGTTCTAACAAACGTATGTAGTTCCTCATCGATACACTCGTGACAACTGAAGCCTAATTTCTGTTCCCTCGGCGCTTATGGTTCCATCTTTACCACTACGATTTTCCGATATACCCTTTTTCGGCCCTAATTTTTACCTAGGTATTGTTGGTTCGAATACATGACAAATTATGAAAATTTGCCAAGTTATTTTACAGTCCGATCGTTCTTCTTTGGACGCCATTTTGTAAACAATTAGAAATACTTCGTTTAGTCATATTATGACGTCTTTGTTGCTGTTTGGCGGAAAAGCGTTTCTGCGTCAGCGAGCCGAGGAGCAATGCCCATGTTCAGCGCAGTGAACTCAATTTCCATTTCTGGAATGCTAACTCCCAGTGATTTACTCGGGCAAAAAGTGAAGCCAAGATGTCCGCCCATGGAGGCCAATTTTGGATGTCAGTTTCAGTCCTCTTCGCGGTCTTGTACGTCAGTTCCAGTTTTTTGCATGAATTTTCAGTTTTTGTTTGGTTTGACTTCGAAAACATTCCCAACCATGGAAAAGTGCTCAGACGAAATAATACTGGACCAGTTTTACATATTCCAGTGTTTAAAAGGATTCGTCATTGCCGTGTGGCCTAAGCAGTGGCGTAGCCAGACCCGGGCCCACCCGGGCCCAGGCCCGGGCGTCAGCTACAAGCATGGGCGCTTCCCAAAACGTATTTGGCATATTCAACTGAAAAATACACGATAAATTTTGAATAATTTGATATGAGCCCTTTTAGTTTGGCCCACGAAGAGAATTTCTTTGCGCAATTTTTCTTCCCACGCTAAAAATTCACGCAGTTTGTTTTCATCAATGAGATATTGCGTAGTTTAAAAATGTAATTTGAAAGATCTGTTCGAGTTTAACGCCTATTGAAGCCTTCAAATCAGGCTCGGCACCCCAGCCTAAAATAGCAGAATAGCGCCCTCATAATACAGGAAATACCCTTTCAGAAACCCAAGAATTCACCAATTTTCCAGGGGGCATGTTACCGGACCTCTCTAATTAGTGTGCTTCCCAGGCCCTGCAGGGTTCATGATGCATTTTTCGCCACTATTCACCAGGCCATCATGGTTCAAAGCTCTTTGTTACGCAAATGAAGCACTATATAAGACACCTTTGGCCCAACTTACATTGTCTTTTTTTCGCGTGCATTACACCTTGTCATCACGACCGAACTAACCCTGTCGACCATTATGGCCGACCAACAATCTCCTCCCGAAAGCGAATTACCTTCGCCGCCAACAAGTATGTCCGTTGAAGCTCGTATTGATGTTCTTTTCAAACACATGACCCGAATTAAGGCACAGTTGGCGCATCTGACCGAAGCGATTGACACCGACCCCATTGATCTCGACCTTACAGAAGAATCTCGACAAAGCGACGCAGACACCGTCTCTGTGTTTGATCCTGCTGACAGTATATCTCAGGAATCAGGCGGTAAAAGCCTCGACGAGGCTGAGCTACCGCATACTGATCTTTACAAGGATTCGAAAGATTGCGGCCCGTCAGTTGCTGAGGGAATCGCTAAAAAGATGAATAGTTCCTGCACAAAACGCCCAGCGAAGGAACAATTCTCGCAGATTCAGAAGAAATACCTACGCCCAGCGAAATGTGACTACTTGAAATCTCCCCGTGTTAACCCTGAATTGTGAGATGATTTACACGATAAAACGAAAGCTCGCGAAGCTTCGTTTCAGGCGCATCAGAAAAATCTAATCAAGGGCATTATCCCAGTTGTTTACTTGGCTGATAAAGTCGTTCAAGCGAAACAGGCGAAGAAAGAATCGGTTCTCCTATTGGATGTCTATGACTTGGTTGCTGATGCCCTCACGCTCCTGGGCAACTCGGTTTACGATTTCTCGATGAAACGAAGAGAACTTTTAAAACCAGAAGTTGCCCCAGCCTATAAATCGCTATGCCACGAGTCCTAACCTATTACCACGATGCTATTTGGGGACGAGTTGCCCCAAAGCATTCGCAATATTTCACAAGTGAAGCGAATGGCGGCGAAGAGTGTTGTTAACAAGCGCAAGATTTCTGAGCCACACTCACAAAGTGGCCTTTCTCGTGATAAGAGAGGGCGCTATAACTCGCGTTTTGAGCCTTATTTAAACTCCAAGCGCTACGACTACAGAAAACATCCGTTTCGTCAGTCATGGAACCCACCAACAAGGAAATTGGGATCGACAAACACCAAGCAGACGCAATGACTAGCCCTAAGGTTCGTTTGCGTGATTTTACTGAAGCGTGGAGGCGCCTGACAAATGATCCATGGGTCATTAACGCTGATAATGGCTATAAAATTGAATTTAGTAACATGCCAGTGCAGCATAAATTACCTAGCAAAATTGAGTGACAAAGCCCTAATCGACAATGAAATACAACGGTTGCTAAACAAAAACGCAATGCGCGAGGCTACTTACCATGCAAATCAATTTATTTCAAATCTCTTTATAATCCCGAAGAAAAACGGCGAGCTTCGCCCGGTTATAAATCTTAAGCCTCTCAACGAATTCGTAACATATCATCATTTTAAGATGGGAAATTTGAATAGCATTTTGGACTTATTAAATGGAGGAGAGTTTATTACAACAATAGACTTAAAGGACGCATATTTTACCGTTCCTATACACTCAAATCATTCTAAATAGCTCCGCTTTGAATGGGACTCTAGGTTATTCGAATTTATGTGTTTGCCGTTTGGACTTTCCTCAGCGCCTAGAGTATTCACTAAAGTTATGAAGCCTATTGTGGCTGAGTTACGTGGCACAGGCATTATGGTCGTCATTTACCTTGATGATTTAGCTATAATAAGTCCAACCTTTGATCGAACCCTTGCATATTTAAGAGTTACGATAACACTTCTCGAGTCTCTGGGATTTATCATTAATCATGAGAAGTCAAATTTTTCAACCATCCCAGGTTGTTGAATATCTGGGGTTTAAGATCAATTCTATGACAATGCAAGTATTTCTTCCCGAGGGAAAGATGAATACCTTAGTTACTAAGGCTAGACTTTTGTATAACTCAGCCTCTTGTACTATCCGAGACGTGGCCGGCATAATTGGTCTCATTGTTTCGGTTTTTCTGGTGATTAAGCCGGCTAAATTGTAGTACAGAAGCCTAGATAGTTTCAAAACCGACGCGTTGCGTCTTCATAGCAACAATTATGATGCATTCGTGTCTTTGACAGATTTAGCCAAACATGACTTGCTCTGGTTTATAACCAAGAGTCAAACATACAATGGGACAAGCCTGATTAAGCCTACCAAAATTTTGCAAATAACGACAGACGCCTCCAATTCTGGTTGGGGTGCGGTGTGTGCCTCGATAACCACAAGTGGGACCTGGTCCCACGACGAACGATTGCTGCATATTAATTGCTTAGAGCTTAAGGCTGTTTGGCTTGCAATGCAATGTTTTGTGCTTGCTACCGATCTCTACGTTAAAATCTTTAGTGATAATGCACCGTAGTCGCCTACATTAATAACATGGGGGGACAGATTCATTCATTACATGACCTTACCAGACAAATTTGGGGATGGTGTATCCAACGTAATTGTACAATTGAGGCCTTTCATATTCCTGGAAAGTCTAATATCGAGGCTGATTATCTTTCTCGTAATTCGAGAGATAATTTGGAGTGGAAGTTACACCCTACGTTATTCACGTGAATTTGCCAGACTTTATTCACTCCTGATATAAATTTATTTGCTTCTCGGCTAAATTTTCAAGTTTCTAACTATATTTCTTGGAAACAGGACCCCGGGGCGCAGGCTGTCGATGCTTTTTCGCTCGACTGGAGAAGTTATACTCCGTATTTGTTTCCTCCATTTAGCCTCCTGGGAAGAGTGCTGAAGAAAACTATCAGCAATCAAGTGACGGATGCAATCGTCATCTCCCCATGGTGGCCCACAGCTCATTAGTACCCGATCCTTCTGCGACGTGTGTGCAGCGCTCCCCTTGTACCTCAGTGGCGGAAAATAATGTCGCATCCTCACGACAAAACACGTCTGCACCCATTACGGCAAACGCTGTGCCTAGTCGCGTGGCATATCTCAACTCACGATTCGAAAGTAACGGACTTTCTGAACGGGCTACCCACTATGTCCTCAAATCCTGGCGGTCGGGAACAGAAAAACGATATTCAGCCGCATGGAACTGCTTTTGTTGCTGGTGTCGTGCAACACAAAAGGATCCACTTCAGGCGTCTTTAGGGACCGTGTGTGATTTCTTCACAGATCAATTTGATGTACACAAAAAGTCTTACTCCACTGTGAATACTTACCGATCAGCCTTGTCCTCCATGCTGCCATCTGTTGATGGGAAATTGTTGGGAGAGCATCCCATTGTTGGGCGTTTATTGAAGGGAATGTTTGTTTCCCGACCTCTACAGCCAAAATATACAACAACTTGGAACGTTAATATTCTTCTGCAACATTTAGAAACGTTACACTCTATTGCAAGTCTTACACAGAAACAGCTTACATTGAAAACCGTTGCTCTAGCAGCCCTTGTCTCGGCTCAACGAGGTCAATCATTAGCTGTATTATCTCTGGACTCTATGCTAAAAACGCCAGAAGAATATTGCTTTACTATTACGGATATTCTGAATACTTCACGCCCAGGAAAATTTCCGTTGGTGGTGTCTTTTCCGATTTTTCCAGACAACGACAAGTTTTGTGTTTACACGTGCATCGAACAGTACATACAGGCTACAGCAAGATTTCGAGAATTAATTCCAACTAAAAGACTATTTGTTTCTTTTGGAAAGCCGCACAAAACCGTGTGAGCATCTACTATTTCCCATTGGTTGAAACTTGCCCTGGAGGATGCGGGAATTGATACAACGCTCTTCACTGCCCACAGTTACCGTGCGGCATCTACATAGAAAGCCGATAATCTGGGGGTGTCCTTAGATGTGATTCTTAGAACGGTAGACTGGACACATTCTGGCACGTTTTGTAAGTTTTATAAGTTTACCAAAAAGATACGTATACCAGAACTATTTTAACTACTTAGTGTGTGTTTAGAGTATGGCATAATTGTTCATTCCAGTTATCTGCGTAAAATTTCATTAAAACTATTGAATACAGAATTTGCAAGTACTGTGGTTGTATTAGGATCAATGCTCCGGCCACTGCTTTCTTTAAACAATGCATCATAAACCCCGCAGTGCAGAGTATTATACGAAGGAGAATATAAAATTAGACAAGGGTTTACCTGAAGGATAATTGTGATTCTCCAAGTATAATACGCAGCAACAGGGGTTCATGACCCACCCATATGGATGCTTCTTAGTATACTCACCTTTGTTGCGAGGCCGTCGTATTGAAGGTTATTCATGCCCGCTCAAAAGACAATGTGAGTTGGGCCGAAGATGTCTTATATAGTGCTTCATTTGCATAACAAAGAGCTTTGAACCGTGACGGCCTGGTGAATAGTGGCGAAAAATGCATCATGAACCCCGCAGTGCGGAGTATTATACTTGGAGAATCACAGTTATCCTTCAGGTAAGCCCTTGTCTAATTTTATATTTTCTGGCTACACCACTGGGCCTAAGAACTGCCCTAAATTGTCTAAAGATGGTAAACTGACGGTAAAAAAAGGACGTGCATTTAGTACTTTCCCCAAGTAATTTCTCTTGACCGTTTTATCGGGTTTCTCGTGAGTTTGGTAATATATTTTCGTGAAAATATGTAACCTGTAACTCGGTTTGACTTTGTTGAAATATATTTGAAATTCTTAAACTCATTTCTACTTTTTGAAGACATGTTTTGTGTTTATTTTTAATAAGGAAAATTTTTAGAAAATGTAAAAAGTGGCGTGAGTGGCTAAAACTGACGTACTAGCCCGCGTAGGGGACTAAAACTGACGTTCAAAATTGGCCTTTATGGGCGGCCATCTTGGCTTCACTTTTATTGGCTAGTTAGCATTCCAGATATGGAAATCGGGTTCACTGGTTTAACATGAAAGATTTTCATTTTTCAACAAACAGTCAAACATGCCTCGAAAAGGTAATTATACCAAACGGCCAAACTCTCTAAAATTGAAAGATCCTTTAAGGATTTACGACAAGGTGAACAAACCAACACTACTGCAAGTGAATCAACGTCTGACTCTGGAAGCATTTTAATAGCTGGCTCACAGCAAAGCAGTGTAATCGGCGGTGCTGCCGACAGTCCCGATATATCTACTGTAGTAGAGCTGACAGAAAATGACGAACAGGGGAGCTTTTCAATGGAAGATAGTGTGGCCATATCTCTACCATCGATCCACAGTGGGGGAAAGTCATGCATCTGAAGCATCGGACTCCAGCGAGTTACATGGTTACAGTTGCTCTTCAGTAACAGCTTCGCCTTCTAGCACATCTAGTGCTACTGGAATAAACCTATTGAGTTCAGACAAACCAAATTAGCCAGATGTATCTGTTATCACTGCTCAGAAACTAACATCTCGAATATTTTATTTTCAAAATAAGTGGTTTCAAGATTATGAATGGCTACATTATAACCCTGATTTGAAAAAAGTTCTAGGTTTCTACTGCTCAAAAGTTTGTGCTATAGAGTTAACAGATTTGGCCCGATACAAAGAGCCAACATTTGTTTCGCAAGGATTCAACAACTGGAAGAAGGTTCTTGAAAAGTTTAAGTCGCATCAGATGTCCCACGCACACATGCAGGCAGTAAATCAAATCTTCGCACTTAGAAGGCCCTCTGTATGTGCGCAAATACGCACATTGAGAAACAAAAAGAGCAAGAGATTGCAAGAAATTCCCTTTTGAAATTGTTTACTTCGATAAGATATTTACTGCAACAAGGCTTTGCATTTCGTGGCAATGATGAAAGTGATGGAAATTATTTACAGCTCCTAAAACTTTGATCAGAAGATGTTACCGATCTACAGGTTTATTTGAGAAATGCAACTAATTTTTCTTCGCCCCGTGCTCAAAACGAGATGATGGAACTTTTCAGTCATTACATTTTTAAGGGAAATTATCAGTGACATTCAAGATAATGTATTTTTCGCTGTTTTTGCTGATGGAACACAAGATTTAAGTGGTCAAGAGCAGGAGTCTATCTGTCTGTGGCACGTAGACTCGGATTTATACGTGCACGAAGACTTTGTCAGCTTATATGAAATTCATGGTACTACCAGCGATATTCTTGCTCGAATGATATTTGATGTACTCACTCGGTTAGGATTACTCGTAAGCAATCTACGTGCCCAAATATAAGATGATGCCACCAACATGAGTGGTTGTTACACTGGTTCCCAGGCGCGAATACGAGAACACCAGCCGCTAGCGCTCTATTTTCACTGTATATCACGTTTCAAATCTTGTAATGCAACATGCCGTAACTTCCTGTCCATTGATTCGAGATGCCTTACAGTGGACAAATGAATTGGGTGTGCTAATGAAGAGATCTAGCAAGTACAAGGCTATGTTCCAGGCCATTTGTGAATCAACAGAAGCTGACGATTCTAGACCCTACTGCGATCAAGCCTCTTTGTGCAACCAGGTGGTTATGCAGAGTATTGGCCATACAGTCGGCACTGAGCGAAATGGCAAATGGTGTAACTGAAACTGTAACGAAAGCAAACGGTCAACTAGAGCGATTTCAGAAAGGCCACGTTTTGCATGGATTGATGATTGCAGCTAAGCCGGTCGCACTTCTCGAACAATTAAATAGTGCACTGCAAGCAAAGTCAGCAGATGTCTCTGGAATGTTGGAAGCTGTAAAGATTTCATCTGAACATATCAAGGGACAGCGTTCAGATTAAGCATTCCATCAAATATTCACTGCTGCTGAAGAGAAATGTGAAGAATATGATCTGGATCCACTTGAAATACCACGAATACGAGGGTTCCAAAGACGATACACAGGTGACGCGGCACAGCATCAACCTGCTAGTCCTGAAGAATACCAAAGGAAGCAGTATTATGAGTTGATTGATACTATAACCACAGATCTGTCGAACATGTATGACTCCGACAAATCTGGCCTAGCCCAATACATGAAGTTAGATTGTCTGGTTTTATTACCTTCCGTCTCCTTATTTGTATCTTTATTTGCCATGAACACATATCCTTATATGCGGCACATCTTCAACTCACATCTCAAAATCTAATTACTTTATTCTCCCCTAACAAATATTTCACATGCAACTTCACATACGTGAATTGTTTCAATTCCATATGTGAAATGAAAATTTCATATGCGAAATTAAATTTCATATGTGAAGGCTACATTTCATATGTGAAAATGTTCCAATTCCATATGTTTTTCACATGTGAAATGACAGGTAAAATTTTTGTAAGGGCCTTGACATAGCCTGCAAGCTTCTAACAATAAACAGCCATGTTGATACGGGTAACAAAAAGCTTGGTGACATAAGGACGAGAGTACGAATAGGTTGGAGATGAAAAGCCGAGGGGACGAAACATTTGGAGGCGAAAAGCATTGAGACTAAAAGTCGAGGAGACGATACAGCCCTCATTCTACCATAATACTGTAACGCTTTAAGTCGAACAGAGATCAGCCACCACGAAACATTTCGCATTTCAAACGAGAAGGAGAAGTGTTTAATTCTCGTTAATTTTGAATATGCAATGCAGTACACAATTAGAATTAATTATGAGAACTCTTTTAAATTCTTCCAAGAGGAACTGTACAGGATAAATTGTTGAATTTGTTGTTTGTTGACAAATTTTTTTCTTCTTTCTTTGAATGGAATGGTTTCTTTCTCATTCTTAAACTGTTTGATGCCGCGCACACGAGCAAATTAATTTTTCTAGTTGTTGGTGAAAGACAGTAAAAACAGCTTGTTTTGTTTTGTTTCTATACAGTGCGTGATCATACGCTGCATGTAAAAAGTTTTCGACTATCTCTTATATAATGAGCAGCGGCGAACCTAAGGCTCGTCCACAGTGCACGTATCCGTTTTTGTTTGAAAACGGATATTTTCTTTGCGGATTGCCTTTCCATCCACAGTTATCCGGCGAATATAGTCACCAAAAATGGAACTTTTCAAAAACGCATCCCAGAATATAAATTTTTGGAAACGCTGTTTTGCTATGCTCGTCTGGACGAGTGAAAACGGAATTTTTCAAAAACGCCTACGTCATGGTATCGCCATCGTATCCCACTCGAGATATAACGTATTACTTTTGTATCGACGAACGTATTACTTTTGTATCGCTTTTTCCTGGGCTTTTTTCAAACCTAATAACGTTTCTTGAAATTAACATAGCTTCGCTGAATGTTCAAGCTGACTATGTGAGTAGGAGGCTTACCATTATCAGGTAACTTTGTCTACCGATCTCGAAGGCTAGTCTGAAACGTCTTGACAGGGCACGAAGACAAACAAGCTTGCTGAGATAAATTTGCTGCCCAAGTAGGCTGTTATCGTCTTCAAATCGTGTTTGCTTATTAGTGTGGAAGGGCGAAAACGATTCGAGAACGCTACCGCATGGACGGAAATATTTGTGAAAAGGCGGGAAAATAATTGCGTTTTCAAAAGAAAACAGATAAGTATGGACAGAGCCTAAGCTTACCGGCTGTTCATGCAATGCAAATTTAAAATTATCTATGCAGAGCAATAGGATAATGCTATACAAATAAAATAATTACGATATTTAGATACGCTGTAAATCTCGACTGGGTGTTTCACGGACACTTCGCGGACACGAGCCGGGGGTTGGGGGGCTGCAGCCCCCCTCAGATTCGGGCATCGTCAAGTTTTTCGGGCGACATTTCCATTTTTCGGGCAGAAATCTTTATCTTCTCATAACCTGTGATCTGAGAGGAGAAGCTCAGCAATTCTAGACTTAACGTATTGTCAGTTGATATTGTTTTGTTTGTACCCGTTTCGATGTCATTTTAGTATTGCGTAAAATATACAATAACCGCAGTTTTGTTGAAGACATGGCTTAGTGGTTGGTTGATTTTGAAAATTCGGGCGACGCAGAAAGTTTTCGGGCATCAGGCCTCAGCTAACCCCCCCCCCCGATGAAATCGCTCCAGTACGCTTATGGGCGTAACCGTACATCAATTTGGTGTAAAATGGTAATTAACACCTTATCAGTGTAATTCAACACACCACAAATATATTTATACACCAAGATTGCACTTTTTCTACACTGTATGGGCGTGAAATAGAAATCTAGTCTTTTAACCCCATTGTGGTGTAGATGTACCCACAAATGAGGTACATCGACACCAGTTCAGAGTAATTTCACATACGAGAATGTGTATTAATGCATTTGTTTGGTGTTAACAGCAAGGTTAAATATTAACACTGCTTAGTGTAGCGTTAATATCGTTGCACACTAAATTTGGATAAAATTTTACAATACAGAAACATTTGTTTAGTGTAAACAGCCAAGTCAGCTATTTGAACTACTTTTTGCAGGTCCAGACTGGACTTTGTGTAATTACATATCAGGAAAATAAAAAAATATAAATGAACACATGGCATACGTTTCATAAGCACCAATTTGGTAAAGACCATGACTGATTCCTCTTTATTTATAGCAATGAACGCTAATAAGTCCAATTTCAATAAGGAAAAGTATCTTGAATCAAGAAATGTTTCTTAAAATAAGAAAGTTATTTTGGCTTATCAAAACTAATATATCTTAAAATAAGAAAACTATAATTCACCTTCCTCTAAGAAAGGCGTGTCTTGCATCTCAAAATCATCAACACCTCCTTCGGCCATTTGTATATATTACTCTATATTTTGTATATCACTCTCTGGAATCCAACTATTATGTTTACTATCATAACCTAACCATTTAACAAGAACCATTTTTTTACCTTTTACTTTTTTACTTTTAGTATTTTTTCAACTTTATAGACATCGTCCTTTTTATCAACACTTGACAACTCCTCTACATAGAATTTCCCAATAATTGGTTCACCTTCTAGATCCTATATTTGATAAACAGTTGAGTCACCACGAATAACCTTAGTGATTTTAAACAGTTATTCTGTAAAATTGGCTTCATACCCTTTTGTGAAAATGCTTTTATACTTGGATATCCTAACTGTATCACCAATTTTAAACTTAGCTAATGGTAAGTTACCATATAAATGACCATATAGTGTTGTCCAAACTTCGTCCTCATTATTTTTATTTACATCTTTTGGTTTCATCAAGATAGTGCTATGCTTGGTATTATAGTAGTTATATACTAACTGATCTAAGACGTCAATCCAATTATATGTCCTTTTACTGTAAAAGTACTTCCACATAGTAGTTTTAAGTGTCTTATTGAATCTTTCCACAACAGATGACTTTTTGTCACTATTAGTAGAGAAATATTTTATACCATGTTTATCTAGTAGAGTTTTAACACCAACATTGTAGGATTCTTTTCCATCATCAAATTGCGCTAATTTAGGATAATCACCAAATCTCTCTTTGAACTGTCTCAATTATTCTGTGACTGCTTTTGTCATGTTATTAGTATCTTTTCTATAAACTGGTACAGCAAATAAATACCTACTGAGAATTTTGATAGCTGTTAGTATCCAATAATAGCCTTTATTTTTGTTTTTATAAGAACCCATATCAACGAGAGCCATCTGTATCTGCTCACCAAGATAGTTAACTTTAATTTGTCTAAATTTATGTTTTCTAACAATTGGCTTGTATCTGGTATAAGTGTATTGTTATTTCAACCATGATTTAACTTGGTTTCTAGTAACAGGGATACCTTCATCCAATGCTTTTTGATATAATCTTTCAGCTGATTGATAACCAGTTTTAGGATTGTAATAAATACCTCGTAGCCCTTGTTCTAATTCAATATCCATATGTTTTACATTATATAAAGTTCCAATAGTATTGATCCAAATTGAGTTTTGATATTATTTCCAAGCACATTAAAGTTTAATTTATTACAAACACCTTTGTCTACTGGTATTTTACTTTCAACGTCAAGATAATGACTGACAGATCCTTTTAATGATTTATTTGTTGTAATTGGAAGAGTTAAAAGTGTTGCACTACGTTTTCCATTATTATCTATATTACATGTACGATCAACAGCATCACAGTTAACTTGAATATAGCTTAAATCTCTATTAATTTTAATAGTTTTACTAGTTTTTGAAGCCCCGAAATTGATTGTTGTGTTATTATCAAAACCAAGAAGTTCGCCAAATCTCTTTAACTGTGGATTGGCATCAGTTGTTACAGTACAAGTATTATTGTATTCGTTAGCATTAATTGTTAAACTACCATTGAATGCCTCTAATTTCTTTTTAATTAAATAAAAAGTTCAATATCCTGGCTCAAATTTTACAGTTGTAGAACCATATACAACTGTGTCATTATAACCAGAAAAAACATTGTTGTAATTCCAATATGTAGATGCTGTTTTTACATAAATATATGAATCCTGAATTACAACTAATGACTCATCGAGAATAAGTTCTTTACTATTGCCTTCTATAAACACAGTAATTTTCTTCATTGTATAATATATAGTATATCATATATGGACCAAATTTTAAGAAACTACTACGGAAAGAACTATGATAAGGCTATGGAAAATGCTAAAAAGAAAAGAGCAGAAATGCGGGCTAATTTCATTAAAAAGTATCCAAATGCTGATCTGAGTAAATTCGATTTCGAAGTAGACATTAATCAGGATGGAACAGTTAGGTCAACTGCTATATATTTCAAGAATTCGGATGTTTTAAGCACGGATATAAAAAGTGACACATTCCTTAATGATAAATCAATGACTAAATACCTTTATTCTAACAAAAGTCATAATCTTCCGCTTAATGATAAATCAATGACTAAACACCTTGATTCTGGAAAATAGGTAGGACAGTGCAGGTATTACCAAAGGGTAGAAGACATGTGGGTTTTTACGGAAAGGAATGCAGTAGTCTATAGAAGCCGGGTTCTTGGACATTTTGGGATTTGACTAAATTTCCACATTTTCAAAATCGATAAAAATAGTCGGGAAAAACCCTTTTCCTTGTTTACGTAATTTTCAGCTGCTTCACTACAGCTTCGCTCGATCACTTCCGGCGACTTCTAGACTCTTCCAGGAATTTGTTAACGTTACCGGGAATTTCAACACATTTTAAAAACGGGTCAAAACTTTTCAAACAGCTTCGCTGACATGTTGTCTTGGGGGAATAACCTAACACAGCAAGCTGATAAATTCCAAACATTCCATACATGCTCAATCTCCCTAACAACTAGCCTCGCTCGATGTCAACAAAAAAACTATTTTCGGTTTGCTCAGTTGTTAGGGAGATTAGGCATGTATGGAATGCGGGGGAAGTCACTAAACGACTGGTGGGGGGAATTACCTTTTTTAACAGAATTTTAAACAATAAGTCTATTTGCTAAACAGCTTCGCTGATAAAGTATTTTACGGTTTGAATCCAAATATATTCTCATAAGTTTCAATCATTTCATTCATGTAATGACCAAATGCAAGAGTGTCTATTTTATTTTCAAGTATGTTTCGTTTGTCATCTTTATTTGACAAAGCAATCTTTTCAACACTTTCTGTATACAGTTCATGGTTTCTATGTCTTATCAAATTCATTTTTCTTATTTGTTCTTCTCCATCAAATAAACAATCTTTGTAATTTTGGAATGTTATTTCTTTTTTAATTACATTTTTCTTAACACCTTTACATTTTTTTTCTTCTTTTCCTTTGTTGTCTTCATCAGCTCCGCTGCCCTTCGGGTTTCCACACATTTTGTAAGCATATAATTTTGCTCTCAAACCAACAAATTCTTCTATTTGTTTTCCACCACATTCATCTTTCATCATTCCAATAACCTTTTTGTTTAATCCAGTTTTTATCCCACTTTTATGATCTTTTAAGTAATTACTTGTATCAAACATTTTTTCTACATCTGGAGAAATATCTTTATAAAAATCTTCGGTTTTAATTTCATACATTAAACTATCTGTATCGGTAAATAATAATGACGCGGTTCCGCGACCTTCGGTTCCGCCGTATTTTTTCTTAATATAATTATAATGAAAATCATACATTAAAGTTTTTGATAAATCCAATATACTCATTCCTAAATATATTGGTTTATTCAACATAATTTTAGTCTTATATTTATGTATTGCAATTAAATTTTCAGAAAATATCGTTCTACTTTTAAAATTACTTTTTGAAAATAATTTTAATGCTTTTTCTTGTCTATTTACTAATTGTATATCAACTCTATTTCTTACATTTTCCATGGTTTTCCCAAACACAAAATTATTCATCAATTTGAAAAAATCTTTTTCAAAATCATTTTTTGCATTTGTTCTCAAATTTGTGTTCAAATCAATATATTGTTTCATAAAATCTTCTTCATGGAATTTTACTCCTTTATGAATTCGAGTGATTTTTAATCCCAACTTTTCATACAATTTCAAGTTTTCACAATGTAAAACATATTTTTCTTTATTATTTAAATTTGGAATCAGTTTTTCAACTTGACCAACCTTTAATCTTTCTGGGGCGAGAGGATATTCATTATGTAAATCATGTAAATTTTCTGGATATTCTAAATCAACTTCTAAAATACAATTATATTTTTCCCAATTATTTAACTCATTGTTTTTCATCCATTTGAAATCTCTAACAGGTAATTTCTTACTCATTGCCCAACCATATAAATTATTTGCATCCAAATACGGAAGATAAACACTATCTTTTTCAGAATTATATTTGTTTTCCATATATTTGTTATTTGCTTTTGCATATCTTTTTACAATTGTTGAAATTCCACCTCTGATTCCTTTTTCAATCATGAGATACATTTGTGGGTCTGATAATAGTTCCAATTCTACTTTTGTAATTTTTAACATTGCATCCCATGCTAGGCCAGGTGAAGTGAAGTACCATGCTGGGTCTAAATTATAATTTTCTTTACATACTTTTCTAAAATTCTCAAAAACATCAGCTAATAAAACTACATCGGTTTTCAAATACAAATCATGGTACTCTCTCATATTTTTAATATTAAATTTTTCCCAAACATTTTGTGTGTGTGAATAATCTTCTTCACTTATACTTTCATCATTTAAACTAGAATAAAATTTTTCAATATCAGGAAGTTTTTCTTCTTTTAATTTTTCAATGCTGTCAAACCATTCATATGGAAAAACACCTTTTCTAGTTAACAAGTTTCTTTGTTCTTCATTTTTAAAAAATTTTTTCAAAATATTCATTTCATTTTTATCTAAATTATTAACTAAATTTGCTAAACTAGTTTGCATAAATTTAAAACTATCAATAAATCTAATTTTTCTTTTAACATTAACAATTTCTTTAATTTTATACTGGACCTGTGGTCCTGTCGTTTCACTGTCAATAATTAATTCTTCACACTCAATAATATTTTCTTTTAATTTACTTTTAAGTTGTTTTTCTGTTACTATGTCTGTTTTTTCAAATTTACCAACAATAAATTCTTTTGTAAATGAAATGTATTTTTCCTCAGTGTTTGGTATACAATCAATTTCACCTTCTGAAACACCAAGATTTTTAATAAACAAATGACTGTCATAGTTTTGTAAATTATGAAATATAACTGGGATAAATTTTGGATTTTTCATTTTTGAATTACAACTAACACAAGCAGCTTCACGATATTTTCCAGTGTAATGACAATGATCCATAACTTTTTTACCTTCATTTTCAAATTTGATTCCACAAGCATAACAATTTTCTGCAGTTCTAAAATCTACTTTATCCTTTTCACTTAATATTATCTTTTTTGAAAATTTAAATTTCTCATATATTTTTTTAATATCATTTTCTAAACTTTTTACAAATTTTAATGAAATATCAAAATCAGGTTCACCGGGTTTTTTACTACATTTTACTAATTTTGGTTTATATAAATTATCATCAAAACATTTTATTAAATAACAATATCCAGATGGTTCATGCTTTTGAAATTGTTTTGTATGTTCACCAATATTTTCATCTATATTTTTCAGATTGCATTCAAAATCTGCATAAATTACAAATGGAACATCATGCATTCTTTCATAATTTTTAAACTTTAATTTTTCACCTTTATCTGGATAAACAGTTTTTCCACATTCATACTCTTTACAATATTCTAAATGATTTTTGTAAACATTTTCCTTACTAAAATGTTGCAAACAATTATCACAAATATGTGTTTTTTCTTTACTTTTATTAATTTGACTTGAAAATAATCTACTTTTATCTTTAATTAAACAATAATGTTTACCATTTTCATTAGTTATTAACAATATATTTACGTGTGATGGTTCAATATTTGGATCGCGAAGCCCCTTCAGATCAACCTTACTTACTCTCAAAGGAAAAATTTCATGATTTTTGTCTTCGTTGTATCCAAATAAATTAATTGTAATGTTATTATTTTTTTCAAATTTATCAATATCAGAAAATCCACATGGAAAATTAATATCTTTAACATTAAAACTTTCAGCTTTCTTTTTCAAAATTTTTGTAATTCTCTCAGGGTGTTTTAAATCAGGTGTGGTTTTCAAAAGTTCATTTATTGTTATGCACCATAATAAACATTTTTGATCTTCATTTTTTGGATTGATAATTGCTTTTTTATTTTTTAAAAATTCTGGTAAAGGAATATAAGATGAAGCAAGTAATCTTTTAATTTCGCTAATATTGAGAATTACTTTCAAACCTTTATGAAATTTCCACAAACTTGAATTTTTTAAAAATTCTTCAAAACTTAAAATAATTTTTTGTGTCATTTTTTCATATATTTCATCAAAATTATTTCCTTCAAAAATTTCTTCATAGTAACTATGAAAATGAGCATTATCCACAGTTTGTTCTCCTGTTGCGGGGTTTGTTTTTGACATCAAACACACAAGAGTTATTTGTTGTTTTGTGCTTGGATATTTTTTGAATTTTTCAATCACCAATGGTTTTATTTTTTTCAAAAGAGTCAAAGGATCATATAAAGACAATTCAAATTTTTTCAAATTCAATTCATATCTTTTCGTTACATTCAAAGCTTCTTTATCCAATTTAAATTTTGCAGTTGGGGTTGAAACTTTACCTTGTATTTTGTTAAATATATCTAAAACATTATCTTTCAGATGATTATACCAATTTGTTATTTTTTCTTTTCTATTATTCAAGGGTGTATATTTATCAAATAAATTAAGTATTTTTTCTTTACTCTTGTTAAATAAATCATTTGCTTTTTGTTTTGATCTTTCAAGTAAATTAATGTTTAAATTTTTTTTTGGTAATAATAAAGGGGTTTGCAAATTTTCTTCTATAATTGGTTTGTCTAAAATTGACGAGGAAATTTCCTGATTTTTTCTTGGTCTTCCTCTACCTCTAGCAAAAATTCGCTCACTTTGTCTTTTTTCTGGAGGTAATGTTGCCGGTCTACCTCTTTTTTCCCGTCTTGGTCCTACAAAAGAACCAAAAGGATATTTTCTAGGTCTTCCATGACCACGTTTTGAATTAATTGAATTGTCATTATTGTCTTTGTTATTCATCCTTTATTTATATATATATTTTTTTTTTTAAAAGTCAAAAAAAAAAATTTTTTAAATTTTTTTTTCATGTTTGGTCACGTGACCAAATTTAAAAAAAAATTAAAAATGATTTAAAGATCAATTTTTTTAAGTATAAAAAAATTTAATAATGGGGGTTTTATTTTTGGTTGAGGTTTTAAAATAAGATGATAATGCATATAAATTTTTTCATTATTCTGGTAATCAACTTCAAAATCATAAAAATAACAATCTTTTTTTTTATAATTTATTGTAAATTCAGTATGTGGTAATATTTCTTCTCCGCTAAGTTTAATAATTTCTTTGATAAAAGTATTATACATATTACTTTTTGTATATTTATAATTTTTTGGTACAAGTATTTCAATAATTGTTGATGACATCTCTTTTTTTTATTATATAATAATTTTCCTTTAAACAAAAAAATTTTAAAAAAAATAAAAAAAAAAAGCTTTGCTGAACTTTCAGTTCAACAGTCATAAAAAATCAAAAATTCTTGCCCATTAATTTTCAAATCTTTTTTATTATTTATTCTATATTTTATACTTCCCGCATTTTTATTAAAATTTTTTGCAGCAGATCCAAGACTTTTAAAATTTAAGATTTCGCCAGTTGCTCTATTTATAGCTATTACTGGGACTGGGTTTTTCATTTTTTCTCTACAATATTTCTCATACTTTTCATTTGGTTTGCTAATTTCAAATCTAAGCATTTCTTCAAGTTGATTTTTGTTAAAAGTTTTATAATATTTTATTTTTCTTTCTCTTGCAATATTCCACAATTGTTTAAATGTTTTTTGTTGATAATGGTTTTCCATTTATTTAAGATAAATTTTTTTTTAAAGAAAAATTTTATAAAAATTTATAAACTATGTAGCCTCCTGAAAGTCTAACCAGAAAAAAAGCAACATTTTGATATTCTTTCATTTCATCAGAAGGTTTATAATAATCTTCTAATTTTGGTTCTTTTTCATCTTCTTCATTTGCTTCTTTTTTTAAATATTTATATCGATTATTAATTTCAGCAAGATTTTTCAAAGACATGTTTGTTTTATTTATATCAGCATTTGCATCAGACAACTCTTGCCTTAATTTTTCAATTTCTTGTTTTCTTTTTACTTGATCTTCATACCATTTTTCCTTCGCTTCACTCAGTTTTTCCATTGCTTCATTATGTCTTTTTATTTCTTTTTCATATCCAGAATGATTTAATTTGGAAAATAAAAATCCAGCACCTGCAAAAGCAACTGCATTAAATAATCCACCAACTACTGTTTCCATTTATTTATACATTTTTTCTATTTTATGACATTCATGATTTGAATGGATCAGAAGGAATCCATTTCTTATCTTGTGCATATTTAACTGCAAGCGATGATAATCCAACAGCTGCTGCAAGTTTTAAAGTTGGAACTAAACTAGATGGAGTTGACAAACCATCACTAATTACTTTTCTAGTTACCATTCCAACTCCAACAGCTCCCAATGTAATTATTGTAGAATCATATAATTCATTCATAACTTCTTTTCTATTCATTTCGCCCATTTATTTATACATATAAAAAATTTTTTTGCAAACTTTATTTTCTTACAGGTTTTCAATAGAACACTTTGATGGTTTGAATTTAATTTCATAGCCATTTTTATTTTCTATCTTAACTTTTTTGTTTTCTTCTTCACTTTGCTGCAGCTTCGCTCCGCGAAGCGGTGAGAGCCTTCGGCTCGATGCTGAGACCTCTGGTCGATCATTTTGTTTGATTTCACTTTGTCTTTTGTCGCTTTTATATGCATAATATAGACCTCCAAGTGCAGCAACAATTGTTACTCCTCCAACAATATACCTAAAATCTACATAGTCATTTATTTCTTCCGTTAAGCTTCGGTCGTCTCGGTCAACTTTACGTTCAAGCTCCGCTTCACTTTTTTCGCGCTGTCTTGCTTTTCTTTCTTTTGCTTCTTTTGAAATTTTTGCTAATTTTTTTCCCAATTCAACTTTTCTTGGGTCTTTTGCTTTTTCATCTGCTTGCAGCTTCGCTGATTTTTCAACTGCTGTTACTTTATTTGTTTTACTGTCTTCACTCATTTATTTATAATTTTTTTATTCAAAAGTTATTTAAAATTTATTCAAGTTATTCATAAGTAAAATTAAATAGATTCAAATAAAAAACAAGTAAATTTTTTTATTTAAAACAGCTTTGCTGAACCTTCGGTTCTGAGAGCTTTGCTCAATGTCACGCTTCACGTTATTTAAAAGTTATTTAAAATTTATTTAAAAGTTATTCAAAGTTATTCATAAGTAAAATTAAATAGATTCAAATAAAAAACAAGTAAATTTTAAATAGCCACAAACAGCAAAGCTGCACGCAAGCGGTTATTTAAAATTATTTAAAATTTATTTAGTTATTTAGTTATATATTTTAATATTTCATCTTCGTCAAAATCAACACTATATTTTTTACAAAGAAGATAATGGTTTAAAACAATTTCTGGATATTTCATTTTTCTTGTTGAAATATATACATATAATATTTCTCCATCCATTTTTCCGTGATCTTTATTTTTTGATCCAAGATAAAATTTCATATTTGGGGTGTGATACTTTCTAGCAGTTGTATTGAAAGAAACAATTTCTTTTCCATTCACATAAAGATTTCCTTTTTTATCACCACTGACGTTACCTTGATCCCAATGAACAGAAAGACATATTAATTTGTTTATTTGAGTTGCATTTGCTTTCAATTGCCATCTGTCATTTGAAATTGAATACGTGGATGAATTTGTGATATATAATAATGAATTACGATAAGAAATACCAAAATTAGAAGGATCTGGTTGACTTGCTGTTTCATTATCTACGATTTTAAACAACGAAACCTCATTGTTAGACGAATTTAATGATTTTAAACCATATACAAAATAAAAATTCAAGTGTTGATTGCTTAAAATATCTTGTGTACTAACTAAATGTAAATTGTTGCTATTTGATATAAGATTAGTGTGGTATTGAACACAATAAAAATTATTATTAATTGTAGATTTTTTGAAAAATGGTTGTTTGTTTGTATCATCTTGTTTGAAAATCCAATCTTTTTTTCTTGACAAATTTAAAAGTTTTTCAACCTTTTTATCACTTCCAGTGTATTCAATATAATCATCATCATCTTTAACTTCAAAAATTCCCAAATCATCCATTTGTAAATTATAAATACACGACAACGAAGTTGTCACAATATCATTTCTCAAAGCTTTAGTTTTGCCATCAACGTATTTTTTATTCACAACATGATAATTAGAAGAAGGAGAATAATTTGCAGCGTGAACAATATGATTATTTCCCATATCCAAATCTCCTGTCATTGTTCCACCAGATAAAGATAATTTGGAATCAACATATGATTTATTTGTTAAATCAGTATTTCCAGATGGTGTTGCACTGGAAATTACTTTATAAGAAAGCATATTCAAATTTCCATGCATTGTTCTGCCAGATAAATATAATTTTTTATCAAATTCTTTTAATAAAAATTTTTTTTGACTTTGTGTTTTTGAACTAAAATCATCATCATCAAATATAACACTCATTTATTTATACAATTAAATTAATTTCATGATATATTTATTGAATCATGATCAACATTGTATAAATTACAAAGAACATAATGATAAAACAAAATTTCTTTTTCTGTCATTTTTTCATGTTTCAAAACTGAAAAGAAAGACATGCTTCCATCAAAAGGTGAATTTGTGCTGTTTTTTATATCTCCAATTGTTAAAGCTGCGCTGCCTGAAACAGTTTTCGATGTAAAAGATGTTAACTTTTTTCCATTACAATAAACAAAACTTTCATTACTATTTGGTGTTGTATACATATCCCAATGAATACTCAAACATATCCATTTATTTAAAACTCCAGCATTCGCCTTCGACTTGAAGGCGGCAATTGGTGTTCTATGATTTACAGGATTTGAACCAATACTGAAAAAATCAGCACTATCTCCAGAAATAACTAATTCTTTTGTGGATGGATTTGCAAAACAAACAAATTTATCATAACCTCCATTATCATGTCCAAAAATTCCTCCTTTTAACCAATCACTTCCAGATGAAGGAACAGAATTCAATTTATAAACAACAAAAACATTTACAATATCTTTTTTTCCTGATACGGTTCCCGATATCGGATTAATGTTGGAATCTGAAATCATTCTGCTGTTGGTTCCGTTAAATTTTAAAAAATATTTATTATTTTCTTTTTCATTTTCTAAACACAAAGAAGGTTGAAGACTTTTTGTTGTTTGTTTAAAATTTTTTCCTTCAATTCCATAATCAATTAATTCTTTAACTTTTCCTCCATTTCTTTCAAACAATAAATCATAAACTGAATTATATTCAATGAAATATAAATTATGAAATTTCAAAGAAAAATTATCTTTCAAAATTGAAAAACTAACATCTTTTTTGAGAATGTTTAAACTATTATAAATACGGTCGTCAACGTATTTCTTCCTCGCTAAATGTGTTTCAAGTGTAGGATTTGTTGAAGAAATAATTTTATTACTTCCAATTGTAACATCACCTGTCAATGTTCCGCCACTTAGGGATAATTTTTTAGAATCTTGATTATCTACATATTTTTTTCTTGCTAAATGTTTTTCACCCGTAGGATCTGAAGTTGTTAGAATTTTATGATTTCCCATGCTAATATTTCCTGACATTGTTCCGCCAGTTAAGGATAATTTTCGAGAATCTTGATCATCTACATATTTTTTTCTAGAAAGGTTTTTATCACTTGTAGGATTCACATTTGTTGTAATTTTATTATTACCCATATCAATATTTCCTCTCATTGTACCTCCTCTTCTTGATAGATAATCTACATCTGTGTGTCTTCTTACTAAATCATCTACATATTTTTTTCTAGCAAGGTGTTCTCTTTTTGTTGGGTCAACTGATGTTATGATATAGTTTGAACCCATGTTAATATCTCCTGTCATATCCCCTCCTGTTGTTGGTAAACCTCCTGTTGTTATATTATCGTTAACTTTTTCATATCCATAGAATAAACTCATTTATTTTATAATAACAAAATTATTTAATTTTGATTTCTAACAAAACATTTCCTATTGATAATGAATTATTTCCTTCTACTTTGAATTCTAATTCATTATATATTTCATTTGATAATTTTATTCCTCCCCCCGGTCCTGTTTCTTCAGGTGGATAAATTTTAGAAACACTACCTTTTAATGTTTGTTCTGTTGTTATTGGAATTTGAATAAGAATGTCACTTCTTTTACCATCTACAAAATTTTTACTTTTATCAATCATATTACAGCTTATGTTTACATATTCCAAGTTGTTATTAATATTTACCTCGCTGTCACTCTCTGTTAATGTATTTGCTTGTATTACTTTATTTTCTGGAAATCCTATGATTGGACCAAATGTTTGTAAATTTAATGTTTTATCCGATTTTATTGTGCATTTTCCAGAAAAATCAATTTGTTCCAGTTCAATTGCGCCGACATTTTCTAATTCAGTTTTTAAAATATTAAAGGTATAATATCCATCTTTGAAGTCAATTTTTCTATTAGCACCCTGTGTATCATAAGTATAATGATGAATATTTTTATCCAAATTATCGTAATTCCAAAAAATACTTACTGACTTTACAAACATTTTATGGCAATTGTTTAATATAATTGGTTCATCTAATGAAATTACTTTATTAGAGTTTTCATCTTTTGTTATGAAGATTTTTAAAGATATTGTCATTTATTTTATAATATATTTTATAATATATATTTTGATCCGAAACTTTGTTGCACCTTTGGTGCTGAGAGCTTCGCTCGATCAGAGCACGTACCGTGCAATTAAAACTCCTCCAATTATTGATAAAGATAAAATAATAAAAGATTCGCTTTTCATAGTATTTTTTGATGATGTTGCATTAATGCCGAGACCTCTGGTCGATGAAAAGTTATTTAATGGTTTTTGTAATTTATTATTTTTTAAAGGTTTTTGTGATTTATCTAAAGGTTTTTGTGATTGATCTAAATTTTCAAGTTTTTTTAATTCAATGTTGTGTTGTTTAACATCTTTTGTGTTGGATACTCCATAATAATTTAAATTTTTGTTAATTCCAAAAATCATATTTTCTGATGAAACTTTTAGTTTATTATTATAACCATCAATTGGTTCTTTTAAAATAATTAAAGATGATGGAATTAACCATAAAGTTGGACTTATAGCAGTATTTAAAACTACATTAGTTGACGAAATTGCTTTATTCATATTATTAATCCATGTTGTTGTATCATAATTTATTATAGAATCTTCAAAAATTTGTCTAAAAACTTTTTGTGTTTCTAAAGCTGAAGCTCTATTTGAAACAATACTTTGTCTTGTTCTCGCTTGTGCCCCAAGGATTGCATAAAGATATGCTTCAATGGAATGATTTAATAATTCTGTTCCTTTTTTGATTAATCCATCTGAAATTTTTGGAACAAATTTTTTGTAATCATTTTGTGTATCTCTAATTTGACCAGGACCGTGTTGATACCCCCTCCATGATGTAGTCATATCAATTGCATGAGAATCTCCAATGTGTCTTTTTTTTCCTGAAATTTCTTGCCATGTCCATTTTGGATAGTGATCTTTTAAAAAACCAGCATTAAATTTATAAAATGTTTTATCATCACCATTTCTCAATTGCCACATAATTCTTCTAACTGTAAAATATAGATGAAATCTCATAAATGATGTAATTTGTTTTGGAACATCAGCTGAAAATAATAAATGTTGTATTGAAATTCCACATCCATAAGTTGCAATCCATGTTCCTATAATACTTTGAAAATATGGCTCATTAAGTGACCATTTTGCATTATCATCTGTAGTTATATTTAATCTGGGTAAATTACTTTGAAAATAATCTGTATTGTTTACATAAATTCTAAACTGGTTAATAGGATAACTTAAAACATATTGTGTAGGAAATTCATCCCAATAATATGATTTTCCAGTATAACCAACATGTCTTTTACCTTTTGGTAATTCTTGCACAGTTCCCCCAAGTTTCCAAATTTTTGGAAAGTTTGGTTTTGGTTTATTTATATAAAGATATTTTGTCATATTTGGATCATTTTTAAATGTATCTGAATTTATATCGGTTGAAATATATCCGTTAGGGTCGTTTTTAAAATATGTTATTGTTTTTTCCCAACTTCCATCTTTATCAATATCATGTTCAAAATAAAACTTTGACATGTCTGCATATGGATATTTTTTCAAAAAATTTTCTTTAAACTTTTTATCCAAAATTTTTCTTTCATTAACCACAAAATCATAATTTTTTCCATAATATTTTTTCTCAGCTTTTTCAAGTGAATTCATTATTTATTTTAATAAAAATAAATGAACGACAAAGTGAGTGATACCAACATGCTTGTTATTGAACAAGAGTTAAGAGATATTTATTACAATCCTAAAACAGGTTATCAATCTGCAGAAAGAGTTTACTTAAAATTAAAAGACAGACTTCCAAAGGGGTTAAAAGTTAGTAGAAAAATTGTGAAAGACTGGTTAAAAACACAAGATACTTTTACAAGATACAAAGCAATTGTTAGAAGACATAAATTTCAAAAAACATTTGTTAAAGATCTGGGTGATCAAATACAAATGGATTTAATTGATATGAAAAAATACAAAAAAGATAATGATGATTATTATTGGATTCTTACAGCTGTTGAAATTTTGAGTCGTTATGCGTTTGCTATTCCTGTTTATAGAAAAGATACTTACAACATGACTTTAATTGTTTCAAAATTACTTAGAAAATTCAAAAAAAGATTTGGTAAATACCCAAATGTAACTCAATTTGATGAAGGAAAAGAATTTTATAATGTTGGTGTAAAAAACTTATTGAAAGAAAAGAATGTTGAATATTTTTCCTCTAAATCTGTTAAAAAAGCAGCTATAGTTGAAAGATTTAATCGAACTCTAAAAACATCTATGTGGAAATATTTTTATAAAAATAAAACTTATAATTGGATCAACGTTTTGAAAAAACTTGTAGATAATTATAATAATACTAAACACAGTAGTATATTAATGAAACCTGTTGATGTAAATGAATCTAACAAAGACCAAGTGTTGAATACATTATATGGCCACCCATTGGGAGATTTACCTTTACCTAAATTCAGAATTGGTGACACTGTTAGAATTTCTAAATATAAGAATATCTTTAAAAAAGGTTATGAAGCTAATTTTACAGAAGAAATTTTTAAAATTGTAAAAGTATTCAGAGGTGATCCAAACATGTATGAAGTGGAAGACTTTGAGGGAGAACCAATTATTGGAAAATTTTATGAACAGGAATTGTCAGCTGTTGATGATGTGAGTGATAAAGATCACTTATATAAAGTAGAGAAAATATTAAAAAGAAAAAAAGTTAAAGGAAAAAAAATGGTTTTGGTAAAGTGGTTAGGTTATGATAATAAACATAACTCTTGGATCCCAGAAGAAAATATTAAAAATGTATAAAATGTATAAAATAAATGGATAATAACGGTTTTGATGATATTGAAATGAGGAATAAAAATATGGAGGAAGAAGAAGACCGTGAGGACCGTGAGGACCGTGAGTACGGTGAAACAAGTTTTGGAGGAGATGACCCTGATAGAAGTATTAATATAATAAACACAGAAAATCCAAAAAGTAAATTTAATAGGGTTGGTCGTGAAAGAATTGGTAGTTTACCTGATACAAAAAAAGATATAGGAGCAATGAGTAGATCAATGACTAATGATAGGAAAAAATCTTTCAAAAAACTATTCAATGTTACTCTTGAAAAGAAAAATGGACCAAATTCAAGTATATTGTTAGATAACACTGTATTTTTTGGAGAAAATGACACAGTTTCCATTATATTCAAAGGTAAAAAGATCGGTAATGTTGACCAGGACTTTAAACCTGAGTTATTTGTTAGAAAAAATAAGAAATATGTTAATGAATTTAATGATTATATGAAAAAAGCAAAAAAAGAATATGAAAAAACTACAAGGTCGGTAATAGAAAAAAGAATCAGTGACCTTGATGATTATGGTGACCTTGAAAATGAATTTATTAATTCTGTCACTGATGATTCTATTTTAGAAATTCAAAATAAAATTGATAATATAAATAGTGAAAACAACTTAAAAAAGTTTATAGATAATAAACAGGACCCAAGACGAACATTATTTGAAAGAAATGAATTAAGAGAATTTAGAGGTTTGGTATATTTGGAGGATATTGACCCCACGCTTGGCGATGGTTTATCAGAAAATGAAAAAAAAGAAGTTATACGTGGAAAAATTGATGGATTTGATAGAGAACGTCAACATTGGAAAGATAAAGCTGATTTAGAAACAGCTGAACCCCAAAAAAGTATATATAAAAGTTTTTCAGAAATTGCAAAACTTCAAGCAGATAAAATGAGACTTGAAAATAATGAAAGACCAATTAGTGAAGAAGGAATACAGATTTTAAATGAAAATGCTGAACAATCTGACCTTGGAAGATTAGAAAGATTTAAAAAATGGGCAAAAGAAAATATTGCAGGTTTATCAGCAGTTGCTATTTCTGTAGCAGGTATAATTACGACAATAGTTATAGGTGCAAGAAAAGCATTAAAACAAGGTGCAAATGCAGTTGGAAAAATAGCAAAAGCAATTGCAAATATAGGTAAAAATTTTGGTGCTGTCATTTCAGCAGTTTTAAATTTAATTTCTCAAATATTAGCATGGGGAGCAAAAGGTATTTCTTTTCTTGCTAAAAATTTATGGATATTAGTTATTGCAATCACTTACTTTTTATATGAAGAATATAAGGATTACCGAAAGAATAAGGACCGAACGAAAGATTAAAAAAAATTTTTTATATAATTTCATATATAATAAAAAATGAATAGAGTAAACGAATTATATCCAGGATATAAAAGATCAAAAATGAGTGATATTAAAGGAACCAGAACAAGACATGTTGTAACTTTAAATCCAAATTCAGTAAATCCAGAAGAAGACCTTTATATAGATATCCCAAAATTAAACCCTAATTTGTGTCTTGTACCTGATTCATTAAGATTATTATTTAATTTTAAAAATTCAAATACAAAGTCTTGGTTTTTAAATAATTTATCAAAGTTGTTAAAGAAAAGATTAGTTGTTAAATTTGCTGGAGAAATTGTTTACGATAATAGCGGAGAATCTATTTTGGAAATTTACAAAGATCTTTGGAAAACTAAATCCGAAAGAGCAGATATGGTTGAATATGGGTTAGCAAGTGAAAATTTGAGAAAATTAATTTCAAAAGATGACTCTGGAGCAACAAGTGGAAGTGCAGAAAAAGTTAGTGATAAATTAATGTTTGATATTTATGGAACAAAACAGTGTTTAAAATTGGAAAAAATACTATCGGATCATGGATTATATGCTCCTTATGGAATGATTAATAATTTTCAATATATTTTAACTTTCCCAAAAGCAAGTGAAATTATGGTAGCACAAAGCGGTGAAAGTGTTGGCGGATATAAGTTGGAAAATTTAGAATTGGAATATGAAACAATTGAAAACCAAGATTTAGCAGTTGATGTTTTGACAAATTACACCTCAGGAAGATCACTATCATATAATTATGTAACTTTGATGAAAACAGTAGAATGGGATAAAAACGCAACTTTACATAATGAAACTATAAATATTCCACGTAAAAGTATGAAAGCAGTTGTAATGTTATTTAGAAATAAAACTATCGCAGATAGTGAACAATTTGTTTATCCAAATATAACAGATGTCAAAATTAGTGTTGAGGGGGTTCCAAATAGTATATATTCCCAAGGATTTCCGAAAAGAAGATTTTTTGAAGAAGCACTTAGAATATTTCGTTGTAATTATTTTGACTGTGATGCAGTTATGGATATTGAAAAATTCTACAAAGATTCTTTTGCATTATGTATTGATTTAAGAACATTAGATGACAACTTTGTTTATGGAACTGGAAAAAAATTGGTAAACACACAATCTGGGTTATTGTTGGAAATTAAAAAGACTGCTACTACAGCAAATGTAATGTGTTATGTATTTGTTATAAGTGATGGTTTGCTAAATATTGTAAATAAAGATTTATCTTCAATCCAATTTTAAACATCGAAGATGATAAAAAAAACAAAAATAAAAAATGAACGTGAATGTGAACGATCGTCCGAAGGACTCAGAACCAGAGGTTCAAATTAAACCATTTAATATGATAATTGTTGGAATGACTGCTTGTGGAAAAACAAAATATCTATTAGATTTTATAGAAAATGAATATAAAAATTATTTTGATTATATTTTTTTAATTTGTCCTACATTTGAATGGAATAAAACTTATGAAAATTGGAAATATGATAAAGATGAAGATTTTATTGCTATTCCTTGTGACCAAGACAACGTTGAAGATTGGTTAAAATTTATAGTTAACTTTTCAAAAGGAACTAAAAGCTTAATTATTCTTGATGATTGTGCAAGTGGAAAAAATGTTAAAAATAGAACAAGTGAATTGGTTAAATTGGGATTTAGTGCTAGACATTATAATCTTTCTGTTGTTGTAATTACACAACAATTGACATCTATTGCAAAACCATTTAGAGAAAATATTTCAAAATTGGTTACATTTTATAACCCAAATAAAAAAGATATGACAACAATAATTCAAGAATATTTAGGAGTGGATGACTGCAAAGAATTGGAAAAAATTTTAGAAACTTTGAAAACAAAAAAATATTCATGTTTGGAAATAAATTTAATTTTTCCATTTAGTTATAAAATAAATGAGTAAAACAAGTGATCATATAGAAGTTCCGCAAATGGACTCAGGCCCATCAAATACATCCGCAAGTAATCAACGTGACCTACGGTCCACAAGCGGTCAGTCGGATGATCAAGAAAGTAAAACGCAAGATGTTAAAAAAGAAGTAATGAAAAAACGAGAAGAATTGATAAGATTGTCTGAAGATGGGGAAATTAGTCAATCAGTTCAAAATTTGAAAAAAGCGAGTGATAAAATTATACTAAAAATTTATTCTGAATATGAAATTAAACAATCAGAAAAAGCAAATGTATTTTTAACAGATTTATTAATTAGTAAATTTGCAGATTTATTGGGAGGGTTAGAAGCTATTGAAAGCAGTGAAGAATTAGAAAAAGAACTTGTTAAAGATAAATTATTAAAAAGAGATGTAAAAAATGTAGTTGAAAAAGTATCTCCATATCTACCATATCTTGGAATATTATCTGGTGGTATTACCGTTGGAAAACATGTTATTAAAAAACAAACTAAAACAAAAGAATCAACACCTCCGACAGAAGAATCAACATCCTCAACAAATTAATTTTATAATATATTGATTTATTATAAAATTACAAAATTATTCATCTTCATTTTTAGGTTTTGGTTTGTTAACATTATCATTTTTTAAATTAATTAGTGAAGCAATTATTTTATCTTTTTCTGTGTCATTTTTATTTTCATTTTCAAGAGACTTTAATAATTTTAAATGACTATTATTTCCTGAAAAATTAACCTCTTCAATAGAATTACTTCCAAAATTCGCACCAGCTTCAAAATCTTTAAAACCGATATCAACATGCGCGCCAATTCTAAAACCGCTTTTTTTAACTTTTCTAAAATTTATTGGTGGATAACCATGAAGATTTATATCAAGATTTGATTTTGAATTTTTATTTTTAGAATTTTCAATATGATTTTCAATACTTGAATCGTGTGAATTATTTTCACTTTTTGTTTTTGAAATACAATGACCCATTTATTTATATTAAATTTTAATAATAACTAATTTTTCCGCAAATTTTACATCGAAATGTTCTAGGTTCTGAAATATAAATATAAAGTTTAAAAACATTATTCCAAAAAAATCTAAACAATTTACTAAATCTTAGGTAAAAATTTAGAATTTTCAAACATTTTTTACATATTGTAAATAAATATCTATTAGTATTTCTTAAAACTATATCATACATTTTTATTTAAAACAAAATTCTTAAAAACACTTCGCGTGGACCTTCGGTTATGTTAAAAAAGGTAATTCCCCCCACCAGTCGTTTAGTGACTTCCCCCGCATTCCATACATGCCTAATCTCCCTAACAACTGAGCAAACCGAAAATAGTTTTTTTGTTGACATCGAGCGAGGCTAGTTGTTAGGGAGATTGAGCATGTATGGAATGTTTGGAATTTATCAGCTTGCTGTGTTAGGTTATTCCCCCAAGACAACATGTCAGCGAAGCTGTTTGAAAAGTTTTGACCCGTTTTTAAAATGTGTTGAAATTCCCGGTAACGTTAACAAATTCCTGGAAGAGTCTAGAAGTCGCCGGAAGTGATCGAGCGAAGCTGTAGTGAAGCAGCTGAAAATTACGTAAACAAGGAAAAGGGTTTTTCCCGACTATTTTTATCGATTTTGAAAATGTGGAAATTTAGTCAAATCCCAAAATGTCCAAGAACCCGGCTTCTATAGACTACTGAATGCTATTGGGATAATTTCCCTGTTGAGTATGTATTGCCTTACCAAATAAACCAATTCAAAGTATATGTAAATAACACAGACTATTTCATGAGTAATCTTCCTCCACTAAATATAACAACTAAAAACAATGCTGAGTGGAATCTTAAAAAGCCTTACTTTCAATCTTTAGTAGGAACATGGATAGCAACTTATGCATCAGGCATATCTATAGAGCACTAAACTTTCAAACCAAATGTCCCTAAACAAATTACATCACTTATGAGATTTCATTTATACTTTACAGTTAGAAGAATAATGCGAGAATTTGAAACAAAGCCAGAAAATGGAATGAATAAATATATGGCTAATTTTCTAATAGATCGCACACCTAAGTGGACATGGCAAGACGTTTCAGGTTATAAGAACGAACATTTAGGACTAGACGTTGTGGATACGAGTAAATTTACAAAACTTTATGGGCCCGGTGTTGGTTTTATCCGTGATTTACAAAATGACTACAAGAAATTTATTCCAAAGAAGTCAGATGGATTGACCACTCAAGGAACCGAACTACTTAATCAATCGATTGAGGTATATATTTATAGTTTACCTGGTACTCAAGCTAAGGCAAAACATAGTATTTACGGGTCTAGAGCATCAGCATTAGAGACACAAAAAGTTTTTAGACAAATTGTAGAAGATTCTATTATAAACCTTGAAACATCAACATGGATAAACAGTATGAATCAGGCAGTTACATCAACTAATGTGGTTCTTAATATGGCCATTAGTCCGACTCTATGGTTGATACCTAGCAATCTGATTATATTAGAAAAACCAATAGTAGGATATAACAACAAGCGAAAAGTATCAGATGAAAGTATGAATTTCAGATTAAACAAAAATGTTAATTATTTCGGAGCGACAAATTATCAACCAAAAAAGGTGCATCAAGAATAAGCTCCAACACATCATCTAGATACTTTGGATAAAAAATTGAAAATAATATTAAGGTCAAAAAAAGAAAAAACGCCAACTAATGACATTAAAAAAGAACCTACTAAAAACGATGACCACAATACTAAATTAATCACAATATTAACCATATCGGGAATAACAACGTATTTAATAACAAAATATATCATGTAATATAGCAATGAGTTTGTTTTACAGCTATTAAGGCAACACAAAAAATGAAATAGATGAATTGAAGACAAGCGTTGATAAAAAACTCTCTTTATCAGATGGTAAAATGAAAGGTGATATCAACATGTCATTATGGAGAATAAAAAATATTCCAGCAACAATTTATGATTACAATGCATTTTCTACAGCTGTTCTAGAACAAGCATACTTAGTAGATTATAAAAAAAATTAGTCCTTTATAGAAAAAGTTTAAGTGAAAAATTAATGTGGGAATACTACACAAAATATGTAACGTCTATTTATCGTTTTGATGAAGGCTCAAATAATAGTGAATTAGTATTTGATACCACAAATAGGAAAGTGTCTAAAACTATTGATCAGGGTCTAGAAGAAAATGACGAAGTTCAAAGCACAACTAATTTACAACCATTGTTGTGTACAAAAAGTGAAAAAGTCGGAAATAGATATTTCTTAAAATTTGATGGGAAGCAAAGATTGATAAGTGATATTAATTTAAATGTGGTTGGTGGGCCAAAAGATATAGTAAATGTTTTCATAGTATATAGGATAAAAGCATTTGATGTTAATACTTATTGGACACGTAATGGTTCGTTTGGTCACAATAAATTTTTTTTTTTTTTCCCTTTTGGTGATTTGGTTGTTTCTGGTTCAACAAATAATTACATTGCTATTGGTGGTAATTCTGTTAATAATAAAAAACCAAAAGCTCCATATAAATATAAAGCAAATGCTGGACAAACAAAAAAATGGGTTTGTTTATCAATACATTGGGACAACCATACAACATCTTTTGGTAATCATAGTTCAGTTTATTGTAATGGACAAAAGCTTGCTAATTTTCAAAGGAGAACTTCAATCGGTTCAACACAGATGACCTTTGGTGATCTTAATCCAAGAGGTATCGCTCCTTTTAAGGGTGATATTTCTTTTTTAGCCGTGTATAAAGATAAAATAATAGACGAAAATGATATTCTACTTCATCATAGTATACTTTGCAATTAGTATGATATTGAAACGGTTGATTTTAATTTTTAATGTATGTTATAATATATATATATATATATATATATATATATATATATGGAAAAGACTGTTGATTACAACCATATCAGCAAAAATTTGTCTGAGGATGAAGTAAACAAATTGAAAAAATGGTATTTATACTACCATAAGCTTTACACCTGCTATAAATGGAAGTATAAAAAAACTGAAGAAAATAAATCTGAGCTTAAATATGACAAGTATAGGATTGACAGTAACTGGTACTATAGTTGGTGGTATAACATTGAATCCCATTGTTTTAGGTTGTATTAGCGGTCCAGGTATTTTAATCCAAGGTTACCTCTCTAGTAGTAATATCAAAACTAAGACAGAAATGTGCAGATTCGCTTACACATCATATCAAAAAATTCTGACACAGTTGAAATCATATTTACGTGGTATGACATACAAATGAAGTAGTGTTACTGAGTGATCTCAAACTAATCGATGATATTGAAATGCCAAAAAAATATGATAAAATATATGGTAATAATATACGGAATCAATAGAGTTAGACAATCTAGACAATACAAGGAGACAAGAAGAGGAGGAAAATGAAGAAGAAGAGGAGACAGATTTCGGTGGTGAATCAGATGAGAATGACTTGTTAGATAGTCTAGATTGGTTATCAAACCGAGGCAGAAATGTTAAAAATTCAGATTTATTAAAAAAGTTATTCGGCGATCGTTTATATCAAGCTAGGAATATAGGTTTCTTTATTGAAGACGTTCTATTAATGGAGAAAGAATGTACTAATCCGAGGTTTATTAATTATCTAATGGAAAAACAAGATTTCTCTATTGAAAAAACATTAAGCGTATCTGGGCTTGTATCAAATTTCGAAATCGAATATTATAGAGAGCCTTTTTTAATGAAAATGGTGTAAGAGTCCGTCCAGTTAGAAAATTTAAGACAACCGGCGGATTTATAAGCGATCCAAAGGAATCAGAACAAATAGTTAGAGATATATGACACCATTATGATAATTGGAATAAATTAGAACTAGATATAATTTTAAAACGGTCAGGAATAGCAACAGCAATTGGATTAACAATAATTACATTAGTTACTGGTTTATCTCTTGGTCTAAAGCCCAGTGGATCAGATTTTGTACGAGATGCTAAACATAAACAAAAGAAAGCAGAAAAATTAACTCCTGCAGAAAAAAGAGATGTTATACCGTGGACTGATGCAGAAGAAGCCTCCTGTAAAGCTTTAATTTTCATTGGCGATAATTTATATTTAATAATTGGTGGCTCATTAATATATTTATACAGTAGGAAAAAATGATAGATAATGTAATATATAATGAATCCGAAATCAAAGAATATGTTTATTAAGGTCAGAGATTTTGTACGCTGTTGTAAAAAACAACTATAGAGATAGACAGTATGCTAGATGATCTCAATAGAATGCATTTGGATGATAATGATAGAATGTTATACAAGTGCGTCTCAAAAAATTAGAATATTATGAAAAAATAGGATATCTGTCGTGAGGTAATGTCGAAGCTTAAAATTTTAATTGTATTAGTCTCACTGGACCTAAACTGATCTATCCCCAGTTATACGTTGGTATAATCGAACAACTATGGTTTCCACACAATGATCATTAAAAATCCAGCATCTCAAAATATTAGAATATAATATCTGAACATTCAAAACATATCATTACAAGCTTTTACTTGTAGAGTAGCTTGGCCATAAATGGAAAGATAAGTAAGGAATGTCTGTCAGTACTTGGTTGGAGCTCCTTTAGCATCAATGGCTGCCTGAATACGTCGTGGCATAGAGGTAATGAGCCTGTGGCACTGCTCAGGTTTAATCGACGTCCAGGTGGTCCCGATAGCAGCCTTGAGCTCTGCCAGATTGCTGGGACGCAAGCTGGTCATCTTCTTCTTAACTATACCCCAAAAATTCTCGATGGGATTCAAGTCCGGTGAGTTACTTGGCCAAAGAAGCACATCAATGTGATAATCAGCAAACCAGACAACGGTTGATTTGGCACTATGTGCAGGTGCCAAATCCTGCTGGAACACAAATTCCGCATCACCAAATAGCCTTTCAGCTGACGGGAGCATGAAGTTCTCCAAGATCTCCTGGTAGACCACTGCGTTCACTGTGACCCTGGGAAAACACAGAGGTCCAACACCTGCAGATGACCTGGCACCCCAAACCATCACTGACTGCGGGAACTTGACGCTGGACTTCAAACAGCTGGGGTTCTGTGCCTCTCCAGCCGTCCTCCAAACTCTGCAATCTTGGTTTCCGAACGAGATACAAAATTTGCTCTCATCAGAGAACAGCACTTTGGACCACTGAGCAACACTCCACTTCTGCTTCTCTTTGGCCCATGTCAGCCGCTTGTGACGTTGCCTGGCATTGAGAAGAGGCTTGGTGCTGGGTACTCGGCTGTTGTACCCCATTTCCTGAAGCCGTCTGTGCGTGGTAGCCCTAGAGGCACCAACTCCTGCCTCTGTCCACTTTTTATGGATCTCGCTCTTATTGTCAAACCGGTTCTTCTTCACGGTTTTCGCGAGGCTGCGGTCATCCCTCTTGCTGGTGCACCTCTTTCTGCCACACTTTGCTCGTCCAGACAACGTTCCTTTGAGATACTTCGAAACAGAATTCTCGGAGCAACCAGCTTTTTCAGCAATAACTTTCTGAGTCTTTCCCTCTTTGTGGAGTGTGTCAATGATGGTCTTTTGGACAACCGTTAGATCAGACGTCTTCCCCATGATTGCAGCACCAGCGGTTTCCGTGAATGAATAAATAAACGTTTGTTGTGTGGTACATGTGGTATTTGTACACTTGTGTGAAGTTCGTCAAGCTCAGATGCTCAGAAACGCCTTAACTAGATGTTGAGATATTATATTCTAATATTTTGAGATGCTGGATTTTTAATGATCATTGTGTGGAAACCATAGTCGTTCGATTATACCAACGTATAACTGAGGATAGATCAGTTTAGGTGCAGTGAGACTAATACAATTAAAATTTTAAACTTCGACATTACCTCACGACAGATATCTTATTTTTTCATAATATTCTAATTTTTTGACACGCACTTGTACAAACCAACTAACAGAGAAACACGGGTTTAACTGACGGTTTTATTATAGACGATCTTACAGGTGTCTCATAGATCATCTGTAAATAAGATATACATTACTATATAGATGAGTGAAGAAACACCCAAAATATTTGAAGAGGAAAATGAAGAACCAGTGGCACCTAAAATAACAGCAACAAAAAAGGAAAAAGATCTTAAGAGGGTAGAAACTGGTAAGCGTTTGGCCTCCATTTCTAATGTAGCAAAAGAGAGAAAAATGCGTGTGGAAATATTATCTGAAAGCAATCAGGAGAATGGTAGTGGTGATACAGGGATTAATTATAGTTTAGTATTTGGATTCATAGGAACAGCTGCTGCTATTGGTTCATTCTACTACACAAGAAAAAAGTATGAAAGAGAGACTAAAAAATTAGAGACTATTAAATAGGAGCCAGAACCAGAGCCTAAACACGTCAAAATCAAAAGAATTGATCACAGGCCACCAAAAAATAGTCTCGATGCATTTGATTAAAAACATATGATGGCTTAAGGGGGGTAACGAATCGGTAAAGTGGTTTCAAGACCCCAAAATCATTCTGTAAAAATATTGGTTATAAAATTTTATGAGCATATTATATATCAGTGTATAATATGTCACTAATAGTCAAGAAATTTGAAAACAAAGATTTAAACACATCCCTTGACGCTTATGTCGACAATAAGCAGAATATTTGGTTCAAGGGTAAAGATGTCGCCAAATTATTGGGTTATAAAGATACAGATCAATAAGAAAAAATGTAGACTATGAAGACACTAAAAGCTACCCCGCAAAATCGACGGGTCAGGTCCATATGTGCAAATTGATCAATGAAAGTGGACTATATTCGTTAATATTACGTTCAAGATTAGACAAGGCCAAACATTTCAAAAGAAGGATAATATATTTGATCACAACCAACCAACATTTCATATAACACACGCGAACTTCTCGACGAAACGAAGCTCAATAATACCCTTATTTAAATTACAATGTCATACGTAAACAAAACACAACTTCACAAGTAACTAACAACACACGACGGGACCATACAAACAAAACTGAAGCAAACAACCTTAACAATGACAAAGGAACTTCAATGGACACTAACACGGAAGAATACAAAACGAGCGAACTCAACGAACTCCTTCATTAAACAGCTCTTTTCACGCAACAACAATCTACCCGGTAACACAATAGTCGTCTTTATATACGACTGATAAGAGTCTATATACCTACATACCGAATAACGAAGGCATCAAGGCATCGATAGGTATGTTAGAAAAAGACGCTAATCAAGACAATAGCACATTAGAAATGACACAAAAACTAAACAACAGAATCTTCCGCTTACTCTAACTTAACATCAATCTACCATAACATAATGCCCGTCACTATAGACCCCATGAGTCTATATCACAACCTACCAAATGACTAAGGCATCGACGCCTACATAGGTATGTTAAAAGAAGACACTGGACTCGACAATAACACAGATGAGATCATAACTGAAACATTTTTACTAGTAACGCCGAAAAACTTTTTGAGATTCAACATGGGGTCAAACAACACAAGAACCCAGCTCGCAACACTGCCTTCTTATGATCCAACACTCCACAGTTATCCTCATAGGACACATTTGATCCGCGCACCTTTTATTTACTGGGAACGAACAACACTACTCGCTTAAACTTCACATCACAATTCGTTCACGCTCCCATTCTGTCCAACGCTAACGCGGATGCCCACCCTCTCTCAACACGTGGTAAACTCCCCTTAAGATTACGATGGTACGCAGAATTTGTCTTCCCAAGACACACAACAAGACTGGTAAGCACACATTTTATCTCCTACTTATATTTTATTTTATTGTATTTTCTACTGTTTATCGCTTTTCTTCCGACGGTATAACATTGACTGCCAACCCCAAATCCCTGCTGAAGAGGCGACAGAAGGCCGAAACGTACGTCCAGGGTTGTGTCCCAAGATATTTATGCACGAGACAATGTTACGCATCTTTTACTCTTTCTCTCTGTATCCATACATACTTCTTTATTAAACTCTACACTGCATGGCCAACTGCGTAGCCGTCTAACTGTCGGTAAAACCCTAAGGCCGGGTGGTCGGTTTTGAATTCCCGTATCGCACTCGTGGTAATTACCAATACAGCTTCGCAACACAAATGTATACTCCACGATTTACTCTGAAACTATACTCATTCACTCAACTCTACATGGCATACCACTAATGTAGCCATGTCACGCTCACTATAGCCCGCGGCTAAAGGCGCGTTCCATCATTAACAGTTTCACTCCCAATCGATATACAATCACAACTACACCACTGTAACACCAGTGTGGTTCCAATTACCTGCTCTAAAACCAAAAAAACACCAAAAAAATCACAAAAAAAAACCCAACCAAAAAAATCAACAAAGGACATACTACCATCAATAAGGAAGTATGGATACTACAGATTGTTTAACAATCCCAACACACTAACCTTCAAAATAGAAGATAAATATGATCTACATACTGAAGTGGTTCAATTCATAAGTCGATTTTATCCAGATATATTAATGGTAGCCGGACTTGGAGAAAACCAAGATACAAAACAAAAACGTAATAAATCATTCAAAAAAGGCTACATGGAAGGACAGCTTGATCTAATCATTCAAAATCTTCATAAGAATTATAATGGTTTGTGTATTGAATTCAAGATGCCACAGCTAAATGGTGCTTTATCAGAACAACAGAAAGAACTAATAGACAGATATGAAGATAATGGGTGTAAATGTATCGTATCCAACGATTATGATCTAATAATCAAGGAAATAAACGATTACATGCATGATATTCGCATCAAATGTAAATACTGTGAAAGGAAATTCATATCCAGAGAAACACTAAAACGCCATGTAAAATATTTCCACAGGATCAAATGAAATATAATCTATTATATACATAGAATGACTACAGTAAACAAGAAAGAACTAATGAACGAAGTATACGACGTGGTACTAATATCAGCTGGTGTCGTAGGGATTTCGATGGTATCTAAAAGGATTCTAGGAGAGAAACTTACTACCGCTTCAACTCTAACGGACACAGCAAAATTAACAGCTGGTGTCGCAGTCAGTACTATGCTGGTAAAATGGGCACAGGATAAAAAGTATATTCCGGTTGATATATTTAAAATGTAATATATTATATAGATAATGGCCAGTATAGTGGGATCATTTCTTCAAACAGCATTTGCTGCCGCCAGTTTCGCTAGTGCTGGATATCTTTTTAAATCGTTCGACAAAAATGGATATGAAGCTGAAATAAAAAGACATAATAAAGCACTAGAAGACTTAGCAAAGGCAAAAGAGGCATTTTATCAGAATGAAGTCAAACAGCGCGATAAAATTCTGCAATTAAGACAAGAATTAGCAGACGCCAATAAGGAAATCGGGAAAACAAACAGAGCTCTTGCCCAGTTAAGACAGATTCAATCAATCGAATATAAAGGGATGAAATTTAATAGGCAGTGTGGACATGGAATGGTGGCAGGTACAGGAGGGTTGCTGGCTCTGTCCTTCCGGCCTGCATGCGTTGCTCAGCTGTGGAGATCCTGTGAACTTCATAAGCCTGTGCGCCGCTGTGGACAGAAGCCCGCCATCCACATCTGTCAGTTGCTTCCATCACCCATGTGTCAGGGTTGATGTCGAATGCTTTCAAGGAAGATTTCAGATTGTCTTTGAAGCGTTTTTTCGGTGCTCCCAGCAAACGTTTGCCCTGTGCCAGCTCACCAAAAAAGAAGTTGCTTGGGGAGTCTGTCATCCGACATTCGAGCCACATGCCCTGCTTAGCGTAGCTGTGACTGCTTGAGCATGGTGAAGATGCTGGTCAGGCCTGCGCGGGTGAGGACCTCAGTGTCAGGGATCTTGTCTTGCCACCTTATGCCGAGTAGTTTTCTGAGACTGGTTGTATGGAAATGGTTGAGCTTTCTGGCGTGGCGTTGGTAAACTGTCCAGGTCTCACAACCATACAGCAATGTGGTGAGGACCACTGCACGATACACAAGGATCTTGGTCTCGATCGCGATGCCTCTTCTGTTCCATACATTGTTGTATAGTCTGCCAAAGGCAGTGCTTGCCTTGGCTAGTCTGGCGTTCACCTCATCATCAATGACCACATTCCTGGACAGTGTGCTTCCCAGATAGGTGAATTTGTCCACCACATTCAGACGTTGATCGTTGACAATGATGTTGGGCTCAACGTATGGTTTCCCAGGGGCTGGCTGGTGCATCACCTCTGTCTCTTTTGTACTGATTATCAGGCCAAAGTTGTTGCAGGCGGTGGAGAATTTGTCAACAGTATGTTGCATGCTGGCTTCAGATGTAGTGTTGAGAGCACAGTCGTCCGCAAACAAGAGTTCGTTGACGGTACCGGACTGAACTTTGGTTTTTGCTTGTAGCCTCCTGAGGTTGAAGGTGGAGCCATCGAAACGCCACCTAATGCCAATTCCTGTGTCGGAGTCAGCGAAGGCATCCGTAAGCATGGCCGAAAACATGAGGCTGAACAATGTCGGAGCCAGGACACAACCCTGCTTGACGCCGTTGGATACTGAGAACGGCTCTGATGTTTCTCCGCTGTCTTGGACTCTGGCCAGCATACCATCATGAAGCTGGCGAACGATGGTGGTGAACTTTCTGGGGCAGCCATATTTCGCCATGATTTTCCAGAGTCCTTCTCTGCTGACCGTATCAAACGCTTTGATCAGATCAACGTAGGTGGAGTACAGGTCGGTGTTCTGTTCCTGACATTTCTCTTGGAGCTGCCTGGCAGCAAACACCATGTCGATCGTCCCACCTTCTTTCCGGAAGCCGCATTGACTTTCAGGCAGAAGGCCTTCCTCCAAATGTTCGATGAGACGGTTGAGGAGAACTCTTGCCAGTGCTTTGCCTGCGATTGAGAGAAGTGAGATGCCGCGATGGTTGTCACAGGCCTGCCGGTTACTTTTCGTTTGTACAGATGGATTATCAAGGCATCCTTAAAGTCCTGGGACACTGTCTCCTGCTCCCAGATGAATTGGAACAGCTGGCAGAGCTTTTCAGCCAGGGCAGTGCCTCCTTCTTTGTAGACTTCGGCCGGGATGGAGTCTGAGCCAGGTACCTTGCCGCTGGATAGGAGGTGGACTGCTTTCTGGGTCTCTTCCAGTGTTGGCACATCGTCCAGAGACTCGTTGGTGGGGACTTGGGGAAGACGCTCAATGGCTTCATTGTTGATGCTGGATGGGCGGTTAAGGACACTGTTAAAATGTTCAGCCCATCTGTCAAGAATTTTTTCTTTCTCCGTGATCAGGGATGCTCCGTCAGCACTGATAAGTGGGGAGGTTCCGGATGATGAGGGGCCGTAGATTTCCTTCAGAGCACTGTAAAAGTTTTTTATGTCACGTCTGTTTGCATAAGCTTGAATTTCAGCAGCTCTGGCCCTAAGCCAAGAATCCTGCATTTCACGCAGCTTTTGTTGAACAGTGCTGCGGGCAGACTTCAGTTTGTCCTTCTTTGAGACGGACTTGGGATCAACCATGTGCGCTTTGTAGGCACGTTGCTTGTCTTCCAGAAGTTTCAAGATTTCTGTGCTGTTTTCATCAAACCAATCTTTGTGTTTCCTGCTTGAGGGCCCAAGAAACTCCAAGGCTGTACTGTAGACCATTCCACGGAGTTGACTCCAGGCTGATTCTACGTTCTGGCCGTCTAGCTCTACAGTGTCAAGGCGCTCTTGCATGGTGGCGACAAAAGACTGCCTGATGTTGTCAGATTTGAGTTTGCCGATGTTGAGGCGTTTGGGGGCTTTCACGTCCTGGGGGGCGTCTCTTGGGATGGATGCGGAGGTTGAGTTTTGTTATGATGAGGCGGTGATCAGTCCAGTATTCAGCGCCACACATGGCTTTGGTGAAACGCACATCCTGCCTGTTTCTCTTTCTGATGATGACGTAATGAATGAGATGCCAATGTCTGGAGCGAGGATGCATCCATGATGTCTTGTTGCGTGTGGGGAGGCGGAAGATGGTGTTGGTGATCAAGGTCACGCTCTGCACAAGTCTGGAGGAGTAGCAGGCCGTTGCTGTTACACTTTCCAACTCCGTGCTTCCCGATCACACCTTCCCAAGTGGAGCTGTCTTGTCCAACTCGAGAATTAAAATCACCAAGGATGATGAGCTTTTCCGCCTTGGCGACTGCATTAATGACAGTGTTCAGGTCTTCATAGAACTTCTGTTTGATTTCGTCTGGGTTGGTCATTGTAGGGGCATAGGCACTGACTATAGTGGCAAACTTTTCTCCCCGAGAGAGTGGGAGTCTCAGTGTCATGAGCCGGTCGTTCATTCCTTTTGGTACTCCAGCCAGTTTACTGACTAGCGACGACTTTGCAGCGAACCCAACGCCAGCTTCGCGTCTCTCCTCGGGTGCACGGCCGCTCCAGAAAAAGGTGTAGCCAGCTCCTCTTTCGCACAGCTCACCCTCTCCCGCTAGCGTGGTCTCACTAAGTGCAGCAATGTCAATATTGTATCTTGCCAATTCACTGGCAATCAGGGCCGTCCTTCTCTGTGGCCTATCTGAGTCACTGTAGTCTCTGTCAAGAAGTGTCCGTATGTTCCAAGCTGCTAAGTTCAGGGGAATGATTCTTGCTTTCTTCTTTCCTTTGTTGTTTCGACCGCATGAGTAGGGTCCCCGTCAGCCGCGGTATGCTGACTGGGTAAGGAGGAGCAAGCAATTTTTAGGTCACCTTTTCTAGACCCTTCCTCGTGCCAGGGGGATGAGCAGTGCGTTCCTAAAAAGGGCTGCTCAGTCGCTCAGACGGCTGCCGGACTCCACCGCTGCTCCAGTCGGCGTAGAACGACCCTATGGCCTGAGCCGCCTACGTCCAGGTCTGCGGCTACGACTCCCAGTGTACCCACACCTGTCGCTTTCGCCGCTCGCCTGTCGTCGCAGGACTTTGAGATGAGGAATTGGGGAAATGGATAAGGGATGAATGATGACTTGCGCGAAAACGTGGATTAAAGTGAGGAAGAGTTGCGCTTCGTCGACCTCACTCTCTCGTCCGGCTCCATCCTTATCCAGCGGCAAGACAGATGTCAAGACAGCCGGGGATGGAGACGGATGCAGTAAATGACCAAGATGTCCTCTGTGCCTCATCTTGCTCTCTGCACTCCACTGTGCATTGCTGTGGTCGCCTTCGTCTCCGTTGAACCATGTAAGGTTTCCTCCGCAGAGTCCGCCAGCCCCAGACTTCACATGCATGAAAGGTAGGCAAGCCCTAACTCACCAGAGTTTTCAGACCCACTGGCTACTCTCACCTGGTTCAGCCGGCCCGCCAAAGCCGTTGCCCGGGGAGTGGCCGCTGTTGCATGCGACAGCTTCGAGGAGCCACAGGTGAGAGCTGAGTGCCAGGTGAGGACCAGTGGCAGACGAGATGCCCTAAAAGGACATGAAGACCCGCCAAGCCAAAGGTACTACCTCTCCCTGACACCCCATACTCCCCGTCCCACCTGTAGGGTCTCTCAAAACCCTTCTATTTTTTTTTTTTTTTTTTGATTTTAATTTCTCGTAATTTTCCATTTTCCAAGTCGTTTTAACACGGCTTTGCTCCACCATTTTTTTTGGCTAAGGCGAGTTAGGCCGACTTTTGTGATCCATAAGGCGAGTTAGTGGGACTTTGGAGAACCCTAAGGCGAGTTAGAACCGCGGGACAAATCAATCGGTTACCCATCGTAATGAGGCCAGCAAATTATGAAAAAAATAAAATAACTCCCAAGAGACTTTTTAATAGAATCCAATCTGGGTTTACGTTGAACCAAACAATCGATGTGAATATAAGATGTCTTTAACTTTTTTCTCTCAGGGTAAAGTATATATGATTTGACTCTGGTTAATTGTCATATCATATTCATAAAATACGGGAAGCGTTTGTGAAAAGGAAAGAGTTAATTCCTCAAATCAACATGAATGATTTAGTACAAAACAGGAGAAGTAGGGAATGAAAATCTATGCTAATGTTCTGGAGTGGCTTCCAACGTACAAATGTCCGATGTCACGTAGCAACTTGCGTTATCGAATAAAAGATTATTTTTCAGTACAACATTGGTATACTTGCATGGGTACACCTATGATAAAACTATTCACCTCAACTGTCCTCATAGTCGTGACTTTCGTATATTGTAAGTATGGAGACCATCGTGAAACCTTCGACTCCAAACACATGAGGTTAGAACTTTACTTAGTACGCGGAGGAATACAGAGGAGGACAACAAGGACACGAAGTCCCGAGGATCAAAATCCCGATGATCGTCTCCTGACGTATATTGATGAGCCCATCAGGGTAGGATAAGTACAGCACTCCAAAGCAACACGATGTGTCAGAGATTCTATGGCACCATGCCAACCCGCCTCCTGACATACTAATGTAGTAATTAACCCTCTTCCGTCAGAACCCAACTGTAATTATTTTTATAAAAGCGGGATACTGCATAGGCAATGTTAAATAACGTAAATTGTTGAAAGTTCAAAGGTTAGTAATTTGCCGTGAGAGACTGACCGTGAAACTGGCCAACATCCCTCTAACAGGTAGGCCGAACATCTTCGTTCCGTAAGAAACAAAGTTGACAAGCCTGTCGCCCGACATTACAATTGCGCTAACCATTCTGCTCCTGAAATGATAGTTTGTGCCATCTCATCCATTGTCAGTGACAACCATAGCAGCAAGTGACAAGAAAGGCATCTCATTATCAAGCTAGGAACAACTTGTCACTATGGACACTTCGGCGTTTGTCTTCCAGAGAAAATAGATGATGCGCGGATAGGATAACACATAATGAATTACACAGAAAGACATAAGTGTTATTATTGCTTATTCAAACTGACGCAATTGAACGTTTATAACAACGTCATGCAGATCAAAAAACATGCTTAATTTTGGACGGATAATGGTTTATTATAAGAATCTTTGAATATAAATAATTTAATATTTATTGCGTCATATCATGGGACTTTAAAAAGTCTATCGTTGTTCTTAGTACTTTTTATTTGATCCATAGATTTTGAAATAATTTGGTTATACAGTTTTATAGAGTAAAGTTTCAAAAAAGTCTCTCTAAGTCAGTCCTTCTCAAATAGTGGGGCGCGCGGTGCGATTCCCCTATTGCTTTTCTCTTTGTTCTTTTTTCTTGACCTACAATTTTAATTTGTTGTTGTATGACAACCTTATGCAGGAGGTGGTTAATTACATAATTATGAGATTTTTACAGTGGCATAACTTATGGGGGCAGTGGGGGGGAACCTGGCCCTCACACAAACAATTTTGTTAGGAAAATTAAATCTGTCGGGATATTCGTCAGGAATACACTAGAATTTGTCGGAAATTTAGCAGAAGTCTACGTACGTAAACCTCGAATCAACGGTCTTTAATTACCGATCTCGGCGCGTAGTGATGGCTTTCAGTAAATATTTAAGAAATAGAAAATGAGTCGGGTGCTTTTATCGAGTTATAATGCACGAAAGATGTTGAAAGAACACGAAAGAAGCGTGTAAAATACGAGGTGATAGCCGAGTGATTTACTGCTCCTTGAGTGTTCTTTCAACATCTTTCGTGCATTATAACTCGATAAAAGCACCCGACTCATTTTCTATTTCTTTTATAAAATAAGCAGGCAAACAAGCGCAGTAAACATTTTATTTACAAGATCAAAATGGAAATTCTCCATAACATGTCAGATGAACACGTCACGCACATGCTTGGCTTTCTTGATTCTTGATTCTGGCGGCGAGCAGGGAAGTCAACAACGTTGGTGTCTGGCAAGATTCTTAAACAAAGTGTGGATAAAAAGAGTACAGAAATGTAAAAAAATTCAACAATGATTAACAGACACACATTCGAACATTTACAAGTTTAATCGCTAGTCGTTGCTCGATTTAAAAACAATCTGGACACTTCCGATTGACCAAGAACTGATGTCGATCAGAACTGTCAACTTCAAAGGTGAAGCTGTTAACGGTGAGGGAACGTTGACCTTCGCGGCCTCTTCTACACCAGTACAGTACCGCGTGAAACCACACACAACGAAGAAGAAATAGTGGATGGTTCAGGTCGAAAACGCCGCTTGTTTTCAGCTTGGCGAAGTCTTCTTGCTCCAGCGGCGGTTTGTGCTAGACATTCTCTGCCAATTTGCTTCAGCTGTTTTATTTTGGCGTCGAGCGTGTGGTTTGACCGTGTAAAGCTCGGGTTTGAAGCTATTTTAATCCCTCTGTTGAAAGGTGGATTATTCAGGTATCTTTCAATACCGTGTCTGAAGCCGAGCAGCGCTGATTTGCTGTATTCTTGTTTGTCCTTGGTTCTCGCTTCGGAGATTAAAAACGACGGAGGCTCTCGTCTAGTTGCCCGGTTGTCATTTGCTCGAGCTTGGTCACAATGTTTTTCTGCTAGCACCATTCTAAATGTATGGAACAGTTTCGTCAGGTACTATTCAAAACAAAACTACTGAGTATTGTGTTTACTTTTTTATTGTACGACTAAAATACACTTATTTTTACTTGACAAAACATTTAAGAATGTCATGTTTATATAATTTTGTTGCTTTGGCCTGGGTTACTGTCGAAATGGCCATTTTTACACGTAAACAGTTAGATAAATTCGCTTTGTTGCTGCAGTATACAGTGTACAGAAAGCTTTTAAAAATCTCAAAAAATTTTACATACCTTTGAAAGTTTTAACTGCCCAGTTTGTCGCGTTTTTGGTAGCCTTTGAGTGTCTATTTTCCAACAAAAGGTTCAGCTCAGAGTTGGAAACAGCAGCGAACCGTCCTCCTCCGTAGTCGACCCGTTGTCTCTTATTGGCAGGTTCTGTTGTGGACATTGTGCATTTAGTAAAAGTTATTTTTGTTATCAAATTTTGTATTCAGAAATTTATTCACAATGTTTGGGAACACGTACAGGCGACGCGGGAAAATCAGCAAACCAAAACAGTGCATTGTTGAGTTATAATGCACGACCATTAGCCAATCAAATTGCATGTTGTAGTCTCCTTATTTTATAAAGTTAATTAGACTTAGCTAGAAGGTTATGTCAAAAATTCAAATGTTGACATGATTTTAACACTGTCAACTACTTGATCATAACTCAAAACCTTAACGCTCATTAACTTTGTTCACGCATATTAAATGCATTTAATGTAGTCATCTTGCTCATGATCACTGACGGGGTTGGTTAGGATAACATGATATGTTGGTGTCTACACTGACAAACCTGTCCTCCAACGTAGGCATTTTCACTGGTAAAGTAAGTCTAAACTGTAAACATTTTGCTTTATAAAACTAACTTTTCAAATTCTCGGGTGGTTACTATGTCAAGACGCCAGTACTCAATGGTACTTACTTCAAAGAAGTTAAGGTAAGTTCGATATCTTGGTTTTGAACTAAACTTTGACGACTGCTGCAAAGACCGTAATTTAAAATATCACCAAGAAATCATTTTAAGTCGGACACATATTCAATATGCTAGCCAATCCTTCTGTGGCTGCTGCAACTACACCAACAAAATTTTTGAAAAAGAGGAAAAAGAGAATTATTTTGTCATGTTTTAATTGCCTGCTCCAAAATTTTGACGGGATTTTTGAAACTGCGGATGAAGAGATCATTACTGAATTCCAAACTTTCTGACCATTCTGGAGGGAAATTCGAAGAGACGTTATAAGGACCAATACAACAAGCAGCAACGCTTAAGTTTTTAGTGTGGCATAATGTACGCAATATTTTCTTGCATATTTTAAAACTTTACTCAATTTGGGTTGTTGCTCCGTCGTCTAGTCCATCTGCCGAACGTTCCTTCAGTTGCATTATTTTAATGGAATTTTTTCCGAACAAACATGTCGTGAAATAAACTTAGCACATTAGCTCCAGTAAGCATGGAACACGCATGAAATTACCAATAACCTGACAAATGACTATGTAATTGACACTTTTGCAATAAGAAACAAATAATTGTGATATTCTAGTATGAAATTTTAGTGAGTTTAACGGATTTTTTTTCCCGAAATCCTTAAATTTTTAATATTTATTTTAGTATAATATTATTTGTTGTACACGATAAAAAGTTGTTTGTTTGACTATTGACAGAGCGCAATATATATGTATATTATATGTATTTGGTACATCGGCGACCAACATGAACATAGCGACGGTAAAGCTACCAAATGAAAAATGCCAAGTTTCAGTAAAAAGGATGTTAATGATTAGAGTCAACTAGTTACCAATGGCTGAAACCTTGTTTTAAAGTAGCAGATCTTTATGAGTATGTGCCAGTACAGATATGTTAAAAAGGACCTTTTCACGAGCGTTGTCTAATTTGTCAGGAAAATGTTTTACTCTCCCCCTCCCGAAAAAAGATATACTCGAGTTAAGCCACTGGATTTTAAGATTTTTTTGGAAGCATAGACTGGTATTGTAACCCAAATGCAGTTAGATTACATGGTTAGAATATACAATTGCTCCATGATTTAATGGGATATACATTATTAATTATATTTACACAAGTTGCTATATAAAAATGGGACCAAATAATTATGTATCTTTTTATATGGAAATCAAAAAACAGAAATTTTTACAATTTCTTAACAACACTTTGGGAAAAAAGAATTTTTAAAACGTTCAGTCTTACAAGAAAAGTGATTATAAAACCCAGCAGACCTTAATTCATACTTAGTTAAAATTTTATCAAGTAAGAATTCTTGAAACTTTAAATTATTATGGTTATTTTCAAAAAGTTTATCAGATAAGTTTTCCCGGCGTACCCTAAGAGTCAAGATTTTCATATGGTTCAAATCCTTAAATAATGTATCCAAATAATGTCATACTTAGGAAGTGTATTCAAGGACAGGCCTTATCATTGTCGTATATACAGTCATCAAAGTATGCACATCTGCATTTGATCGTTTTAGTATTCTCACCATATATTGCTTCTTTTCTCCCTTCTTCATAATGTTATTATCATATTTTATCCCATCTCAAGTAGTCTTGGAAAATAAGACTAAGTATTTGAGCAGACTGGATTTTTTCCATTAATTCTACACCTATATTTAAAGGTATAAAAGTGTGTTTTTCTTTTGAAAAGTCAAAGATTAATTCTTTACTTTTACTCACATCAAGTTGTATTTTATTTCGAATTGTCCAGTAATGGATCTCATTGACAAATTTTGAAGGTTACTGCCACAATTCCTAGGGATGGTTTTGGTGACTGTACTGCCATCAACCTATTTTCACCTATCTGGCCAATTAAACAGCAGATCATTTATCATTACCGAAAAAAGAATCGGACCTAAAACAGTTCCTTGAGGAACTCCACTATAGGCTGTTTGCCATTCGGGAACGTATCCGTTTAATCTTATGTGTTGCTGTGTCGATTCGTAAGAAAACTTCTTATCCAATTTATTAAAATCTTTGGAACGTCCATGTCCGATAGTTTCTGAGGTAAAATAGTATGGTCGATAAATTCAAAAACCAATGAAAAATGAAGTATAAACAGTCTTACAATGTTCTTGGTCCCATCAGTCTCACTAAAGAATGTATATGGGTAGTCGCGTGATGAATCAGCTAGGTATCGAATAGAACTGACGTATATCTATCAATTAGCATATCGATTCAATAAGCCAGTCTGTGGTGAAACGTTAACAAACTTTAGACAAAAGTGACGTTAACGAAACTGGGCGTAGATCTTGCGCAATATCAGCAATCCTTCGAGTCTTTGGGATGGGAATGGCGTCCGCCATTTTTTTTCATGCAGTCGGAATAATTCCTTTCCATATAGATTCCTTACAATTAGAGGATACAGGAGCGGCGAGAATAGGTTATACAGCTTCAACATCCAGTTTGGGATACCATCAGGGTCAGGTGATTTAGATACACGTATGCGAGATAATTTCTTGCTGATAAACTTCAGCTTCACTAATAATATATTTAGGTAAGATATCGGGTCGACTGATTAGTATATCGTTAGGTTCAAGATTAAGTTGAAGTGGGACAATATCTTGTGTAATGGATAAAAAAATGTTATTTATTTTATCGACAAGGGTTTTTACGGTTAAAATGTCGTTATCCTTTGACATGTCGATGTTTTTCCTTTCTTAGGATATCTCGCAAACCCATCAAGTTTTCGAAGTTGGGTTAGACTTCAGTTGCTCCAGTTTCCTTTTAAGGAATGAACCCTTCAATTTCTTCACTTCTTTGTTTACCAAGGTACGTAAACGTTTATACAATGGTTTATTTCCTTGATGGAGAGTTTTCCGTCTTTCATGGACTATACTCTTAAATTCAGCGGTTATATATCGATGGCTTGTCGCAATAATGCAATTCAACAATTTTACTCCTATAAGCGTACGGGACCGATTTCAACTGGGGGGCTGATGCCTCTTGCCCGAAAATTTTCTACGTCGCCCGAATTTTCAAAATAAACCAACTGCTAAGCCATGCCTTCAACAAATCTGCGCTAATTATTTTACGCAATACTAAGATGACATCGATATGGGTGCAAACAAAACGATATCAACTGACAACACGTTAAGTCTAGAAGTACTGAGCTTTTGTTCAGATTTCAGGTTAGGAGAATATGACGATTTCTAATGTAACTGTTATACACTTATAAATCTTTGCGGTCATCACTGTCGGTCACTTCATTTTCGCCGTCTGGACGGAAGATAATTTTTTGTCGAGAAAAAATCGAATTAATTTTTTTCTGAAATGTGGCCTCTGCCCGAGAAATGGAAATATCGCACGAAATAAGTGACCCCAAATCTGAGGGAATTTTGATTTAAGTTTTCTTGAAAAATTTGCAGTTTCTGATCGCATGAGGCACTGTAGTAAAACCTACTCCAGTAAATACACCTTTTGCCTTTTGTTGAAGGCCGTAGAATTATCATCAACAATAAAGAATATCCAATATCGCATTACGCGTTTTCATTTTCGTAAATGCATTTTCATTTAAATTATTTGCTGCCTCATTAACTTTGTTTACATAAAGACGTACTGTATTTTCAATAAGCTAAAGAGACATAATTGAATACGAGGCGTTCTCTGACCTGAGATTTTTATTGATGAGCTTTCGACTACCCGAACTGTTCGAAGGCTTCAGTTCAGGCAGTCGAAAACTCGTCAATAAAAATCTCAGGTCAGAGAACGCCTTGTATTGAACTATGTCTCTTCCTGGCCGCGCTTCATCTATATTTTTAAGCTAAAGAGAGTTTCATTATCACCAAGGGACTTTCATTGACGCGTTCTAACATTCGACAGCATGAAAGGGTCAAGCTTTATTCCCAGAAAGCACAATCATTTAGGCAGTTGCTAAAAAAAAATTGGACGTACTTTGAACATGGCTGTAAGGAGGAGAAATCGTATTTCGAACTAAATGCGCCAAAGGCTTGTTAGAGCTAAGAATTCCCCGCGAAGACTATTTGGCCGTTGCAGACACTTCAGGTATCAACCGGCAATGGCGAGAGGCATTCTCGCCTCGTATATCAACGAGAATAGGACTGAAGAAAGACGACATGGTGGTGCAAGCAACGTGAAAGTAGACTAAGAAAAGAAGTAATGTTTGACTGCTATAATTGAAGAAAACTGTCAGCTCACACTTCGACGGATCAATCAGGAACTTAGAAGACGTAAACTAGCGAAGCCTGAATTTAACGACAGACCTGTAGGAAAAGCCTTAAACGGGATGTTGGTTAGTGTGAAGGTTACAAGATCTCTTTCGGCTGATCATAACTGACAGGATGTCATTGATAAACGTTTTATGTACGCGTCTTTGTTTATGACTGACTGGGTTGCGAGTTCCTGCATATTTATCGATGAATGCGGAAATAACATCTGAAGCGCTCCAAGTTGTGGGCGTGCTCGTGTTGGTGAGAGAGCTTTTCGTCAAGTTTGTGGCCAACGTGGATGAGACGTCACGATTTGTTTGGTCGTATCACCCACAGCTGGTCAGATTCATTACACTGCAATGGAGGATGGAATGAATACGGAAAGATTTAACGCATTTTAGTTGAATTAGGAGAAGAACTCGATGAAAACGAACCTACGAACCTTATCTATGATGGAGCACCAGCCCACCGCAATGCTCTTAGCCTAAAAGACTCCAATGGTCTGACTAAACTGCCGCCATATTCCTCATTTCTGAATATTCTGGAGTAAGCAATGAGTGTCCTTAAATCAGCAATCATCCATCTGAGACATCCAGGCTTAGACGGACCACCGAATACGGGCAAGGCAACAGGGAATGCCACTTGAAGAATACTGGCACTAAACTCTCCTAGCAGCTTGCCAAAGAAACATGGGAACGATAACTGTCCAAAAATCCGCTGCATGGTATCGCTTTATGTAGACATACTTTCCAAGATGCTTTAATGGCGAAATAATTGAAGGTTAATCAATGGCTATTGAAAGCTTTTTAATATGTTAACTTTCATGTTATTGACTATAATTAACATTCGAACGCGTTAATGACAATCCTTTATTGATAATGAAACTCCCTTGAGCTTACAGAAAATACGTCTTCATGTAAATAGAGTTACTGAAGCAGCAAATAATTTAAATGAAAATGCATTCAAGAATATGAAACGTGTGACGCGATATTGGATATCCTTTACTGTTAATGATTGTTCTATTTCCGTTAACGAAGGGCAAAAACGTGTATTTGTGAGCCAGTGCATTTTTTTTGGCAGCATTTCCATGTCTGACCTTTACTTTAGTTCTTATATTCCAAAAATTGCGTTTTGTTGGAGAACACAGCACATAGTTGTGGTCACTAGAACAAATAGGAGATATAACATCTGGATTAAAATAATAATCTGCCTGATTTATTAAAATTAGTCCTCAAACTCAAAAGCAATGAATCTCTCTTGGCTTCGCCCCACGAGATTCATTGCTTTCTCGTGTTTTGATACCGTGATCAGACACTTGAACTCGTTTTTAAAATAGTACATCAAGTATAGCCTTGAAAATCAAGAAGAATCCTGCATGCGGGTGTTTAATGATGACTAAGTCTAGCTGAGATAACAGGTGTTCTATCATACTATTTATGTCGCTCGATGGAGGATGGTAAATAACACCTGCAATTATTCCAGAGATGCCACGAGGTAATTTGCAAGGTCTTAAATGTAACAGTGGTGTAGAAAATGGTGTAATACAGTGATGTGCAAGAGGGGTCACTGGGGGATAACCCTCGCCTCCTAAAATCAAGAGAAAGCTAGGTCCTTCATTTTTAATATGATGGCTTCATGAAATATGAAAGAAAATTATTGAAAGAGCTATAATAGGTAATAATAATATTTATTAAACTGCGACTCTCTCTAAAACACGAATAGCTTTCCTACTTTCATGGTTATACTTATACCCGTTACCCCCCTTATTTAACAATTTCGAGACGGACGACGAGTCCTCAACTCTTTTTTATTGGCTTACACCAGACGATTTTACTTGTCAAGAGAGATCAGCAGCAAAAACGTCAACTTTTCATAATCGTTACGGGTTATAACATCGTTCACTTATAAAAATTTCGAACATTTTAAATTTTCGATTTTAATATTTATCTAAGTAATACTCCTTATGAATCTATTTTTGAAAGCTTTTCTACTACTATATCTAACTAGTATACTTAAGAATCTTTTATGAAACTGATATGCTAGTGTAACTAAATATTACAATATTAGAAAGAGACCTTTCCTTGTTGTCGCGCAAAAACTGTAGTGATTCTCGTTTCTGAATGTCATTATAAGCCCAATGAATGACTGGGTCATTTTTTGACAATATTTCGAATTTTTATTAATCACCCGAGTTAATGTCGGTGCAATTGTTATACTTAATTGGAACTGGTTTCTCGTGTGCACACATACAGTCTTTTACTACGTACTCAAGCTTTTGAATAGTCTTACTATCGTTATTCAATTCCGTATAGGTTACATTTTTTAGATGAAATTCCGAAGGCAAACAGTTCTGGCAGTTACTGTCGTTGGATGGACTACATTTGAAGCAATCGTTATATCTATAATAATCATGTTGCTTCGTTTTCAATTGACAATCATCTTTCTTTTTTTCGCATTCTTCCACTGGTGACACTTTAGAAGAAAAATAAAACACAACATAAATACCAATAATTTGCAAGAACGTGTATGACAGGCCAATTCATGCGCAAGGGAGAGGATCTGCAAACATTTAGGAAAATATCTCGATTAGGGAATCGCATAAGTTCGCATTTTCAAATTTTTATGGTTAGCCTCATCATTGCATGGTGTTAAACGCATGACGAAAATGAATTTTTCTTTTAATAAGGAGCTGATGTGTGGTAACACAAGTAACCATTACATACAACGACGACGTCAGCACGAACATCTCCCGACAGTGGTACGAATGTTCTGCGATGATAACGTATTAGTGTAAAATATACAGTCAATCAAGATCGCACGCAGACAATATGGCTACCGCTAACCAGCTTTAGCCACAAAAATTCACGTAGCCCTTACACATATGTATTTTTGATCACAGGCCCTACTTTTGAGAAAATTTTATCACCCTTGGCTTAATTTAAAAATTACATCAGCAAAGCTTAGAACGATAGAAATTGCTACCTTCTCTGTTTAATCTACTCATTCCTCTGCTATGTATGTTTACCTCAAAGAAGATACATACAACTGAAGAACTGAAGAAAGAACTAAGAAATGAATCAGGCTTAACAAAGACTTTGCAATAAAGTCGAAATATCACCGTCGTCTTTGTCGTCTTGTGTTTTTCAAATCTTGAGTGAACAAGAAGTTTGTTTTCTGAGTTTGTTTCCTGCTACATCTTTTGAAACCGTCCGTTGGTAATGGCATAAAAAGCTTGACAAAATTATCCACACCAGCTTAATGTTTGAAAAGGCAAAGACGACAAGATATTCCAGTTATAATACTTTTAGACACTTGAAAACGAAAATAAACAATTTAATAATATGAGAGAATTATAGCTTAAAGTACTCAATTCTTCTTTTACCACTGACTTTACCTCAATTAGTTTTTTATATCAACGTTTATATCCTGGTGCATAGAATAACGCAAAACCACTTAAACGATCATAAAACATTATGCTTCTGTTCTAATTTTTATTTATTCGAAGGTCGGGAAATAGTTTTTCACATTCGCATTGTTACTGGAACAGAACCTAAAAATCTTAAAAATTCGAATATTTTCAAAATCAATGAATATTATACCTTTCAATGTGAAAGATATATTATCAGAATCATAAGTGTTACTAGTTGACCAACATCTCTTTCGGAACTCAATTCGGCTTCGGGGTAAAGAAGTTTGTTTAAATATGAAGAAGAAATTAATGAAAATTTCACTTTACAGTTCAATTCACAAAATAAGACAATAACGAAATAGTTTTGCTGGGATAGTGTACAGTCCCAAAAAGACATTAGTGGGAGCCGGATGAAATCTCTTCCTTAGCTCTCAGCTGGTGCAAATGGACTGCCGAGGGTATGGTAATAGTTTTGTTTAAATGTTATGACACAGACTCTACAGTAACGTAACTTCGGTTGACTTGACGGCCTCATATCCTTGGTTTTCTCTCCATTAACTCTGTCAGCTAAGTTTACCGCTTTGGAATGCCTCTTAACGCGATAAGTGTAGACGCTTTTTCTGATAGAATTGGATTTTGCGATTGAAGTAAATTTTGATTTCTCTGTCCAATTTAATTCTCCGCAAGGCAACACTGACTAAATAATATCAGAAGGGTAATATGCCACACATAAAAGGCAATGGTGGAAGTTTGGTGAATTCTGTGCTTTAGATTTGAGTGAAACCGTCGGTAAAGAAGATGATACTGGTTTACATAAAATACGTTGACATACATACTACAGCCAAATTACGTCTGGTGACTTGAAAGCAAAATATTTGGGATTTCTTTTGTCAACTTAACTAAAAATTTAAAGCTTTGGCATACCACTGTGCATGATAGGGTTAACCGCGATTTCTGATGATAGTGGATAAATTTCTCAGTGAATGATTAGATGAATCCTATGGCCAGCAGTTACATCATTTGTTTTGTATTGCAGCAACAAAGTTACAAGCAAAGTCAAATTAAAATCACATCTTGTTATTACCTCGCAAACAATAAAATCGTATTTGAGGTCTATTTAAGGAGAACTGAGTCTCCACATTGAAAAACGTTGAGTAATAAAACGGGCTAGAACTCTAGCTTTTGTTAAAAACTAGTCGTATAATAGTATGGTAAATAAGTGTTAAACTGGTGGAAACAAGTATGGAAATGAACAAGCTACGAGGAAAGATAAGTAGCAACATCCCACGTCGGAAACCTATTTAAAACCGGGAAAGAAAATCAACTAGGAGCCTTGTAATAAATTCCTAATTTACCTCAGTCGCTCGGTCCTTGTTGAACAATACTAGCCTTCGTTTGTTTCCTTTTAGACATTACTCCATCATTCATGCACCCTGAACGAAAACCCCTCAGACCAATACTTCTGTGTTTGGACCTCGGTTAACAAGTATTTAGAAATATATTTGGCCACGTTAAACTAAAATGAAAACTATTCAATCAAGTTACCTTGCAGGAAAATTACGATCAGGGACATCCAGAAAATTTCCAACTGGGCATTCATGCTGTCAAGATAAAATTTTAAGTGTTTTAAAACTTTCAGCTCCAAGGACAGCATCCAGTGCTGTACTGAAGGGTTGGTCATTGGGGGAGGGGGGAAAGTGTATTAAGGTCTTGGACCACCTACGAAAATGTACTTCTTCAGAAAGCTAAATGTATGTGGAATGGCCCGGTTGCCCCCTATAATCTAGTAAAACAGTCCTTACGATTTTCATTTCAAATTTCGAAGTTTCAATGTAGAATATGTAATTCTACAACGTCGCCCCCTCCAACCCAGTCTTCGCAGCTTTGTCTTTACAACTGATATACGGGAACTTGGATTACTGATGAAGTGGCCCTTCTTAAGAGATATGAGGATTTTGGTCCCTTAAATAGGGGCCATTTATAACTGATGTAAAGGACTTTGATTACTAGAAAAGGGGCTCTTTGTAACTCATATGTAGGGTACTTTGTTCACCCAAACAAAGACATTTCATACTGAGATAGTACAGCAAACAGGCTATGAAATGGAGCCCTCCACAACTGAAATTAGGTAGCCGAAGAAGACTTCGGTCACAGAAAAAGAGCCCCTATATAACTGATATAGGAAGTCTAGCCACTGAAATATAAGCCTTTCATAACTGAAAGTCTAAAATAGGGCCCCTTCATTATTTTACTGAGTATGTGTGTTACATCCCCCACACGCTGCCACTCGGCACAGCACTGACTGTATCGCCGTATGGTTGAGAAAATGTTTTATGAAAAGGTACTATCCAAACGAGTAGCAATTTTTAAACACATACAATAAACTCTGGTCAATAAACTCTGTTCCTTTTGCGATGTAGCTTATTGGGTCCCTTTTTATGGTCAGGAAGAGGATCAAGTAATTAATTCTCTAATGCTCTAATGCTTGTATCTTACTAAATGAAAATCTTCTGGATATCCATGGGTGTTGTGAGAAAAAGAAGAGGAAGCATGAATTGAAAAGTGGGAGAAGGACACATGCTTTGTACACATAGAGGTTTGTACTAGCATATAAAGTCTATGGTAATGGATTGGCCAGGACAGGAAATCTAACGCGATAAAAAAGGAAAATCTACGTATGATATCAACCTTATCTGAAATGGGTCGGTGAAAAATTTAAATAATCACATTGTAATAACTATTACAGTTCTGGAAGTGAAATTTCTTGAGTTTTCGTAAAAACACCTAGGCTTTATGGGTGGAAAAAAGTTAATCATAAAAAACATTCAGCCGAAAAATAAAAAAATTATATACTATTTTCAAATACTTATTATTACTGAATTTGACAGAACATTTTCTTAAAGATTTCCTTTTCATTACATTTTGCATTTAACTTTTAAATTCTGACAAATCCTCAAAAACTCGTTCTCATTTTTACAAATACATAGTTGTCCGGCAATGATTATCAAGTTTTAGGAAAAGGTAATCCAGGCTGGCGACACCCAATGAAATGTAGAACATTTTTAGTTATAGAGATGTCTTGATTATAGCCAAAGGGACTTTGAGACAATAAGGGTCGTATTGAGTCAATTTCACGATGTTTTGAAATTTTTGTTCCATGAAAACAAATGCGATGTCAGATTTTCATTTCATTACAATAGCAACAAAAATGAAAAAAAAAAGCAGGTCTCGATGAAGGGAAACAAATTCACTAACACGACAATTTCTCAATGTTAGAAGGAAAGCAAGAAATACTGCTAGAAAAAGAATAAAAGAGTTATGAAAAACTTTCTGAAGTTCTTAAATTTCCTGGTTTTTACAGCTGATATGACGTCATAAAGACTTCAGAAATTGTAACCATGACAACAGAGTAGTAGTGTGTGTTTGGATTTAGCATTCAATTTTCCTGTAAAAATTTTATTACCATGCGTCAAGCCTTTTTAGAGATATCGACTGTGGGTAGGCCCTTATAGATTGTGCTCGGCAACATTTTAGCAACTTTTGTGCTACGAGTAACCTTGGGCAACTTTTGCCTCCCAGACCAACTTTTGAGCAACAAATGAACTTATCAGAGCGAGCAAAGCCGCCATTATGGCAGCACTATATTCTAGTTCAAGTGACAGCGAAAAAACTGAAGTGAACGACCCAATACTGACTGCCACAAATGCTGGAGCAAGCCTAAGTGTTCCAAGAACTGCTTCAATTTATCGCTAGCGAAAAATTCATGTTAATGAAGGGAAATACCAAGGAAGAGGAAGCGGTGAGAACAAAGGCAAAGGCAAATGCAATAGAAGTGCATGGAGCCTCGTGAAGGACTATCCAGATCATTATTTTGTCATGGTGAGTCGAAATTTGGGTTGCAATGCTTGTAGCGAAACTCTCTCTTGCAAGAAAAGTTCAATTGAAAAGCACGTCAAATCAAAGAAGTATTTAACCAGAATTTTTAACATTGGAAAAAGCATAAAGGAGAGCCAGTCAATCTTGGAATGTCTGCAAAGGAGGGACAAGCGGGATCACGCCAGTGGATCGACATTGCCTGAAGCGATGCGAGTGTTTCGATTTGAAATAGTCAAGTGTCTTTTTTCTGGTGGCATACCTCTATCAAAAGTGGATGCCCTTCGTCCTATCCTGGAGAAGTATGGCGACAGATTAACCAGCAGCACCAACCTTAGCAAGCTCATACCAGCGCTACTGTAAAGGGAAAAGGAGAGAAAGTCAAGAAAGAGCTGAAGAATGTGAAAAAGGCTGCTGTTATCTTTGACGGAACAGTCAGACTGGGCGAGGCATTTGCCATTATAGTTCGATATGTACAAGGAAACGTCAAGCCTAAACAGCGCCTCATACACATGGAAGTACTTACAAAGGCAATGAAGGGAGATGAATTTGCCTTGGGGTTGATGTCCTGCCTCGCTGTCGATAATGACTTTGGACCAAACGCTATCACTGGGGGGATGAGAGATGGAGCTTCAGTTAACCCAGCTGCCATGCGACAGCTAAAGTTCTTTTATCCCAACCTGTTGTCGTGATGCTTTTCACATGACATTGATAATATTGGCATCCATTTTGCATTTAGAATCTTGGATTCATTCACCCAGTATTGAATAGGTCTCTTTTCTCACAGCTACAACGCTAGGCTTCTTTGGAAGGAGAAAACAGGTCAGTCCATGACTTTCCATAGTGACACACGTTGGTGGAACAAACGGGAAATTCTTAAACAAGTATCAGATTATTTTGGTGATGTGGAACCGTTTCTTCGGGAAGACGAGGAAATGTCCCCTGCAAGTCGTCGACGTATTGTGGATATATTTGATGATTATCAAGATTTTTTAAGACCTACTTTTGGAGTTGATGGCTGTGGCCGATGCTGGGGTACACTTTGTTAGTGCCACATACTACCTGGAAGGTGACGGGCCATTGATAATTTCCTGCTATGAGCGTCTCTCAACTGTTGCACATGCTGTGGCTGTTGAACATTACTCTAAATCACAGGTGTTGCTAGAGAAATTGCTGATGGCAATGCTGCGGTCTATGACCAGTTAATAGCACAGGCAAAAGCTTGTATCCAACCAGGACTTTATTTCTACCAACAGAAGTTCGGTGTGCAATTTCACAGTATCGTTCGTGCTTTTAAGGCTACACGACTGTGTTGTCCTGAACAAGTACAAACCCTTAATCCAATAGCTGCCTCACTTGAAGAATTTAGAAACTTTGTCTTTCTCAACAATGACAATACAATTGCGAATTTGGCTCAATAGCTATCTGCATATCTAGCTGCGGCAGATGGTGTAGTAATCACAAATGAGGATGACAAGGTTGCATGGTGGGCAGCCCACAGTGAAACACTTCCATGCTGGGCGGCATTGCCTGAGAAACTTCTTGTTATTCAATTAAGTTCTGCAGCTGCTGAGAGAGCCTTCAGTTTTCTAAACAGCGCTTTTAGCTCTCAACAAGAATCAGCCCTTCAGGATTATCTCGAAGCATCTGTTATGATTAGATATAATAGTTGCAAGAGGTTGTAAATTTATGCGAGAATCGTTGGCTGAGTAAAAATACTGCATTGTTTGAGAGCTATGATGTATCAAACACTTACTGGTTGGAAATATGTCTGAACAATAGTGCCATTGACACTTCATGCTTCTGTTGAGTTGTGTAACATATAGAACAATTTCTATACATTGCTAAGGTGTTATCACGGTTCTTCTTTAATAAAATGGCTCGTTATGTGAGCAACTTTTTTATATATTTGGCAACTTTTGAGCAACATTTGAACATATTTTTTGAGCAACTTAGTAGCACAATCTATGAAGGCCTAACTGCAGGCAATTTCTACCCGACCGCAACCCGAGATGACCCAAAGTCAGCCAGTCTAGGTAGGGTTAAGTTAATTGAAATCCTGAGAATAGTAATACTGGCAATTCCTCTCATTAGATAAACCATAGCTTATAGCTATACTGTTAACCCTTTGTAAGAAAAATAAAACAAAATTTTCAAAAAAATTTCAAGAAAGTTTATGGTGGTTTAACACTTGCTGAAGGGAGGAAATTGTCAACTTTCAAGAGAACATTTCGATAAAGAAAACTATCATAACCATTCACACTTTCAAAGTTTGCTATTGACGACATGGCTGAGGGTAACCGAATGAGGAAATAGACTTATTCTTGTTATAATGAAACACGAATGTAGTTAGACACGTAAGCGTTTGTTACAAATTATAAGTCACTTGTAGCTATTAATTTCAGATTAATCGTCACGTTCATCTCTTACCTGTTACCTTAGAAGATAAATTTCATTTTGAGAAGTTTAAATTCTAGCTAAAATCAGGAGTCGTAACTTTGATGTTGTCTTTGAGGAATATGCAATAACTTAATAAAACATCCTCATCTATATTCTTGAAAAAGTAGCCCTATCTTTGAAAATGGTATTGTGGTAATATACTTTGCCATCATTTGATTTGTTGTTGTGTGCCACAAATTATCGATTTAAAGCAAACTAGCCAAATTGACATATCCCTTACCTTAAACAGTCATCAGATTTGCAGACGAACACCTCTTTGCTGTCTTTAGCATGGTGTAAGAAGTTCTAACAGGAGGTTCTAACATTCGAAGAGTCTGGGGCTAGCGTCCAAGCGCTACTCTAATGGGAGGGGGACTGTGTGGCAGGGTTTCGCAACGAAAATAATATCAATAGGGTTTCTCAGAAATAATTCAAAGAAGGCTTTGCGACACTCAGCACTTTACTGTGTTTTGCTTCATCTTTTTTGCTGCCGGACAGGCAGACATGTTACCACTTTTAGACACTTTTGTGAATCTTATGTAAAATAAGTTATGAAAGATGAACAGATGGAACCCAGTGTTCATACAAATTTTCAATTGTAATTTGGGGAAAACTTGAGAAATGACGAAGTTTCACTCTCACAATAATCCCAAACATGTCGGTACTTCTGGTTTACTTTAATAACGTTGACCGAATAATGAAAAAAAGATGACCATAAACTTAGACTGATGTCAAAGAAGAGAAGTGAGAGCAATAGCGGTAAAAAGGAGTAAGATTTTAGCACCTCATTTATAGAAATAAATCTGTTAAGTACCGTAGGGAAGTCCTTTTTGGTCAATGTTTTGCAGAAAAAAAATAAATTTGAAAGGTTTGTTTGATCACTTTTTGTCAAATAAATAATTAAGTTATTGATTCCGAATGCTTTTTTCTGGGAAACTATTAACTTGTATTTTTCTGGCTCAATATCACGTGAAATTCCCTGGATGCCGATTGTGGTAAAAAGTGAGTGTGGCACAATGTGCTATAAGTGTACGAATTGATATTGGAGATGGATTTATCATGTTAGAATACTTTGAGGGCATAAGGGAATATTCACTGTATTGGTGTTATTAAAACCTAGTTCCAGTTTAATCGAAATGGATCAAACGTTTTTGGCACAAAAATGTTGAACTACGATGCTTCTTCTTCTGAAAAGTAAGAGGGACAGATCTGAACTTAAATAATTGGGGGTTGTGGACCCATTGGTTTTACTATTGACGCCGATATTTATTTCTTTCGGGATTTTTGAGTCAATTGCCTGTTGAGAGAAGAAAATGAATGGACGACATCAGGTGTAATAATTTCCCGAAAGCGTAATAGCTTTAAACCATGAAAAAAAAATTCATAAACAAATCCTTTAGATAAAACTGGATTAAAAAGTAATCAATATTAGTACAACATCCATTTTGAAGTAGTTGAGCTAAACTGTTGTCCTGTTGACATGGGTGAAGAAAAATCAGCGGTAGCACAGGAAGCAGCACAGAACATGCAGAAGAAAACAATCAACAGACGATTACCGAGTTAAATGTGAAAATATCCAGAAAAATAATGAGTCCGCTGAAACATCAGATGTGATCGAATCGTAGAAGATTGGCTTACTTTTAAAGGAGACGAAAAAATTGTTTTGGAGGGAAGGCGTTCCAGCTTTCTTTCTTTTTTTTTTGAGCTGAGTTGCTGGAGACAATACATGTAAGTTACCAAGGCGGATTTGTTTACTTCTAACCGTGCTAGACTTGTACTACTTTGGCCTGGAATCTGAAACAACTTGCAAAAAATGATGTAAGACTGCAGATTATGCAGTCCACCCCCTACAAAAGTTTCACTTGCAATTTCGCGTATGAAAATAATATTTCATTAGTGAATTATTTCTTTTCCATATGTGAAATGAAAGTTCCATTTGTGAAATTCATTCATGCGTCGAAGTTCCATTTTATGTGAAATTCATGTTTCTAACACCAAGATTTCACTTGTGAAATTTTGAACCAGTTTGTTTCACTTTTTAATTAGGCGTTTGAACTGTAAAAACTTTTCTGTTTGATAAGTGAAATGGAAATTTCATGTGTGAAAATATTCTAAGTCTACATGTTTTTCATTTGCAAAATAACGTGAAATTTAATAGTACACTATGCAGTTTGAGCAGCCAAACCTTCTCGCCATGGAACATAATTTACCAACAAGACCAAAGAAACAACTTGGAAAAGAACTCTTCGAGTTCAAAGTCTTTAAATACCTGGTCAGATTCTTGAGTGATATGACTTTATCAACCATGCACATACAATTACTTTACCAGTGTAACCGCTCGAATATGAAGAGCATTCCAAAAACGATAATTTCCAATCTCTGGAAGGTCCATACATTTGCATAAGCGCAGATAATTGTATGACCATAACTTCATCCTACCATGCCCTCACCTGATAAACAGCTTAGCGTTGCAATCGACAGTAAACATTTCCTTATCACAACCAGGGATGCGAAAGGACCATTACCTGATGAACGTCCACACAGACACAAACAAAGATCGCTACTGGTAGGCAGAAAAATCACCATCCTTTATACTGGAATTACACCACACATCAGGATTTATAATTATAGCCAATGTTGCGAGGCTACACTATGACTGCCAGTAGGTGTTCCATTTGATCATTAAATATATTGTATGTGGTAGATGAAATAGCCTGGATTAATCAATCAACTACACTTGAGAGGCCAAGAATGAGAAGATTTCAAGTCCACGTTCGTTTGACAACTAAAGAGAGAAAGCTTTCTGCTATGGCTAATGGTGGCATTTTTTAAAATAGACGAAATTGTTTTTGATTTCAGGCCTGATAGTATTGGCTGATGATGTTTCAGTAAATCCTAGTCCTGCTTCCGGCAATTCTGGAGAGATGTTACAAGGTATGGAAGATACTCATGTGTTTGTTAAGTCACGTACAAGTGGAATATCTATATCACATTTGAACGTTGGGGGAATTCACTCTAGTATCGATGAATTACGTTTCCTGCTAAAAGATCAAGCATTGGATGTTTCTACTGTTAGTAAAACGTCGCTAAATTGTAAAATAAGTGAGCTGGATATTGAAGGGTATAATTTACTATGGAACGACAAGCTTGCGCTAACGGTGGAGGTGTTCTGGCTTATATTAAAACCATTCATACTTTCAAACGCAGATCAAAGTTTGAAATTGGTAATTTGAAGACGATTTGGTTTGAGATGTTTATTCCAAAATCAAAGTCATTATTTGTTGCTGCAGTATAGAGACCACAGAAAGATGAATCTTTTTTTGATAAATTTAGGGGTAAACTTGAAGCAGTTGATCAGATGCAGGAATACTTGGTCCTTGGGGACTTTAATTGTGATATGAAGCGAAGCCTACCAAAGATAAGGAAACTGAAATCACTAATGCTTCAATTTCAGTTAAACCAGCTAATTTAGAAACCTACCAGAATATCGGCTACATCGTCATCATTGATTGACTTGGTATTTGCAACTGACGTAGAAAAAAATTGGTGAGTCAGGTGTTATGCATCTTACGATAAGTCAACATTCACTATAGTTTATATTGCCAGGCAAGTGCGATCTATTCGCCAAACGCCCAGATCATTAATATTCCGAAGCTATATGTACAATAACCAAAAAATTCATCGAAGATATTCAGTTGGTTCCTTTTCATATAACTGAATCCTGTGACGATCCAGACACCTGTTAGAGTCTATGAAAAACAATGTTTATTGAAATTGGGATAATCACGCACCAACAGTAACACGAAAGCTTCGAGGAAATCCATGTCCCTGGCTAAATAATATGCTTAAAAAAAAATACGCGAATTAGATTATCTGCACAAAAATCTATTAAATCAAAATTACGATACGACTGGCAGACCTATAGAACAGCGAGGAATAAAACGAACTAGCAAATCCTTCTCGCTGAGGAGAATTATTTTAAAACTGAGATCATTGAGAACAAATCAAGTCTGAGCAGTCTTTGAAAAATCATTAAGAAACTAATCCCTGAAAAAGAATAAAGTACCAACAACCTTGATGCAAATCAATGGACATTCAGTTTCAGCGATTATTACCATTGCAGAAAATTTTAATCAGCATTAATTTTTTGCTACTATTGGAACCACGTTTGCAGTATACTACCTACTAGATCAATAACTGGTATTCATATTCAAACAGATCCATCTTTCGGGTTTAAGGAAATAAGGACAATGTCCATACTAAAACAGTTGAAACAACTTAAAATAAATAAGGCAGCAGCTCCTTGACATACATATGTAATTTATAACTTTCTATTGGCACTTTTCCTAATGACTGGAAACCTGAAAAAAATCACTCCACTATTCGAAAATTATATGCCTATTTCTATCCTACCTACTGTGGCAAAAAATTTTAGAAAAAGAAGTCGACCAACGATCGTACTCATTCCTAACGAAAAATAAGTTGCTCCATCCTTTCCAACATGGATTTCGACGTAAGCGCTCGTCACAAACTGCCCAACCAAATGTGGTAAACCAGTGGCTCCAAAACAAGGATAATGGCGTGGTAACTGCTGTAGTGTTTTTAGATTTGGCCAAGGCCTTTGATATGGTTAGGCATCCGTTACGTTTTTGGAAAAACTAAGTGACTAGAAACACTGGGGGCTAGAAAAGCCGCACTTGAATGGTTCAAGTCACATCTGAGTGATCGTCAACAACATGTAGTTTTCATTGGTGCATTTGGAACAGATAAGCTTGTAACCTGTGGCGTACCACAGGGGTCAGCCCTGGGACCTTTAATGTTCCTTATATACATTGACCGTTGATCTGATGCCATAAGAAAACGGAAAAATTATTATGTTCACTGACGACACTGCCAGTTTTTCCTAATGGGAAAAAGACTAAGGATATTTAAAGAAAATTAAATTCTGACCTTCAATCAGTTTAAATGTGGCTAGAAAGGAATGATATGGTGATAAAAGCATCAAAGACAGTATATATTTTGATTGGGATTGCTAAGAAATTCCAAACTGTTGCACCCAGGCAACTTTGCCTTTGTCGGTACATTTTAAGAAGAGTAGGAACATCTAAATACCTAGGAGTACTTGTTTACACTCACCTTTCGTGGATTCTTCACGTGGATAAATTATATAGCAAGCTATTTTCAAGGACTGGTGTGATGAAACGAATAAGAAACTTCCTTGACTTTTCAACATCACAGCTTATTTACAATGCAATTGTATCACCACTACTAGACAACTCAGACGTAGTATGGGACAGTTGTAATGTACAGTTGGTCGATTATATGGTCATCTGATTATCTTTTCAAACATCTTAATGGCTTAATCTTGAGAAGAGGGGGTGCGATTACATAAAGTTATCTCTATGTGCAATTATTTGCACCAATAACGAGAAGAGGTTAACATTATCCAGATCGCGATACATATGTTGGGACTTGGAAAGGTGAAAATTTGCAGATATCTCGAGTGAATGATAGATGGTCAGGCTTTGCAATAGCGCCAAAGAAACAATGGCTGGCTATTGTTTAACGGTACGATGGTGCAATGGTCAGTCCAAGCCTGAGATGAACGATCGTCAAGCTATTACCTCGAAAAACGATTTTAGCCTCGATATGTTAATAATGTTATTAATGGATCTCAGAAATCGTTTTTCTGAGGTAAGAGCTTGAAGATCGTTCATTTATCATTTACTCATTATCCAGACTCGGCGCATGGATTTTCGCCTGCATAATACGAGAAATAAACGTGATTATAATTTTCCTAAACCAAAAACTGAAAAATTAAAAAGAACATTAAGTTTTGCGTATTCTGCAACCCATATATAGAATTCTCTCATAGAAGATATTAAGAATTGTACATCTGTCACAGATTTTAAGACCTTATATTTAAAGCCAGAACAACAATCTGACAATAATACTTGATGTTCGTATTGATGTCCTTAGTTTATTTAATTTTCTTGATATTAGAATTTATATTGATATAACATTTTAAATTTTTGTACTATAACAGATATATAATTTACTTGTATTATATTTTAACATATTAATCAGGGATTCGACGGAGAGCAGTATTATTAGCTGATGAAGTTACCCTGCATGAATAAGTAAAATAAAACTTCATCAACAACAGAGGCAAAGAAACCTAGTTGATCTTTTCTCTGGGGGCAAAAAAGAATTACGCAATAAAACAACAGGAACTGATTTTGAGAAATAATTTTTTTTGATATATCTTATGCATGTGGGAACTTAGATATATTATGCAGGTTAGACGAACGTTCTTCAAGCTCATACCTCAAAAAACGATTTCTGAGTGCCAGACGGAATTTGCACCCTCAACCTTCTTGTAAGCCATGAGACGCTCTAACCAATGAGCTACGAGACTCAGATGGCACTTACATCCTAGCTGGTTGGCTGAGTCTAGGGCAATCCTGTGTTAAAGCGTCTCACCGATCGTCAGAAAGTTGTGGGTTTGATTCTGGTTTGAGGAAGTTGAAGCCATTTTGTTGAGGTACAAACTTCACGAACGTGCATCTATCAACCATTCAATATCCCTGTAATTATATTAGAAATAGTTTCACATCTATAACATTGCTGGGAATGTCCAGTGGAGGCAAATCCCTACCTCTTAGAGTCTAAATGTAACTGGATTTAGCTAAGTGTCAGTTCCATATTGGGATGAAAAAGGAGGAGAGAAGACAAAATACAGAGGAAGATCAATAGGCGTTAGAGTAACCCTTCATTGAAGAAAGATTAGGCTCATTAAATGCATGTAAAATAAACTCAGTTCCACTCGATATTTATTACAGTCTGATGATGATGGGAGACTCGGCGAAACGTTAGCTTTAAAATAAGAAATAGATCTCTGAAAATGTTATGGCTGTTTATTGCAATCTTCACTGAGCCCTCATTTCTATTAATAAATAAGAGTAGATTAGATCATGAATCGGCGATTTGAACATCCACCACTCTGTAAAAACTGAGAGAGACTGTTGTGACTGGGTGTAAGTTTTTAAGAATCCGAATCTCATTGATGGTCAGCGGCGTATATAACAATTTCTGAAGGGGGGGGGGCGACATTTGAAAAATTTTTGACAAGAGTTAGCATAAATCGGGTTACCTGAACAAACGGGAAACGCATTTTTAGTAGTCATTTAGAATTGAGAATTAGTAGCAGCAGTCTAGCTTCGGCAGTAGTACGCGGACACAGTGGCGCCAACCAAAGAGCATTGACTGGCTATTTTACAGAACACAAAATGTTGCCAACAATTTTATAGGCTATTTTGATTACACGATTTTCCTATGTGTGTACTACCGCATTTGCAATTGACTGTGCACTGTGCGTTAATTAACGCGTTGTTTCAAATTTATCACGTTGAAGTTTATTGGACGAAACTTTGACGTTGCAATGGGCGGACTTCACGTTGTTAGGCGCCTGTCAACGCGAACCGCGAGGAATGAATTTTCTCACGCCAGTTTGTAGGCAGACAGTTGCCATATTTCAAAAGAAAACGTTCGGTTTTCTGCATTCGGTTTAGGTTAAAGATGTTTAAATTTATTTCAAATTTTCATTTACCGTAATATTGTATCATTTCTATGATCTACAAATGTCCAATTTTTGACGTTTCTAGTCCTGAAGGATTTTTGACTTCTCAGGAAACGAAATATAGTAAGGTATCCTCCCTCAAATTTTCTGACAGAAATGTCCGGTGGTGGCGGCCGCCCTCTTTGTCCCCACTATATATACGCCCCTGTTGATGGTCATAATAAAACTCGCTTGTAGGTTTCCGAAATATTCAAAGTGATAGTATACGCATTAGAGCAAGTGTCAGAACTCTTTTCCAAAGCGAAGTAAAGGTTCCATTTGGTATGGAAGGGTATATTTAATTCCTTGTTGGCGAGGAGTTCAGTAATAAATCCATGAAGAAGACTAAAATATGAAGGAGATAGTACTATAGTCTGGTATATTTCAAATAAAGGGAAGTTTATAAAGCAAGAAACGTTTCAGCTTGTCACCAATAAGTTTGGTTAAATGAGAATGATATTGAGTTGATGACGAGGCCTGTTTGAAGAGGTAATCCAAATACTTAGGGGGATTAGATGGAAGTCGGCGATGAGTCTGAAATGTCTTGTGAATTTCAAAGACTCGATAGGTGTTAGACCACCTGTGTGAAAGTTCGTGTTAAGTGCCAAGCAATACCTAAGGATAAGGAATGTTCTACAACATTCTAAGACTGCAAGGCTATTTTCATTTTTAATGAATGGACATTTTTCAACTTTTATTGAAATCGATTGATGTGCCTGGTCATGGCTAGTCGTGAAAAAACGTTGAGCATATTCTTTTAGAATATTAATGTGTAGAATAAAAAGCAAGCAACAGTATATGAGAATTCTAAAGCTAGCAAAATCCGTGTGAATGAGTTGAACATCTTGTAAATCAGAGAACACAAACTTTCAGTTTACTAAACGATTTCAGAGAATAAAGAATCTCGATAGCTGGGATGGAAAAAGACTTTTACTAAGGAACAATTAAGGATAACCAATGACAAACTCGTATCTTTTTCTTTACCTTTTCAACTAATTAAAGAACCTATTTCGAACGTTCCTTCAAGCCATTCCAAGGAAGATAGCCAGCTTGGTGCTTGTAGACGTAGAACTGCCTAAAGCTCAATCTACAAAGTTATGATTTCCGCCCCAAGGTTCAACCGCGTTAACATTGCAATTGAATGGACGAGTCCAAGTCAGCGAGAAGCTAATCCACGCCAGAGGAAAATCCAATATTCGGAAAAATAGAAATGGGTCGAACCAACCTCTTTTACTGTCAAAAAACTAAAATAGTAATAAACTAACGTGATATCAAAGTTCATGTAAAAAGTAAAAAGTAATCTTTAAATGATTTGGCCTGATCACGGTTGGCAGTGATGTAATAGGCTGATGGAGGATTGGTATTTATTATCCTGCAGTGATGAGATCATGTGATGGATAATCACTATCTCAGCTGTTCATCACGCATATCTCGCCTGTGTTGAATGCTAGTTAACTTAACGCAGTGATTTAATTCATTCGTATCGTCTAAACCCAGAACTCATTTTGTTGTGTTGTAGAAAGAGAGGACTGTCATAGAATCTCATTCTGTGTACTTAACTGTGCAGGACTGAGACCATGCAGGAGTACTTAATGCCTAGTGTTTTATTAGAAATCATAAAAAGGTAAATATGCTTTGAGTTATCACATTCTTAATAAATGAGCACGTTATCCGGCCAAATACTTTTTTATTACGAGCTTTCGGCCACCTGACATGTGGCCTTGACAAGTATAACAAAGATGATGCGTTGGTGACAAATACGGAAATACATACCCTATTTACGCGATTAGGCACCTTCCTTGATTTAGCTCCGCCTCCGATTAAGCGCCGCATATGAGAGCAAAAATAGTAAAGAGCGCCGCCTTCGAATTAGCCCCGCATTCATTTACAACAATGCGGCGATTAATCAAAGCATCATCAGATTGGATCGTTCGAGGAGCTAAACTAAAAAACAAGTACGGTATAACTCAATCTAAACCTGCCTCGGAAGTTTATTCTCCTGTATTACAATGATTTTCAGTTGTTAACGTTTACTTCTTATCGTTTATGATTGTTAAGAATTTTTAAAGAGCACTGCCCTCAAATAAACGCCGCCCCCTAATAAGCACCGCACCTGAAACTCCAATAAATACGGTATACATGATGATGTAATGCTAGGTCTTAATGTGGGGGTCAGATAACATGTTCATTTTATTATTTCTTGCTTGATCGCGCTTCGTCGATATTTTTATCACATATTTGATCTTAGATGTCCGGCGTCAGTGAGTTTGAAACGAACTTTGTGTTTCATAGGGTCTAATTTAATCTGCTTTTTTCTTGTAGGATGCACACTCATTCATAAGTAGCTTATTTTCGCAAAAGTGGCATCATTTAAAAAGTACAACAACATTAAAACACTACGGAAGTAAAAATTGCTACTTCTAAACATTACGACGTTAGAAGTGGAATTTTCTACTATCCGGAAAAAAGGATAATCGATCAGTGTATAACACAACTGGTATGTTTTTCGAGCTGTGCATTCTCGCATTTTTAGTACGTTGTGACTTTCGATACCTTCTATTCATGTGCATATACAGGTATGCTAAGTGGACTAGGTACTCAATGCACACTCTGGCCAAAACACCGTTTGGCTGCTCACAGGAATTAGATGGAATGTCTATTGGTTTGATAAATAGATAGTTAAGAATATTTGTTAAGAGCATTCCTTTCAGCACATTTGGCAAGAACAATTTGATCAGGTTGGTTAAGCTGTTGTGCAAACTTGAAAATTGATGGTAAGTGAAAAAAGACAACTCATCAATTAAGTGGCAGTTAAAATAAAACAATGAAATTTATGACCACATTTACCTGGTAGATCTCAATTGAGGAGGTCTCAATTGAGCTCTTGCGCAGTTTAGTATATCCAAACTGCTCCTTTGACCAACACTAGGGATGTTTTCTATTGTTGGCTACCCCACTGACTTTTGAGGTCGAAGGGCTTAATCATCCTGGCATATTGCCACTGATCCACCATCTTCGCATATCGCAAATTCTATTGCTTCTCGCACCGTAAATCCACATTTTAAGGAGTAGCATAAGCAAAATTCTAGCGAGGGAAATTTTTCACCAAAGTAAAATCAGTTAAAATTACTCAAATTTCAGATTCGAGAAAAACTAAAATTTCTACAAAACAGTAAATTATTTTTAAAGTTATCTAAATCCTTAACTATCGATAAGTTATTTGGAAAATTATCTCGTTTACTACTAAGTGGGGGACTTTTTGGCCACGTTTTTACCAGCCACAGGAAAGCTGTTCCAAGTGATCAACTTGACATTTAGCTTCAAATCTCGAAATAAACTCGTGATTCTACGTCTAGATAAAGAAGCAGTGAAAATTGTTACCTTTTAGTGAATAAGGGAATAAGTTGATAAGCATCGCCAAATCGAAAAATCAAGCGAACAAGCACAAGTTTAAAGTTAGGGACGTCGTTACCGGTCCGACAGGTTCTACAAATGTCGGAACAATATTTATAAAATAATCTTATTGATGCCGTCTCCAAATGTGGTAAATCTGACGTTTTCTTCAAGAGGAGGTAAATTCTTTCGAAAAATAGCCAACACGGATTCCAGATGAATGCTTTCAGGTTTTGTCACCAGTTTATGTCCATGGAGACTATTATTATTATTATCCTGTTATCCTTTCAACATGATGGTATGTAGTTTTTGTTTAGGTAAAAGTAAGAGATGAAAATTCTTGTTCGTAGATTGAAAGAAACTGATAGATTGTTTCAGGTTACGTACCTGAAGCCCAGCAAAAAATACGCAAAACAGGCATATTTAAAGGTTTATAGTATACTTCTAACGTTTCGTTGCTGCACGTAACATCCTCCGAGAATCAATAACTTGTATTACAAAGATAATAAATATTATAGTAGTTATGTTACATGATACATATTAACGAGATATTGGCGTAAGAACGAAAGTGAGAAAGACAAAAGGAAACAGTATACTGAGATGTAGCAAAAATGTCAGGAAACGAAAAGTCTTAAAATAAAGAAAGTGGAAAGGAGCCCATGTTGGCATTAAGCGATGGATTTAGTTTGCGGATAATAAGGCAAAGAAGGCTTTCTCTGACGAGAAGTTCAGAGTTGAAAGATGAAGAGGACAAGATGGTGACGTCATCAGGCGAGACAGGGTGCCAAGTGTAACAGTAATGTGACAGGATGCTTGTCGGAAGAGGATTGACTTGCTTCCTGCCAGTAAGTACAGAGATGCCCAAGTTCTCAGAGATTCGTGTGTGGAGAAGCCGACTCGTCTGGCCGATAAACAACGAACTACATCGTTGACACTTAAAACGGTAAGCAACATGAGATCTCAAGGCGCTTTGAGTTCCCTCACAGTCCTTCAAGAAGTGTGGGTCAAGCTTTTCAGTCTCAAACACTCAGAGACAGCCCACCCGGGGGGCTGCAAATAGAAGGAGGGGTTTGCAACCCCCGCCCTTTTAGTGGTAAATCTTGTCTTATTAGTGTCAGCTTTTTACCCTCATTTCCCAAAGCCATGAAGGTCAAATCCACTGTAAATAATCAAAGTCACTCGAACGGTGGCTTAATACTATCCGGCCCCTACTTTTCCAGATTTCGGGTTGACGTAAACGGAAATACCTTCGAGGTAAATAGGCCGTCGTTTAACTTACTGTCGTAAGTGTAATGCATGAAAACCAGAAAGGTTTTGTCTCACACTTTTAATTAACATGATTGTTGCAGCAACTTAGTGGTGAAGCGGAAGACAGTTTTGTGATAAGTGTCCCGCAAAAGATTTTTAATAAGCCCATGATAACGCGCACACTCAGGTTCAAAACATTTAATTATCAAACGTTTCTTTGCCATTCCTGCAACATCAGAAAATGGAAATGTAATACAAACCTCTAGTTAAATAATAGCTATTTACATTTGTCATCAACCTGATAGGTATAACGTTAAGAAAACAATGAGAAAATAAAGTGTTAAAGGCACCGGTCTGATGTTCATATGAAGGAAAAGGGTTTAGTTTGTAAATAAGTAAACTTTTTTTAAGCAAAAGAGTTTGTTACTGGAGGGAGCAGAATTAAAAATAGAGAAGTCTTTAGAAGAGATTGGGCGGCTATTTGTGAAAATTTATTAATTTGGATTTGTGAAACGTTATTATGAGCTGGTTTGAAATCTTTCCCAGGGCATTAATTTTAATAACAGCAAGTAATAAAAAAAAAATCGCTGCTATTTTTGTCAATTTATAAGCGTCTTTTGATGTAAAGAACTGGAGCTGAGGCTCCTGATAAGTTTAATTCATGATCCATTATTCAGGGATAAACGCATTTCTGCATGCGTTGTTTGCACTAATTTGCCATGCGATGCATATCTTGCTACGGTTTACATTGAAGGAAGTTCTCTTCAAACGTAGGGTGATTGTGAATGAAGAAACGTGAACGGAAGAGTTCTCTAGTTTCGCCACCTAAGAAGCAGATAGTGTCTAAGATAAAGATTTATACATTCCTTGAACCAAAGTTTCTGAATTTTGTCAGATTTTTTTGGATCCTGGAATGAAAGATCTGCTTCCATGATTTGTTCCTGGCAAAATCATTAAATACTTTTGAAGCAATGTTTTGCGGCATATTATTGCCCCCGATCACGTACGCCTGTGTTTGCCAGCTTCACTGAGACATCACGGATCCTGTAAGACTGCAATAACAATTTTTTTCTTTGGTAAAGGAGTCTGGAGTTTACACACTCACAACTGGCATTTATCTGGTCACCATGTCGAAGAATGCTACTCTCTGTTTGTCATGAATTTCAATGCAGCATTTTGCCAAAACGATTTGAGATCCGGGAGTAATTTCTCACTTAAATTTGAAGGTAGATCTTTTACAATATGCAAGAAGTAGAACTCTGACACTCGAGGCTTGGACATGTGAGAATACAAATAAAAGTAAATTTGAATTGCATCAGTTTGCACCTGGTCAAACTTTTATGCAAATTCTTTGCAATTTGCGTTCCCTCCTGTTCTCGTTTCGTGATTTGATATCGTTATCTTATGGAGTTATATTAGTAACTTCTTATAAACGAGAGCGCGATCATTACAGGAAAATGTCAGAACGGAGAGCTCCTACTCGTAAACATGAAACTCAGACATAAAAACTCAGATTAACTTCAAATTACTCCGAACCCAATAGGCATCGAGATATTGTAATTGGTAAAATCATCTCTGCGCTTTGACATCATACACACTTTTTATGGGAGCAGAACCATGTACACGTTTTTGGACGTGTCGGTGGTAACACAGGGACATTCCTTGCCGAGGAAGCCTTAACGAAGCCTTCGAACATTCTTTTTGGGAGGGAACCAAATCAACCAATCGTCCAGTACAGAATTGACAGAGTTTACCTATAACAATTAAACTTCTCATCTTATACACTTGCAAAAGTGGAAATGCTTAATTTGATACTGGTATAAGTTTATATTACTCAGTCAGTTGGGGTCGCCGTTTGACACCAAAATAGCTAACTCAACACTGATTCTTATGAAATCACTACAATTTGAGTAATCAGTAGACATTCCTCCATGTATTTACTGAGACAGTTGACAATCGTAAAAGCACATCACTTCTAATAAGTAAAGAGATGAACACGAAGTTTTAGTTTAAGTTAGTCATCATGTCAAGATAACCGGTTCAGTTGTTATAAGAATGATAACCTGCTTGGTTTAAAACGTGGGATTTCACAGAGAGTCTACTATGGCATATGCTGAGCTTTTCGCGACCGGAAACCTCGCACGTCTTCAAAATAACTCGTATTTTGAGATGAAATCTTGTTCAAAGTGATCTATTTTTGTTTATGCTCCTCTCTTACTTTCTAAATAATTTAACGTAGATTTACCATCAATAGTCACTATTTTTCAGTGATAAATATAAACCACGTTGCACAGGTAAAAAAAAAAGAACTAGCCACGACTAGGAAAAGCAACTAAAGAACTTAATCTAAGCAGGTTCAAAGCGTACAACCAGTGTAAGGCTCTGTTATGCGTGCGATTTTGTGCCCCTCGATTGTCTTCCTGAAGTATGCAATACGTTTATGTAAACCTCGACGTTGGACTGGAGTAAATCATAAGCAGGATTATTATATGGCTAGTGCTACTTCCGGGGAAATGGAGCGTTCTGATTGGATGAGGCATTCAGACTGGCAGTCATTACATTCCAGTAACAGATAAGTCCACTACGAGATCTGGTTTGCATCAGCAAATGTTTGGTGCTTGTTTTTGCCAACCACTTCGTGTTTTTTTTATTAGTCTACTTTTCTGATTAAAGCCATCGAGGAAAAGATTTAACCAAGTCATTAGTGGCTCGTTTTTAGTTAATCCTTGGTAAAACGTTACTGAATCTCGTTTGTTTATCTTCAAAGCAAATGGGAAATTTTTTTTCAAAACTTGCCGGTCTCCAGGAAAAAATTGCTGCATGAAATACTAACCCCACTTTGTTAGCATTGTTTTCATTTAGGTGTCTAAATTATTGGAATTTACTCGGGAATTCGCTGCAAATTGATCTTTCTTTGTGCTCGATGCCTGCAAAAGCGTTTGACAACTAACTTTTTGTCGGGCTGTACGAATGTAACATTTTTATCAGTATACTTTGCCTGTTTAATTAAAACAAGCGATATAATAAATCTCTTATTACCCTCGTCCGCTTGGTCATTACTAGAGGACATCAGACCGGAGTCTCTTATGTACGGACCTCGTCCTCTGGGCTCGGTCCATACTGTCAAGACTCCGTTCTGACATTTTCCTGTAATGATCGCGCTCTCGTTTATAAGAAGTTACTAATATAACTCCATAAGATAACGATATCAAATCACGAAACGAGAACAGGAGGGAACGCAAATTGCAAAGAATTTGCATAAAAGTTTGACCAGGTGCAAACTGATGCAATTCAAATTTACTTTTATTTGTATTCTCACATGTCCAAGCCTCGAGTGTCAGAGTTCTACTTCTTGCATATTGTAAAAGATCTACCTTCAAATTTAAGTGAGAAATTACTCCCGGATCTCAAATCGTTTTGGCAAAATGCTGCATTGAAATTCATGACAAACAGAGAGTAGCATTCTTCGACATGGTGACCAGATAAATGCCAGTTGTGAGTGTGTAAACTCCAGACTCCTTTACCAAAGAAAAAAATTGTTATTGCAGTCTTACAGGATCCGTGATGTCTCAGTGAAGCTGGCAAACACAGGCGTACGTGATCGGGGGCAATTATATGCCGCAAAACATTGTTCCAAAAGTATTTAGTGATTTTACCAGGAACAAATCATGGAAGCAGATCTCTCATTCCAGGATCCAAAAAAATCTGACAAAATTCAGAAACTTTGGTTCAAGGAATGTATAAATCTTTATATTAGACACTATCTGCTTCTTAGGTGGCGAAACTAGAGAACTTTTCCGTTCACGTTTCTTCATTCACATCATTAAAAATCTTTTCCAGGACACTTATCACAAAACTGTCTTCCGCTTCACCACTAGGTTGCTGCAACAATCGTTCGGTTAATTTAAAGTGGGAGACAAAACCCTTCTGGTTTTCATGCATTACACTTACGACAGTAAGTTAAACGACGGCCTATTTACCTCGAAGGTATTTCCTTTTACGTCAGCCCGAAATCTCGAGAAGTAGGGGCCGGATAATATTAAGCCACCGTTCGAGTGACTTTGATTATTTACAGTGAATTTGACCTTCATGGCTTTGGGAAATGAGGGTAAAAAGCTGACACTAATAAGACAAGATTTACCACAAAAAGGGCGGGGGTTACAAATCCTTCCTTCTATTTGCACCCCCCGCCGGGTGGGCTGTCTTTGAGTGTTTGAGACTGAAAAGCTTGACCCACACTTCTTGAAGGACTGTGAGGGAACTCAAAGCGCCTTGAGATCTCGTGTTGCTTACCGTTTTAAGTGTCAACGATGTAGTTCGTTGTTTGTCGCCCAGACGAGTCGGCTTCTCCACACACTGTAGCCACCCCCCATTATTTTCCGGACCTGAAGTTTGATCGGCTGCATAGGTGGCTAATTTAAGGTCAATAAACTTTTGTCTGACTCTCATTTGCTGCGTAATAATGCTTTGTTACTTGGATCCAGGCCGTAGCAACGATAAATTTCCAATAGCCTCTGATGTTCAAACTTATATTGACAAAAATACAAGCAGGTCCTACAGTTTATTGCCAAGTTTCACTCTTCTCAGATGTCGAGTAATTCAGAAGTATTTGAAACGAAGATTAAGTAATTTGTTAAACGTAGATTAAGTAATTCGTTTCATCTTCGTCAACAAAGTGTTGTACCTCCGGATGAATACTTAGCATAAATCTTCTTCATGCCACTTCTAATAGACATTTTTAACCAACTTTGAGATAATATACAATTTATCAGTTTTTTAAGACAAAAAATATGAAAACAAAATTTTCACTCATGAGTTGTCCGTGATGCTGATATCCGACTGGGAACCTTCGACAATGATTCAATTTTAAGACAGAAAGCCTGGCTATCTAATAAAAAATCTTTCTTTAAAGCAAAACGAGTGAAAAGTTTCATTGGAAAAAAAAAAAGAAATATCTTAAGATCGCAATTAATAAAGGGTCTTGCTATGAACATCCATTGAGAAGCGGTAGAATTGTCAGAATGGATCTCTTACCATTTATTAAACCGTTAAAGGTTATTCTCAGCAAATGTTTTGTTTTAATAAAACAGAATAGAAATTTTAAACGTAATATGACAAGCAGTTTAAATGTAAAATAATTTCCAGTTTGGGTTGTTAATATTTGTGGCCAAATATTGTGTTTTCTATATTGCATTAACTCTTCCAGCTGTCGTAAGGATGATTTGTCTTTTTGACAACATTGAAAAATTATCAATATTACTTGGATTCGCGAGAGATGGATTGGAAGGGTGGGCGAGGGTTTGTTGCGTAAACGTATTTCTAGCACGATTTGTAATTGCAGAGAAAACATTCGTATTTCACTTGTCATTAATCGTTATAGTTTCATTCATTGATAAAGAGCGAAAATATAATACACGTCACAGTTTTGTCTCAAAAAATATGACTGGATTTGGGACATAACCATTTCAAGATTCAAATATGTGGGTGGAAGAATATACCCATGACGTCAGCCGCACCAAAAAAAAAAATCCTCCGCGGTCCCTGTAACATAACTACTATAATATTTATCATCTTTGTCATACAAGTCATTGATTCTCTGAGGATGTTGCGTGCAGCAACGAAACGTTAGAAGTATACTATAAACCATTAAATATGCCTATTTTACGTATTTTTTGCTGGGCTTCAGGTACGTAACCTGAAACAATCTATCAGTTTCTTTCAATCTACGGATAAGAATTTACATCTGTTACTTTTACCTCAACAAAAACTACATACCATCATGTTGAAAGGATAACAGGATAATAATAATAATAGTCTCCATGGACATAAACTGGTGACAAAACCTGAAAGCATTCATCTGGAATCCGTGTTGGTTATTTTTAGAAAGAATTTACCTCCTCTTCCTTAGTTTTTCTCGAATCTCAAATTCGAGAAATTTTAACTGATTTTACTTTGGTGAAAAATTTCATCCGCTTTATTTTGCTTATGCTACTGCTTAGAAGGTGGACTGACGGTGCAAGAAGCAATAAAATATGCGACATGCGGAGAGGGTGGATCAGTGGCAATATGCCAGGATGCGTAAGCCCTTCGACCTCAAAAGTTTGTGGCCTACCCAGCAATAGAAAACATCCCTCGTGTTGGTCAAAGGAGCAGTTCGGATTTATCAAACAGCGCAAGAGCTCAATTGAGACCTTCTTCTTAATCTCCAGAGAACTACCAGGTAAATCTGCTCATAAATTTCATTGTTTTATTTTAACTGCCACTTAATTGATGGGTTGTCTTTTTTCACTTTCCAACAATTTCCAAGTTCGCACAACACCTTAACCAACCTGATCAAATTGTTCTTGCCAAATGTGCTGAAAGGAAAGCTCTTAACAAATATTCTTTACTATCTATTGATCAAACCAATAGGTATTCCATCTTATTCCTGTGAGCAACCAAACGGTGTTTTGGCCAGAGTGTGCATTGAGTACCTAGTCCACTTAGCATACCTGCATGTGCACATGAATAGAAGGTACCCATGGCCACAACGTACTAAAAATGTGAGAATGCACAACTCGAAAAACATACCAGTTGTGTTATACACTGATCGATCATCCTTTTTTCCGGATAGCAGAAACTTCCACTTCTAACGTCGTAATGTTTAGAAGTAGCAATTTTTACTTCCGTAATGTTTTAATGTTGTTGTACTTTATGTTGCATGTGGACTTCTGGAATTAAGTCTTAACGTTCCATGGTTTACCTCTCGTAGTTTTTAAAACCGTTTATCTTAGCCATAGTCAAATAACACTAGATTCTCTTGGACCGAAAAAGAATAAATGACCTTTTATATTCACATTTATAGCCTAGAAAAACATATATCCATATAGCGCTGTTTAAAAAGTGTGAGCGTTGTTTACTTCTATGCCCATATTCGCCGAATACTTGAATATTTATAAAACCAAACTGAATTCTCCAAAATACAAAATATCGAGTCTCGACAGCGATAATGGACGGCAGTTAAAAGATCATTAGTACATGTCTTCATTATATTCCTGTAAATAAATCTGGTTTACGCAGCCCAGTAGCATTTCAATTTTTTTGAGTGGTTTGTTGAAACATACTTTCAGGAAATGTTATGTTTTGTTACAGTTTGGGCAGCTGTATGAGCATGTCATACCATGCGCGTGGCTGTTTCCACACATTTTTGGAAATGTTACTTGACTGGTCTTTTTTAATTACTTTGGTGCTTTGAATCTTGGAAAGTGAGAAGTTTTGTTTTCTATTTTTACTGACTGCAATAGATTGCGTTATAGTCTTTGCACTTTCTTCGGTATTGGCTTAAATTATTAGTCAGGCTTGCTGAAAAGTCATTGGTATACTGTTACAATAACATCCTTTATTTCATCAACTCTCTTTCTTGTCCTCGGATTTATCTCCCAATTGTCCATCAAAAGTGCATGAAATTACATTTCTATTCTGACAGTTTAAATGAATTAAATTTCTTTTGAACATCTCCTGGACCAGTGAAATCGATCTGTGGAGCCTTAAATCTATTTGTAGTTATTTTTAGAAGTATAATTTGAAAAATTTTGACTTGGAACGTGATCGGAAATTTTTTATGATTTTACACTGTATGAGCTAGTAAAATAAGTTGAAATCAATTTCCAATGTCTGCTTATTTACATGTCACAGTTCTCTGATGTACGTGACCCAACCATTCAAGCTCAAGCCGAAAGCATGTTAAGAATGTTGTTACGGAAAAATGTTATTGTAAGACATTCATACAAAGATATTTACTTTCAAAACAAAGAACTATACATTGTTATGTATGGAACATCATGTGTCCAAAAATTATTTAAAAAATTATAAAGAAAGAAAAATTAATTTATGTCAAACCATGAGTTGTTGGTTATGAAATGATTTGATATAATGTAGATAAGCAGTTAACTTTATATCAAATCATGACATGTAAGCAAAGAGCGCAATTTCATTATATGAAACCATGAGCCCCTTTTTAATTCGTGGTTTCATATAAACAAAAGTTACGATTTATCACTATACCAAACCATGATATTTCATTTCATTCATGATTTCAGATAATAAAGAACGGTAATTTCGTTATATAACGTAGCGCCTTTCAGCGCGCCGTCTGTCCAAACATCAGTTAGAACTAATATCCGGTTCAAACAGACTAAAGCCTGGTTGCCATTAAATCGTTAGAATCGCAATAATCGCAACCGCAATCGCAATCGCAAAAATCTCAATAATCCTATATTTGAAACATCAGCTATGGATTGACCAGGCGGAAAACATAATCTCAAAAGGAATATCAAAGCCCAGCAAAATATCTTTACGAAAGCCATCGAGTCGGACACAGAAGTAAAATCGTAAAATTTAATAAAGTTCTAACATTTCGTTGAATTAATCACAACATCATCAGAGAATAATTTACATAACTGACTAAAGCCTAAGTATATAGTTACAAGGTGTAATAATATTCATGCATTAACCAATCAGAGGATGTACTAAAAATAAAAGTTACAGATATGAGAACACAAACATGGAAGAGTAAAGAAGAAATTATAAAAGGAAAAGTGGTGCTTAGCCAATATTGGCATTTAAAGAGGGTTTAAGATTGCGAATGAGTAGACTTTCTCGTAAGAGAAGTTCGGACTCAAAAGGACAGGAAGAAAGGATTTTAAAATCATCAAAGGAGACTTGGTGATCCGTGTCACGGTGGTGTGAAAGAATACTGGTGAGGGGAGGGTTATTCCGCTTTTTACCTGTGAGTAGTGAGATTCCCATATGGTCAGATACGCGTGTATGGAGGTGCCGGATGGTTTCTCCGACATACGAAGCTCCGCAGCTTCGACACGTAAAATGATAAACTACATGCGATCTTAAGTGTAGAGGAATCTTGTCTTTAAAAGAGAAGAAAAGAAGAAAGACTCTTTCATGTTTGTGTTCTCATATCTGTAACTTTTATTTTTAGTGCGTCCTCTGATTGGTTAATGCATAAAAATTATTACGCCTTGAAACTATATACTTAGGCCTTAGGCAGTTATGTAAATTATTCTCTGATGATGTTGTGATTAATACAACGAAACGTTAGAACTTTATTAAATATTACGATTTTACTTCTGTGTCCGACTCGATGGCGTTCGTAAAAGATATTTTGCTGGGCTTTGATATTCCTTTTGAGAATCCTATATTTGCGATTAGTCGCTTGAGTCGCAAGAATCACTTCGACTAACGTTTCCATTAAATCACAAGGATCGAGACGACTGCTACGATACGATTTTTACAATTCTTGCGATTTAATGGAAACCAGGCTAAAACATAATGGCCAACATTGAAGACGAGCCAGCGGGAGCATGCACGTAGCTACCGGGGTGCGCGGGGTGCAATCGCCCCCCCAAAATTTGTCCTTGCCCCCCCCAAAGAAAATTCTGAAGTGGTCTCAAATATAATTTAAATATGCCAAAATCCGATAAATTTTTAAAATATCTTATGGAAAATATTTTTTCGCTGACCATTCTGACCTATTTTTGTAACGTTATACCAAGTCCACTACATTTGACAACATGAAGTAGTCGCTGAGTAGTCTGGGTTTTCAGCTTACGTCGACAACTGCCCCTCAAAAAAAAGTGCTGCCCCCCAAAAAATAGTGCTGCCCCCCCAAATTTTACATCCTAGCTACGTGCCTGAGCGGGAGCTAAATCTAGAGCCGTCGATCGCCGCAGCTGTGAGCTCTGTGTTGTCAAGCCACAGATTCATTATGCCAACAACTACGTCAATTCAGTCACAGATGCAGATCAGATGAGTAATTAATATGACTATAAGATCTAAGATGAATAAACTAAGCTTGACGTGTTACTGCCACAAACATGTGTTTCTGTTTGTAAAAATGGCATGCTGCGTAGGCAGATAAAAACAGCACAAAAACTTAAAAGGTTGCTAGACTGCCGAGTTTATGATAAATTCGACAGTCTACCAACCGTTTAACTTTTTGTGCTATTTCTGTTTGCGTTATTTAAATATTGCATGTGTTTGCCTTTTAACAAGGTAATAGATTGACATAGTAGATCAACCCGAAGTTCATTAAAACACGAAAACTGCCCACATTAGATACCTTTGTTTTATCTTATCCTAACAGCCTCACACCAGTGCTGGGTCTCCTTCTGGTAGGACCCTTAAATTGCTACACGCAAGCACTAATTATTTTTGAACTCAAGCAGTAATTGTTTTTGAGAAACATTTACTGCTTGAGTTCAAAAATTTCCCAATATTTTTCATGCATTTACGCCCCTGGGTGCAAAATATCGCGCGCACGAACTTTTCCTTTTGTTTTGTTCCAATGGACAGAAATACATGCTTGTGGCAGTAACAAATCAAGCTTAGTTTATTCATGAAGTAGATAAACGATCTTCAAGCTCGATACTCAGAAAATGATATCTGAGCCCCAGACGGGGATCGAACCCGCACATATATATATATATATATATATATATATATATATATTCGATATATATATATCGAATTTGCAACTTAGCTCGCCATCTGAGTCTCGGTAGCTCAATGGTTAGAGCGTCTAACCGGTCATCAGAAGGTTGCGGGTTCGATCCCCGTCTGGGGCTCAGATATCATTTTCTGAGTATCGAGCTTGAAGATCGTTTATCTACTTCAATATATCCAAGCTCTCATGTTTCCTAAACATCAAACTGCTTAGTTTATTCATCTTAAGTCTTATAGTCATATTAATTACTCATCCGATCTGCGTCTGGGACTAAATTTGTGGACGTAGTTTTTGGCGTAACGAATCTGTGACTGGACAGCACAGAGCTCACAGCTGCGGCTACGGCTCTCGATTTAGCTCCCGATGGCTCGTCTTCATTGTTAACGATTACGCTTTGTCTGCTTGAACCGAATATTAACTCTAATTGATTTTTGGACAGACGGCGTGCTGTAAAATCATTACATAAAACCATGAATTAATTTGCAAATCACGGTATGATATAACGAAATTACCGTTTTTTATTATCTGAAATCACGAATGAAATGAAATATCATGGCTTGATATAGTGATAAATCGCAACTTTTGTTTTTATGAAACCGTGAATTAAACAACAGTTCATGGTTTTCATATAATGAAATTGCGGTCTTTACATTATATCAAATCCTGACTAAAGTGGCAGATCATGGTTTGATATAAAGTTAACTGCTTATCTACATTATATCAAATCTCTTCATAACGAACAACTCATGCTTTGATATAAGTAAGCTTTCTTTCTTTATTTTTTTCAATAAAGAAATTGTAGTTATAGTCACGCGACATCACTATCAAACTGTATTATGCTATTTTTGCACAACAACAGCAATTAACTTCTTTTGGAACTACTACAAACTTTGTTTTTAGCTATTTCATTATAAATTTGTTAGGAAGTGGACTCGCCTAGATTATCTTTGCCCCACAAAAGTGATTAAGTTTAAATTTCCGCTTGGCAGATAACACTTATACACATTTATATCTTATTACCACTTTTAATCTAATGCGTTAACACACCCTAATTATCTTGACACTAATCTTAATTGCTCTTCCGACTATACTAGCTACGGTATAAAATATGTAGCTTGAAAATATTTTCAGCAGGCAGTTCTCTATGCTCGTTGAAGTACAATTCAATGTTTATAAAACTACGTGTTAGCGTCTGAGTAGCTTCACTCTACACAACGACCAAATACTCGCGCTAAAATATTTTAAGTCATTCTATCATATAATTTACGTTAAATGATTTTTGGACACTTGGCGTTCCATAGTTATATGCACTCATCGATGCATCTTCGCTCGGAATTCTAGTCATCAAATTTAGCATTATTCTCGTTTGTGTGTACAAAGAGTTCACGTTCCCGTCAACATAATATATGAAGCCTCGTATTTGTGCTGAACTTGATCTCCCTGTGTACATAATATAATTTTTTCGATCAAAATTTGACTCACAATAATTTCAAAATATTTGGAGTAGATTTTGTTAGTTGTACTTTATTTGAGAAAAAGCATGAGTTTTTAAATGATTCCATTTTTGCGAAAATAAGCTACTTATGAATGAGTGAGCATCCTACAAGAAAAAAGCAGATTAAATTAGACCCTATGAAACACAAAGTTCGTTTCAAACTCACTGACGCCGGACATCTAAGATCAAAAATGTGATAAAAATATGGACGAAGCGCGATCAGGCAAAGAAATAATAAAATGAACATGTTCTCTGACCCCCACATTAAGACCTAGCATTACATCATGATGTATACCGTATTTACTGGAGTTTCAAGTGCTGCGCTTATTAGGGGGCGGTGTTTATTTGAGGGCGGTGCTCTTTAAAAAATCTTAACAATCACAAACGATAACAAGTAAATGTTAACAACTGAAAATCATTGTAATACAGGAGAATAAACTTCCGAGACAGGTTTAGATTGAGTTATACCGTACTTGTTTTTTAGTATAGCGCCTCGAACAATCCAATCTGACGATGCTTTGATTAATCGCCGCATTGTTGTAAATGAATGCGGGGCTAATTCGAAGGCGGCGCTTTTTAATATTTTTGCTCTCATATGCGGCGCTTAATCGGAGGTGGTGCTAAATCAAGGAAGATGCCTAATCGCGTAAATAGGGTATGTATTTCCGTATTTGTTACCAACGCATCATCTTTGTTATACTTGTCAAGGTCACAGGTCTCGTGACCGAAAGCTTGTAATAAAAAAGTATTTGGCCGGAGAACGTGCTCATTTATTTAGAATGTGACAGCTCAAAGCATATTTACCTTTTTATGATTTCTAATAAAACACTAGGCATTAAGTACTCCTGCATGGTCTCAGTCCTGCACAATTAAGTACACAGAATGAGATTCTATGACAATCCTCTCTTTCTACAACACAGCAAAATGAGGTCTGGGTTTAGACGATACGAATGAATTAAATCATTGCGTTAAGTTAATTAGCATACAACGCAGACGAGATATGCGTGATAAACAGTTGAGATAGTGATTATCCATCACATGATCTCATCACAGCAGGATAATAAATATCAATCCTCCATCAGCCTATTACATCACTGCCAACCGTGATCAGGCCAAATCATTTAAAGATTACTTTTTACTTTTTACATGAACTTTGATATCACGTTAGTTTATTACTATTTTAGTTTTTTGACAGTAAAAGAGGTTGGTTCGACCCATTTCTATTTTTCCGAATATTGGATTTTCCTCTGGCGTGGATTAGCTTCTCGCTGACTTCGACTAATCCATTCAATTGCAATGTTAACGCGGTTGAACCTTGGGGCGGAAATCATAACTTTGTAGATTGAGCTTTAGGCAGTTCTACGTCTGCAAGCACCAAGCTGGCTATCTTCCTTGGAATGGCTTGAAGGAACGTTCGAAATAGGTTCTTTAATTAGTTGAAAAGGGAAAGAAGAAGATACGAGTTCGTCATTGGTTATCCTTAATTGTTCCTTAGTAAAAGTCTTTTTCCATCCCAGTTATCGAGATTCTTTATTCCGTGAAATCGTTTAGTAAACTGAAAGTTTGTGTTCTCTGATTTACAAGATATTCAACTCATTTACACGGATTTTGCTAGCTTTAGAATTCTCATATATTGTTGCTTGCTTTTTATTCTACACACTAATATTCTAAAAGAATATGATCAACGTTTTTTCACGACTAGCCATGACCAGGCACATCAATCGATTTCAATAAAAGTTGAAAAATGTCCATTCATTAAAAATGAAAATAGCCTTGCAGTCTTAGAATGTTGTAGAACATTCCTTATCCTTAGGTATTGCCTGGCACTTAACACGAGCTTTCACACAGGTGGTCTAACACCTATCGAGTCTTTGAAATTCACAAGACATTTCAGACTCATCGCCGACTTCCATCTAATCCCCCTAAGTATTTGGATTACCTCTTCCGATAGGCCTCGTCGTCAACTCAACATCATTCTCATTTAACCAAACTTAATGGTGACAACCTGAAACATTTCTTGTATTATTAACTTCCCTTTATTTGAAATATACCAGACTATAGTACTATCTCCTTCATATTTTAGTATTCTTGATGGATTTATTACTGAACTCCTCGCCAACAAGGAATTAAATAAGCCCTTCCATACCAAAAGGAATCTTTACTTCACTTTGGAAAAAAGTTCTGACAGTTCCTCTAATGCATATACTATCACTTTGAATATTTCGGAAAACTACAAGCGAGTTTTATTATGACCATCAACAGGGGCGTATATATAGGGGGGGGGCAGAGAGGGCGGCCGCCCCCCACCGGACATTTCTGTCGGAAAATTTGAGGGAGGATACCTTACTATATTTCGTTTCCTGAGAAGTCAAAAATCCTTCAGGACTAGAAACGTCAAAAATTGGACATTTGTAGATCATAGAAATGATACAATATTACGGTAAATGAAAATTTGAAATAAATTTAAACATCTTTAACCTAAACCGAATGCAGAAAACCGAACGTTTTCTTTTGAAATATGGCAACTGTCTGCCTACAAACTGGCGTGAGAAAATTCATTCCTCGCAGTTCGTGTTGACAGGCGCCTAACAACGTGAAGTCCGCCCATTGCAACGTCAAAGTTTCGTCCAATAAACTTCAACGTGATAAATTTGAAACAACGTGTTAATTAACGGACAGTGCACAGTCAATTGCAAATGCGGTAGTACAAACATAGGAAAATCGTGTAATCAAAATAGCCTATAAAATTGTTGGCAACATTTTGTGTTCTGTAAAGAAGCCAGTCAATGCTAGTTGGTTGGCGCCGCTTTGTCCGTGTACTACTGCAGAGGCTAGACTGCTGTTACTAATTCTCAATTCTAAATGACTACTAAAAATGCGTTTGCCGTTTGTTCAGGTAACCCGATTTAGGCTAACTCTTGTCAATACAATGAGGTTTGGCTTCTTAAAAACTTACACCCAGTCACGTCAGTCTCTCTCAGTTTTTACAGAGTGGTGGATGTTCAAATCGCCGATTCATGATCTAATCTACTCTTATTTATTAATAGAAATGAGGGCTCAGTGAAGACTGCAATAAACAGTCATAATATTTTCAGAGATCTAATTCTTATTTTAAAGCTAACGTTTCGCCGAGTCTCCCATCATCATCAGACTGTAATAAATATCGAGTGGAACTGAGTTTATTTTACATGCATTTAATGAGCCTAATCTATCTTCAATGAAGGGTTACTCTAATGCCTATTGGTCTTGCTCTGTATTTTGTCTTCTCTCCTCCTTTTTCATCCCAATATGGAACTGACACTTAGCTAAATCCAGTTACATTAAGACTCTAAGAGGTAGGGATTTGCCCCCACTGGACATTCCCAGCAATGTTATAGATGTGAAACTATTACTAATATAATTACAGGGATATTGAATGGTTGATAGATGCACGTTCGTGAAGTTTGTACCTCAACAAAACGGCTTCAACTTCTTCAAGCCAGGATCAAACCCACAACTTTCTGAGGACCGGTGAGACGCTCTAACATAGGGTTATCCTAGACTCAGCCAACCAGCTATAGTGTAAGTGCCATCTGAGTCTCGTAGCTCATTGGTTAGAGCGTCTCATGGCTTACAAGAAGGTTGAGGGTGCAATTTCCGTCTGGCACTCAGAAATCGTTTTTTGAGGTATGAGCCTTAAGAACGTTCGTCTATCCTGCATAATATATCTAAGTTCCCACGTACATAAGATATATCAAAAAAAATTATTTCTCAACATCAGTTCCTGTTGTTTTATTGTGTAAGTAATTCATTTTTGCCCCCAGAGAAAAGATCAACTAGGTTTCTTTGCCTCTGTTATTGATGAAGTTTTATTTTACTTACTCATGTAGGGTAACTTCATCAGCTAATAATACTGCTCTCCGTCGAGTCCCTTGTTAATATGTTAAAATATAATACAAGTAATTTATATATCTATTATAGTACAAAAATTTAAAATAATGTTATATCAATATAAATTCTAATATCAAGAAAATTAAATAAACTAAGAACATCAATACGAACATCAAGTATTATTGTCAGATTGTTGTTCTGGCTTTAAATATAAGGACTTAAAATCTGTGACAGATGTACAATTCTTAATATCTTCTGTGAGAGAATTCCATAAATGGGTTGCAGAATAAGCAAAACTTAATGTTCTTTTTAATTTTTCAGTTTTTGGTTTAGGAAAATTGTAATCACGTTTATTTCTCGTATTATACAGGTGAAAATCCATGCGGCGAGTCTGGATAATGAGAAAATGATAAATGAACGATCGTCAAGCTCTTACCTCAGAAAGACGATTTCTGAGCTCCATTAATAACATTATTAACATATTGTGGCTGAAATCGTTTTTCGAGGTAATAGCTTGACGATCGTTCATCTCAGGCTTGGACTGGCCATTGCACCATCGTACCGTTGAACAATAGCCGGTCATTGTTTCTTTGGCGCTATGACAAAGCCTGATCCTTCTATCATTCACTCGAGATATCTGCAAATTTTCACCTTTTCAAGTCCCAAAATATGTATCGCGGTCTGGATAATGTTAACTTCTTCTCGTTATTGGTGCAAATAATTGCACATAGAGATAACTTTATGTAATTGCATCTCCTCTTCTCAAGATTAAACCATTAAGATGTTTGAAAAGATAATCAGATGCCAATATAATCGACCAACTGTACATTACAACTGTCCCATACTACGTCTGAGTAGTGTAATAGTGCTGATACAATTGCAATGTAAACAAGCTGTGATGTTGAAAAGTCGAGGAAGTTTCTTATTCGTTTCATCACACCAGTCCTTGAAAAAACCTTGTTATATAATTTATCCACGTGAAGAATCCATGAAAGGTGAGTGTAAACAAGTACCCCTAGGTATTAAGAAGTTTCTACTCTTCTTAAAATGCACCGACAAAATTTCGAATCTTCTCGGATAACACCCCTAAGGTAGTCCTCCACACCAAATTTTCGGAAAAATTCGAAAAAAATCAAATTTTTTAAACCCACATATCTGAAATTCCTTAATTTATTAGCTTTCGTTTGATGTATTGTTACCCTAATAACTTTAAGTTGAAGGGCTATTTTTTAGTGATTTCTATAAAATTTTTAAAGTCAATTATCTCAAAGTAGCATTTTTGGCCTTCCGGAGGTATTTTTAAAAAGATAACTGAAAAGGTATGTAATGAAATGACCTGAAATTTTGAAGTTTTTATAACAAGTACCTTCCCTTGTTCCTGAGCCTAAAACTTTGTCTATCCTATAATCAGGTGATGAATTAATTCAATTCGAAGCACCCCCATCATGGCGATAAAGAGATGTCATTTTTTTTTAGTGAAAAAGACAAATCAATAAAATATTTTTAGGTTCAACATCTAGATTTCCCCTTTGCTGAATGCATAAAAAAGATTTACTTGATTTTCTAGCGATTTTTTGGGAAGATATCATTATTAAAAAGAAGCAATTTAAATCACCATTGGAAGGTCTGTATCTTGGTTGCCATGGCAAGACATGGCTCAATAGCTATGTTGTTGCACGCACTTTGTCAATGCCTCTGTGACCAAAGTATAAATAATTTGTTTCAGGCTATTCTAAGGATTTTTAAAATTCGTGTCAAGGACCACCTTAAATCATATGAACACGGATCCCCAATAATTGGGCTTCTTTCCGGTTGGGGTAACCCGCTGACTATGGAGACAGATATCTAAATAAATAAATGAGTGAATGAATAAACGAAGAAGCGGAATAGGCTAAGTTTTTAAGCTTTGTGCCTATTTGCATAGAAAGTGATTTTGTAAATGGGAGATGAAAATAGAGAAAAGCGTTACACAAAACTCAAGGAAAAATAATTTGTTTAGAAATAATCAAACACAGTGATCGAAAAAAACGTCTGGGTAACCGTATTTATCGAAAAGTTTTTTATGTTTTAATATTCACTAGTGAAAATCCTAATAAAAAAGTTAATTTCAAAATAACAGTCAAGTCGTCGGGGCCGTAGCCAATGTAGGAATTAGGAGACTACGCCCCTCTAGCAAAATTTGAGGCATCCTGAAAGAAATCTGAGATATCTACAACAACTACGTGCATGCAATAAACCCTCGCCCACCCTTCGAGTAAAACTGAAAATTTTTCAAAATTGTCGAAAAGCCTAAAGTTTAAGTTTCGATTCATCGGAAAGTCGTCCGTCCGTTAAATGGGAGTTCGGATACAATAAAAACATTAAAAATAAAAAAAATCTAATAAAAAAGTCTCCCTCAATTTCGCCACAAAATAACAACTAGCAGAATTGGAAATTTTTTAAAGTATAAATTGCTAGCCATATTTATGGGATAACAAATGCTAAAGTTAACGCTACTTGCTTCCATGTTGTTATGCTACTTTTTTTTCATTTCTACCTTGTTTACACTATTGAGATGTCATATTTGAGGACTAGACCAGGTTTTAAAGTACGACGAATTCGTTCTAGTCCGATACAAAGCTGAGGATTGGAACGAATTCCTAGTACTTGAAAACCCGGTCTAGTCCGAATTTGAGCCCTTTGAATGACTTCTCAGAATCAATTAATGTATTTGCACAATAAATATGTGTATTAGTAATGAGTCTATCGATGAATAAACCGATTGTGTAAAATCGTTTTTTAAGTCCAAAGACTTGAACTTTTATTTCTAGTCCAAGGTCTGGAAAAACAGTTCAAGTCCTCTGCCGAGCACTTCAGTGGCATTTCAAGTTCGCTCACCTGGTGCCATTCATTGCGCCTGATTAAATGATATATCATGAATTATTAATGAGTTTGAGATTGATAGAAACTGAGTGTCCTTTGCTTTCACATAACCCCGTTATCTCGCTGTGTTGCTTTGTTTGAACCAGGCTCTACAGATCTATTCTCACAAGTCAAAGAAACGTATCGTCGTAAGCATTAAAATATTTTAAACTCAAGGTTGTGCTAATGGCTTCGTTCCGCTTGTTTAACTGGGCATTGATTTTTATATTCAGATTTTTATCAAACAGCCAGATTGTCCTTTCATCACTTTGAGGCCACTAAGATGCCAAATCATGAGTATTGAGATTTGTAGTGTTATTGTTGATTAGGAGTTTCTTATTATCCTATAAAGGATCACTTAGCACTTAACTGCTACCAGTAATTAATTTATTCAACAATTGCTCGGCTCAAACAACTGTTCATCTGGAGGATATCTTTTCACATCGCAACAGCGATTTTTCTCTTGGGAGTGTGTCATATTTTTATGCAAAGAATCTCTTTAAACGAACAGTATTGCCAAACATGTGCAAATCGTTTACTTCACAGCTGCAAGATTTTAATTCTGTATATACAATTTCTTTTGCCGTAAAATGCAGCTTATCACTATCACTATTTCCATTTCATTTTTTGACAGCTTGAATACCTATTTAAAAATGCTGCAGATATTCCTGATAGTGATGGTTCTGCAAGGTAAGCCAATCTAGGTAATGTCACTTAGACTTAACCTTGAATATGTATATAGTCGTTTTCGAAAATCTTCTGAACTAGTAAATGATATTATTTACCAGCTAAATCCAATTCAAGCTAGCCCTTTTATAAACGTTCGAACATTAATTGGTGAACAACATTTGTTCACGATTGTTGGTTCAACAATGGTAGTGAATGAATGTTTCCTTTTGTTGAAACATTTTGCCAAGGTAAAATGATGAAAAGTTTTGAAGACCAACCAGCGTTGGATAGTGTAATTGACTTTCAGTAATGTTGGCCAATGAATGAGATGAAGGTTACTCATAAACAACATTTAAGCACTTGGTACTATATCAGACCATATGTAGACATTCTCTAACTTTATGCCCACGGAGACTCGCGAGACGTTCGAAGAATTGAGCTACCGAAAATGAGATTGCGAGCTATATAGCTGCAGTTTAGACACACGTGCAGCATATGTGGCAGCATAAATATATCAATAATGTGATGGGATGCCGACGAACAGGACGAAAGTCCACATATTGTCCGTGATATCACCAGTTTCATTTACGTCTTAAAGTCAGGAATCGTTTTCATAGATAAAAGCTTGTGCCTGACGAATTCCCACATGAAATCCGATGTCGTTCAGTGTTTTAACAATTAACGCTCCAATGATTGGCGAGATTTTTATACTTCCCACCCTAGTTGGGAATAAATAGACACAAAATATTTTGTTCTTTGTTCAAGCACAAGTGAACTTACTTTTAGAGAAAATGAAGTTTTTATATATTTCTTACCGACCTGACAGTCGGTAGTTTAAAAGATAACTGGTGCTAATCTATGAATACCTCCAAATAAATTTTTTCTTAGTTTCGTTCATTTTCATCAACAAACTGAGTCCAAATCCTACAGTATGACTATATTATGTCAAGTCTAGCTCTGAAAATTTTGATTTTCTTCTGTAACATAATCAGAATTGTAGTATAAAAAAATTTTAACAAATTAATTTTTGGAGAAGAATCAGTTTGAAATCAATGAAATAATTTTTCCTTAGAAGACAAGAATACCGCAATTATTAATAGATCCTGGTAATGTTATAGAACTCAAAAGTAAATCATAAAAAAATGATTGTTATCTTTATGGGTCAAGGCTTAGATGCTATGCATTCTGATCCATCCATATAATCTGACTGCGGTTTTCGCCTTCCCAATATTATTTCAAATGACTATCGTCCCTATTTAATGTCCTCTATCAATTATGATTCAACTTTTGAATTAATGATTAAAACTCAACAATAGTCTTGTGGAGTTATGGAATTGTGGGACAGCTGCTCCATTTTGAAGTTTATTTTCAATTGGGAGCTGGCCCCTGCAGGTCTGTCAAGGGAAACACCCCATGAAATCTTTCTAGCTGGGCCCTGAGAATTATTGACAGAACAAACACTTCTATTGGAGCAGAGTCCTGAAAAATCGATGATGGAGACAAACACTTATTCATGAAGCTGGATCTTGATTTGCTCAAGGCAAACGCACCTAAGTGGGATAGAGAATTATGCTTTTAAGCTATTTGCAGTAATGATAGTGGGCTGTAAGGCGAGTTAGTAAAATTCTGTTTAAGAATTCAAGGTAATTGTAGTTGTACAAGTGTGTGCAAATCTCAATAAAGAATTTATCAATCTGACATAAAAGGCGACTTCATCTTCATATCTGTCGGGTGCTTTAGTTGAACAAAGTATCAAACCAGCAATCTTGAACAGAAAGTATATATCTCCGTGTTGACAGATTCGAAAATGACAAAGAAAAAACCAATATTTTAAGAGATAAAGTAATTTTTTCTAAGCATGGGGAAGAACCTGTTTCATTACCTAGATCAATTGCACATGAAGATTTTTGGTATCATCAACTGTAAACAGGGCTGTAACTTCAGAGTTTGGGAGTGTGGAAATGTGATGCCTGTAATTTTAAAATTGTTATTTTGTTTAGCAATTTTCCGACAAAAGATGAGCTTCGTAGAGCGCATGTATGGCAGTTTATCAATCAATACGATTTCAAATATTATATAGAATAGTAAATTAGACGGAAAATTACAACTAGAACAGCTACAGAACGTTTATTTCAACTGCATTCTACTGCCCAGCGCTCAACCAATAAAGCTACCTCGATACTGAAGCTACGAGACGTATTTTAAGAATAACAATAGGCTCAATGTAGGTATCAGGTTATCCTAATCTAGCAACAGTCAGCACTTTTCAAAATTAGGCAAAATTTCTTACACAAACCCCAATACTTACCCCAAAGTTACACCCTGACTGCATGTAAATATGACAAAACATAGAAATTGATTTTAGCTAAATGTTAAACTTGTAACAGTGATAGTAATCTTTATGGATAAGGTATTTAGTTTCATTAAACATGATTACTAATCCGAACTTAATCACGCATGTAACTAGTCTCTTGTAACGATTGGGAACATGAACTTTTCACATTCCAACTTTCCTGTGCGAGGGACAGTAAGTTACTTTTTTTATTTGATTACCCCTATCCATGTGGCCAACAGCAAAGGTTTGAAAGGGGAACGGATGTGATTTTTTTTCGGTTGAAAAGTTTCCCTGAAAGTTAACATATTCTTTCATATCAATTAAAAGTAAACTACTATAAATTTTCTTGCAATATTATTAAAACTTTCGTTTAATTTTCCTTTAAAGTTTCAGCAGTGGATTTATGCAAAAGAAATGCTACTGAGCAAAAAGTTTCAGAGAAAGGCTTTGTGTATTATACAACGGAATGGTTCTTTTGTGATGCATCCAACGAGATAAACTGTACGAATTGTTACCCTACAGGATATCAACTTAAAAATGTGACCTATACTGAAGACAACAACGATAAGAAGATTACAAAGCTGAAATATATAGTGACAAACTGTACGTGCGTAAATGAGAAACCATGTTTTCATGACGTAATTAATTGCACATAGACATAAAGCTGGTTAATGATCAAATGTTGAAAGTATTTCGAAAAAGTAATCCAACATCATAATTCTTTAATCATATTAATAAACTCGAGGCATTTAAGATTTCACATATTATATGGAGGAAAGCTGTTCGTCTAACTTTCTGATATTTAGATATAATCATGTAGAACTTTTATAAGAACATTTTCCATTCAGAGGAATAGAGAATCAAGAGTCAAAAATTCCAAGTGAGAATGAAGTGGTAACCCCGAAAAAAAATTAATAGTTAAAAAGAGCTTTCAACAGACATTAATATAACTATGAAGGTGGAAGAACTACTAATGTTTGGAATAGCTGGCAGTATAATAAAGTTTGTGATTGTCTGTTGTTCTTGTGTTGGTAATTTGTCTTAGAAAATTATGAAGCGGGTGCTGTAAGAAAGAAAAAATTAAACCCCAACCTTTCCTTTCTTTTGGAAATGGTGGCTCAGTGTCCCACGCCTTCTTTTCTATACCACTGTTTGACTACCAGACTAACTAATTTATGAACTACAATGACTTTAAAAAGACTTTTCCAATTTTTGTTAAGTGATGAAAGAAAATAGTTTAAAATCTATGCATCAAAACAGGTGGAGAAAAACATTTTTAAATTACAGAACTTGCTTTTTTAAATGTCAAAAGATTTTGTTCAAACTTGCCTATTGAACTATTAAACATCTAAAATTTATTTCTAAAAGTCTAAAATGAATTGTTGTAAATCTATTGTAAAACTTACCTGAGTCTGATCTGTTTGTTTTCAAATCAACTCGGAAATTTTATCGCCAAAACTAGCCTATCTGTACAAAAAGCTTATTGCACGGTTAAGCAGCCAATGAGCGTTCGTCATTTTGTTCCTCCAAACAAATCCTTAGGAATAGCGTAGGTTGCATATTATGATGGAAGCATTGTTCCATTGAAATCGAGATCATTTTGTAATTAAGGTATTTTCCACAAGAGCGGATTCTTTTATTTTTCCGCCTTTAGAGCCTTTTTACGTTCGTTTAAACATGTTTAGAAAACAGCCGTTTCGTTTCCTTGATATAAATCACTTTTTCCAATCCCAACTTTGAATAGACAATATCCCTCTTTTCCAGGGGTGCCTGGTAGCTGCATTTCTTATAAATTAAATAATGAACCCCATAATATCATGATTGACTTGTGGACAGCCGCTCACTGTGTGCATCTTCCAGTTACGGCTAGGGAGTTTAGCAAGAGTTCCTTAGTCTAACTGTTTTCAATGAGAGCGCTAAAAACATGATTAGTTTCTTTTTGCATTGATATGTTAGTATTTGGAATAAGGTGCGCATACGTAAGGACGGTTTTTCCGACAGTTTTCTTGTGAGCAATAGGGTGACCATAAACCTCAGTATATATCTGATCGTCGATTTTGTATTAAATAAGGGTGTTTAAAAATGCTGTAGATGAGTCGGTTTCCTACTCTGCGACAAAATAAATTGCAATTTCGATATTATTCATTTGACTAAGAAATCTCTAGATTTCCTTTCGTTTTAGGGCTTTAGACCAATATTGTTGCTACTAAAAACTTAGGAATGAAGATTCTGTCATATCTAATGGCTAATAATGTAAGGGCTTGCAATCAATAGTTACTCTGTATAGTGTACGTTCTGTAAATTTGCTGAACCTAGGGATGAAGGTGAAAATGAAACATCGAACTTTAGAAAATACGACTAAATACAATCAAGTAAGGCGAACAACAAACATCTCAACTCTTTTTGCTGCTACGCGGCCAGACCATCTACTACACAAATCCAGTTCAATGATTGACAACAGATCTCAATAATCCAAAGGTAGGTTAAGGTTACTGTTAGGAATAGAGTTAAGGTTTGGGTTTTAAAGAATGAAAAGTGAATGGTCTGGCGTATACTTAATCTGATCCGTCTATTCTATTTCAGATGGGAAAAAAATGCATTAGCTGAACTTGCAGGTTGATATACTAACAATTGATTGAGTTTTGTTTCGTATAACGATATAAGAATAGAAAGAAATGAACTATAAGGATACGCTACATGGATTAACTACATATACGTAAACACAAGAGTCCCTTGCACTCGACTTTATGTTCGAGTTCGAAACAAAGTACCTTTATAATAATATGCAAGAACCATAGCCAACTAATCTCAGTGTACATTAAAAATATACCGGTAATTCGACCCAACCTAACGTAAATAGCCCTTCATACAGGGTTGAATGGTACCTGGCCTGTAGAGCCCCTTCCGCAATGCACATACGTAAATTTCCGAGATTTTTATTGGGCTTTATAAACTGAGCTGTTGCGTAAAGTGTAAAAATTTCCTATTGCAAACCAATCGAGTTTTAGGTTATCCATCTCATTTTAATCCTGAAGCTTTGATATGCACCTGAGTATCATTAGTTTTTAAACAAACAATTCTCCAGACGACCAGAGTAAGCTGATTTCATCTACAGGGGGTAAACAAACTAAATGCAAGAAAGATTGGGTGACGATTAACTCTTTCCCTGCTAAAGCTTTCCCCTGGACGAGCAAAATTATACAAGTCTTGTTCTCTCTGGGAATAAGTTAAAATAAAAACAAAAATAACTTAAACAACCCACGGTCTGAAATGATTGGCGATTTTCATACACCGTCCGTTAATTTTTTTTTTACCATCAAATTTTAGTAAAACCCAAAATATTAATATTCATCATTATTTTTCGGTCGGGAAGTGGTACTCTTTACAAAGATTTTGTCTTTTATTTCCACCATAGGTCTTAAGCTGTATCAGTCAACAACAAAAGAGAATGCTGAATTCACTTACCCAGTATATATTTTGGGGAAAAAAAAAACTTAAAAGAAATCGTTTGATTTGCTGTTTCTTCTGGTTTCTATGTGACCGAACCGTTTATTGCATAGAACTGTAAGTTATCAATTTGTCATAGACTAAGGTATCTACGCGATCTAAATAATTCAACCTAAAATTACTTTGTTCATTTTTTATAGAACAAAATAAAAAAAAATTCACGATGAGATACAGAACGCTAGCCATCCTTAGTGGTCACAGGTGAACGTTGGTTCCAGGAAGTTTCAGCTTCACAAAGCACAAGAGAGATAAATTTATTTCAATATTCACATGCAGAATGCGTATTAATTGTTGGAGGAGTTATTAGAACTTAAGATGAATATCTCAAACGGTTTAATTTAATTTTTTCTTCTCCACTTGCTTTAAAATGCCAAAAAGTTTTGGGAACTGCTGAAAAAACAATTGACTGGAAAAGAAATACATCGAATGTATACTTTATTATTGAGTTCTAAATATTTTTACGGGGGAGTGTGGGGGATCATCACATGACTTCTTTACCTATAAAAAGACATTGCAAAGTTTTGAAATCATTTCTCGTTTTAGTTTGCAATTTTTTCCATCAAAACCTGAAACAATGTACTTCCTGTTCTAGATATCGGCAGTTTACGGACGCTTTCAAATTTTTACTTGTCGTTCAATCATACCTACAGTATTTCACTGTTATACCGTTGTTGGGACTTCTTTACTTGTATTTCATCCACTTTATATGGACTAAAACATTTTTCAATTTTATCAACATCTCAATAAAATGAAAAACAGGTACAACTGTGTTCGCATGTTTGTATTGTAAGATGTGATCAGATCAATTTTGTTTTGCAAATATATTTTCAAACGTGAAAAAGCAGAGAATAGAGAGCAGTACTGCCGAGGATTACTCAGCTTAGGAGAAATTTTAATCTCTTCATTAACTTTTAACTATTTTGTCTGTTAAGTAGGCTAAGGTATGCCTTTAAAAACTGATTGAGAGAAATACTGATGGGTTAACAATCCAAAACTTTGTTGAACAGTTCAGAATGCATGAAATTTGTATTACTACATTTGTTACTAGTCGTGGTAGAGCTGTGGTGAAAAAAAAAACATTTAGACGAGATAAAAGCGGCATCTACCAAACAAGTAAACCATCGTATGCGATTGAACATAAGGTTCAATCTTTACATTTTCTAAATAAAAAAATCTGAAAGTCCGAGTTCTCGAACACTACCGCAAACACTCTGTTTTGAGACAAATTAAACTTAATACCCTAACATTTAGAAAGGTTTATACATTTTTTCGGAGAACTTACCTGGTTTTACGTCGAGTTGAGTACGGTGCTGCTATCTGTATTTGGGTTCTAGCGTTTCATTGTTTAAAACAAAAAAACAAAAAAAATAACAATATAAGTTTGATTTTCTGAATCAAATAAAGAGTGAAGTTCAAGAACGCATCTACTCAGTGGCGGATCCAGGATTTTGATAGCGGCGAAATGACACAGTTATGGCGAAGCTACACACTTCCAAGAGGGAATAAAGGGATACTCTCCGGGAAAACTTTTAAAATCTTAGGGTTGATATCCAACAATATGGGACATTCTGGAACAAATATTGCTCAAAACTTATATTACCAATTTTAATGGCAACTTATCACAAATAAATAATTATCACAAATAGCATTTCTATTGGTTATTTAAGAAAAACATTAAGACTTTCTTCAAACTTTCTTACTGGGAAATAATGGGTCAAATTACTGATTCTTTAATTTGCAAGAAGCTGGGATTGCATATGCAATCCCTGAAATAATGTGTGAAGGAACACAATCAGAAACCACAGCAACAAGAACGTCACACCTTATTTCAAACATCACGTTTTATTACAAGACATTTTCATTTTACAATACGAAATTTAAACAGCGTTGCTGAGTGCTCTCAAGACGGAACCTAAAATGCTACACGTTTGTGGAGATACCTGCAAATTTAAAACAAACAAGAATACCTTGCAAGGATTTTATCCCATGAAGAAAGCTCACTGTTTGACCTAATGGATAAAATTCCACCGTTATTACTATTTCTTCATCATCGTCCAGCATTATTTCCCGACCAAACCCCAAACTCTAACCTTAACCCTAATTAAGTTTAAATAATAAGAAAGTAAATAGCTTTCGTCTCTTCAATATATTCTTTGTCTCTTTCATTTCAAAAACTAAAATAAATTAGCTGGCATACATAATTTTCTCGCCAAACGCTGCCTCGCTTGCCCACTGAGCCCGCACCAAAGACCAACAGCAAGGTGGATCTGTTAAACTCCAGTCTAGCTCTGCATTGTCAAAGATGTTCAAGTCTGGTCTTTTATTTTCTCTCATATATCGTTAGAAGCCGCACACAATTTTGTACAGTGTATATCTCCCCAATACGAATTTTGCTAGTCAGTTATTAAGTTTTGATTTGTAAATGTCAAGACATCTTTGAAGTTTTTAATAAATCCATCTTTCCGTTTGACGGGTCTGAATTTCTCTTTTTCCCTTCAATCGTCCTAGCTGTAAAACTCCATTTAGTATTGTCGCCTGTTGTTGTCGGTATTATCTCTTTTGTTTGTTGTTTTTACGTTGTATTTGCTTTATCCATCTATTCGTTCTTTTGTTCTAGAAGAGTACTATATATATAGCAGGCTGTGAATATAGGGTTAAAATATTCACTTCTCTCTCCTCCTCCGTTGTGGCTGTTGGATCTTTCTTTTTGTAGACATTTTCAGATCCTGAACAAGAACGCAAAACTTTCTCCGAAAACTCATCTTGCGTTATCGATATTTCGAAATCACTATCCTGGTCGTCCATACTCTAGCACGCTGTCGAAACGAGAAACTTAAAACTGCAACACATAAATCTTGAGGTAATGTTGCATGGGACGATTTTTAACGCAACTACGTTGCACAAAAATCGTGGCGTGACAAACGAACCAATTTTTTGTGAAACATGTTATTCAACATGTTACACAATGGGGTTGTTACATTCAACGATTTTCCTGAATTGAAATTACGTAACATCTCCTTCCTAGGCCTTGGTACAAATTTCATTCACATGACTTAAACAGATAAACATAATAGCGAAAACGCTTCACAGGCAAAAAGTTCATCAAAATGTTGCTGATATTGGAGTTTGGAAAAGGAGGAATTCAAGAAATGTCAAAAAGAAATCTGGACAAGAGCCCGCATTCAAGAAAAGTTTGTAGACTGTGCGACGGTACTAGGCGTGCATGGATTATCTTCTAGCTCGCCGGCTTCCTCTCACAATGACAGGATGAGTAAGGCAACGGGTTTAATAGTTTTGAAATTTATAAATAAAAACTGTAAACATATATAGCGTTTGCTAGGTAGTTGAATCAGTTAAGACTTCACGAAACATATGTAAACGGCTGTTCAAAAGCCTTGGTGGGCAGTCCGCTCTAAAGACCTACATTCAAAACATGTCATTATTCCTATTTCAGCTGATTTGATAACCTACTTTGTTCGTGTTAGATTATTTTCAAATCGAATTTTGTAGCCGTACAGGTTTTGTACTTTTTGTTTTCAATTACAAGCAAACTATACTATGTAGAGTAGTCATGAAAACAGTTTAGCACGAAAGAAGCCTATAATTTCACGACGAGATTGTATTTTTCGACTATCCCAGAATAGCTACATTGATCCCAAACTATTTGTAGTTTATATAGAGAACAGCATCCAACGATCCAGATAAACAAGAGATGTTCACATACAAAATTAAAGCACTGGACCACTAACGAAAATAATTTTTACAGCGCTACGCTGCCATAGGGCATGTTATAAGTATCTATGGCATATTTGTCCGCAAATCGTTCCAGAAGTTACAAGCATTATTGGGAGATCCGAATTTTTTCCAATTATCATGACTGAAGACCTTGCTTCTGTTCGTTACCTTCAGAACGTTTGGACAGATAGGGACCGTTTCATCTCTGAGATTATCCAGCATCATGTAGTATTCTGCAAACTCAAGAGAGTACGCCACCACCTTATCGTTGTTTTGGAGATGTTCTGGTCCTTTGTAAACCACCTCGTGACTTCAGTCGGCCCAGATAGTCATGTAAGGCGTTCAGACTTGAATCTCGGCTGACGTTTTTAAGTTGCTGATGGCTACCTTGAAATGTAGACGACGATAACCAGAGCCTCTCCAAGGACAGTACTTTTTCTCGCGAGGATCTGAAACTCCAACGGCGGGGCCACAAGTACCATAACATCGAATCTCCTTGATTATACGGTCAAAGTTATCTTGGAAGGCACGCTTGAATTTGACGATGTCGTCGGTTGTCTGAAGGGTAACTCGAATTCCAACGATGTCTGTGATTTTTCGGTAATCGGTGACACCGTCAATTTTCATCTTTCTCAGCAGAGAAGACATACTCTTTATTCGACCCGTTATTACTCCCTTCAGTTGGTTGTTTTGGAGCGTGGCTTCTAGGCGCCTTTCAAATATATTCAATACTTTTGGCAGAGCTTTGAAAAACTTGTAATCATTAGGTCCTTTAAATAATTTCTTCGACTTTTTGTCTGGTGGAAGGTTTGCTGCACGTTTTTGCAATGCGCTTATTTCACGAATTCTTTGCGGTGTGTATTCAAGGTCTTCCACATTCCATTCATAGCCTTTTGACTTGAATTCAGAAGAAGGTCCACCATAGTCATCGTCTGTGTCTTCATACGGATCAGTTTCCCCTAATGCTGAAGATAAGGTGAGAAAGACAAAGAAACTGATTGCTTTCTTAATCTTGGTATGCTCACTGTTCGGCGATTTCAAAGATGAACTGTTCAGTAACAATCCACTTAATAGATGTTCTTGACACTTGATTGGACACATCTAATGTTGGGCTCATTGTTGAATAATACATATGAGGATGATATTTTAAGAAGGCGAAATTCGACAAAAAATCGAATGTGTATGAAACTTGTTTATTAAATTTTGTTGTTATTTTGCATTTTTGTTCTATTCATTACTATTTCTACCGGTTTCTGCTGTTTAAAAACTCTTTGTTATATGTCTATTTTGTCACTGCAGTGTACTATATCATAAGTGCTGTGTTATATCTTGAGCCTACTCCTGTGAGTTAAGTGGACCAAAGTTTACCATGCATTTAGACATTGTCACACAGTTGGCAGAAAAAGGCCAGATGAAAATACCTGCGCTGCTTACGCTATAATCTAATTTATTCGCAAAGAGAATGGGACTACGATTGCTCAGATTAATATAACAAACACTATGTCCAAAAGCATTCTGTAAGTTCCATTCAGCAGAAGAACAAAGGAAAACCGCCATTTGGTTGGTACACTTAGCCATCTATCTTATCGATAATATTTTCGATAAGCCAGTCGCAGAGCCCTCTCATAGGAGCCATCAATAAACTAGATCCATTTATGAGGAACCTTTACTTCCAACGATAGCTCACGAATATACAACAACCTTGTCCATAAAATTCCTCGGAAAATAATTAATTGATCCCGCGCTATTATCTCCTGGCCCACCACGCGAAGGGCTTTGCGAGGGTACTAATCTCGACGTGCGTGGAGTCCTTTTGCACGCGTAGTGACAAGGGAGAAACATTTTCACAATAGCTATGTCTGTTTATATATTTAAAAAAAAATGCGTGTACGCAACAACCCGTCACCCACCCTTCCATCGTACTCCTCGACAATTCGATTGAGATTGATAATTTTTTAAAATTGACAAAAAGCCTGAAATCCGACTTTCAATTGACGGACCGTCGTTGTGATAATTGATAAACTGAATGCAATCAACAATAGTTTTTGCTAAACGGGAACTGTAAACAAAATGGGAGAAAAAGGCTGTGTCACTGGACAGTTGCGAAACCTGAATCCAGCGTAAAATAAATATATAAATAAAAAGAGAAAGGAAAAACATCTGAAACTTCCTCAGCTCGGCTATTAACAGAAACTCCAAATGGAAAATCGCTGATTGTTTGGTGAGAATAACCTTTGACGGTTTCACAAATGTTAAAAGGCCCATCCTCACAATTACGACAATGAATGCTTGGATGAAGACCCTTTATCAGTTGCAGACTTGTGGCATTTCCTATGATTATCTTCCGCACTTGTCACTTACTTCCCCTTAATGTAAGATTTTAATTAGAACGCCAGAATCTCCGTCTTCCATCCAAATTCAGTTTGATATCATTGGTGAATTTACCAACTGCCTTCAGATATGTTGTATAACTTTTTATAATATTCTGACGACCTTCCTCATCTGCTGGTTATGCATTAATAATCCAACACTACCCTTTAAAGTCGAGCCAAAAGAGAAAGGCTATAGTTTCAAAGGTGTGTTCCGATGTAACGAGAACCCAGTTACGCCATTTTATGATAATGATCAGAGGCGGATCCAAGGAGGGTTAGGAGGGTTGAACCTCCATTGAACCACGAAACAATGTGGGGATTCCTCGCTATAATCTCCATGTTTACATAATAAACTTGACCTCCATCTTTTTTCTTTAATTGTGCACCTTATATAAGTGATAAAGGAACCACTATCCTTTAAAAAGCTAGAATAACCAAAGGCCTGGTTGACCAACCCATCTCATAAACCTGGAACCCTAACTGGCCTGGCAAACCCCGCCTTTCACAAACTCCTAAATCCGCCCCTGCCAATATAAGTACGTGTTGTAAAATATCTCTGACTGTCATCAGTTTCAGAACTATCGCCGAAGATCCAAACCTAATTACCATATTATTTTCTAGTTAAAACAAATTCTCGCTTATTAAAGTTAGAGTTTCGTTGAATCACGAACCCGCGAATGATGGCATCGTGCTCTTTTTCTTCCGTGATAGATGACGAAAATTCTTGCAGCCAAACTGCGCAGCATTTGTCGTTTGTAACCAGTGTTGCCCTGAGTGAGTAGCAAAACGTATTACAACATCTTGGTTCTAGTAAAGAGTACGGAGACATAAAAAACTGACTTTGAAATTAATCTAATCCTTGTTCGCCGAAGTGACAAGAACTATTGAAAAAGAATTATAGTAAAGTAGCTTGCGGTATCGGCCTGGAAATAAGCAGAATTTGATCTTCTGGCGGACCCGCAACAGATTGCAGGTCACAGCACATCTTCAGCAAAGGGCGACCGTGGAATAGATTGTGTGCAATCGACAACAATAATTGTTCTATGTTGGGGAACTAGCCGAAAACAAACGGGACGAGTAATGGTATCCGTTGGAGATGAGTTCAAAATAAGAAAAATATCATTCTATAAAGTGTAGCGGTGATAAAAAAATTAAAGTATCTACTGGTTGTCCCTTTTGGTACGCAAATTTTACCTGAAAATTTTTTCTGGTAAGTTACGGCAGCCAATAATAGTCATAATTATTTATTATTAGTTTTTCTCACGTGAGCAAGCTAGAATTCGTTTCATCTTAGTTTCTTTGTATCTCCGTACACCTTCTTAGAACTTAAACCCTGTTCACACTGTGACATTTGGGGCATGGCACGGCGAAAATTTTGGTACGGGTGCCGCTATTTTTGGGCACGGCACGGGTAATTTTCACTGTGTAAACGGTGCGGACGTCTTAAAATTTGGTACACATGCCTGAAAATTTTGTCATGCCGGGCCATGCCCAAAATATTACAGAGTAAACGTGATTTAAGATGTTGCATTACCTCTTTTAGCACTCACTCACTCAGAGGAACTCAGGTTCTAACAGATGTATACTGCGCAGTTTGCCTGCAAGAAATCTCGCCATCTACTAAGGAAGAAAATGAGCACTTTGCCATCATAACATGGTTCAAACATGGATCTACCGCGACAATTCCGAAAGTGATTATTGTAAGAGGCATTTTACAAGAACAAATATTTCTTTTATTAAAATAACGTAACTGGGTTCCTATGACGTGCAAACACACCTTTGAAACTATTGCCTGGCTCTTTGGCTCGACATTAAAGCTGAGTTCCGGATTACTTAGCGCATTACCAACAGAAGGTGAAGAAGGTCGGCAAAATATTATAGTATATTATATAACATATCTAAAGGCCAGGTAGGTTAAGTTATCAACGGTATCAAACTGACCGAAAAACTATTTTTCCAAGTAATTTTCTATTTTGTTTGCGCATTTAGTGCATTTTGTACTTTGCAAGTGCACCGTTGTTTAAATAGCCAAATATTTCCCTTGCTTGCCGCTTGACAATTACTGTGGTTTATTGCGTAAAAGTTCAATGATATCATATAAGCGCATTTGCTAGCGAGTAAAAAAATTTGCTCAAAAAATCTTTTTCAGAAATTTCTAATCTGATTTCTGGTGACTTAGAAAAAATGGACAAAGATTTTCGTTAGTAGCGACTTGGGGAGTAATTAACTTTGTTAATTATTGTTAACACGACAGTTCCTAATATATTTGACATTTTGTCCTTGTGATAAAAGATTGATCAGGAGCTTTAGGAACTATTCTTTTGTGCACACGTCACCAATGGATATTGAAAAATACGAAACATTTGCAAAATTTCAAATAAGCACTGAGAGTTTAAAAGATGTCTTCTTAACACTAGTGGTGTGACATTAGCAATTTTATGGAAAATAGTACCGACGTTTGCAGCTCTCGACTGATGACTTTTCAATTACCCAAGTTAAATATTTTATAGACTATAATACTATAAGAAAGCTTTCTTTTAATATTAAATTTACAGTAAAATTCAAACTACCAGGGCATCAATTTTGTCTTTGAACTTTCCTCGTTTACATAGTTTTGTCACGGTGTTGAAATTAACAAATTTCATGCTCACCGAAGCGTTTATAAAAATGCTTGTATTTCTGATTTTATTTCATTTTATGGTTCATGAAATCTCCAAATATTGAAGTGTTCAGTTTCATACAGATACGATAAAGTATTTCGCGTCACGAGTGCGTTATATTTTGCTAGTTCTCGGCCGATGAAACGTCGTCTCTAACTCGATGCAGTATTTCGCATTTAACCTCAAAACGAAATTCATTTGGAATGTTTTATGGCGATTTATAATAACAGTTCACTAAAAGGAATATCCAGACAAAATATGAACAAGTCCGAAATTTCATCTTTGTCCACGATTTCTAGATATTTACTGACATCCGCTCTTTAGGTATTCTCACAGTGCACAGAGAAAAACAATGTAACAATAAGAAAAATTGTTGAGATGACAGATGAACGATCGTCAAGCTCTGTTCTCAGAAAAACGATTTTTGAACCCCAAAAGGGGACCGAACCCGCAACCTTCTGATGACCAGTTAGACGCTCCAACCAATGAGCTAGCAAGACCCAGATGGGGAACAAAGGTGCAAGTTCGACATATGTGCCACCTAAGCGGAAGCCACTACATGTTAATAATGCTATTGATGAAATTAATATTTTTATGATATCAATGAAAATAACATTTTTAGAAGTGTGAGAGCTTGGAGATATCTTCAGATGATAGCATCGCAATTTTTGTCACAACTACGCGTGCTAGGCCATGCAACCCGTGGGAAAGCAAGCTGTTGAGGTTTGATCTCCTCTTCGGAGCTAACGAAGCAGAGAATCAACGTAGAAAAAGTTTAAAGGTAATACTCTGCCAAGGAATGGGGAATATCGTACTGACACTTGACTCTAGCGATGGGTTTTTGCAACAAGGGCAGATAATGTAATAAGCCAATCAGTGAGTTTTTTTAAATCGATGGGACTGACCAATGAGCCTGCTCGATTTTACCAACATGTCTGAATTTGCCGAGACACCACTGCGAAAAACTATACCTCAGAAAAAGCCTTGCGTGCAGGTGGATTTTGCATTTTCAAAAAAAAAACGTACTGATAAAGATTGTATTTGAATTTTCCTTCAAATAAGTCGTGTGGATATTTAATGTGTTTCGTAATAGGAAAAATATCGGCTTTCTAATCGGGAGTTACAAAACGCTCACGTGCGAGGTCATGTTTCCCCCGTGTTTGTGTACCAAAAAGCCAACATAAATAAATTATTTCTTATGGTTTATGACGTCTTAGAGCTTTCAAGGCACTCCCTATCTCATAAATATAAAAGTACCTAAAGTGGTACTTTTCTTACCTCTCAAACTGGTACAAGCGCCAAGAGTTCGTATCTGGCTAATGTCGGTGGATAATTTTGGATTTGCTGTGTCCTCGTGGACTGCGATAACGAAGCTGAGCGAAGGAGCAGCGTGTTAGTCAAATTGAATTCACACCTGGTTTGCCGCTCGAAACACTCGAAACAACAAAGTATGCCAGTCGAATAAAATGTAAGAATGACGAATTTATCAATGTTGCACAAGATGGCGATGAAGACAGACGCATTACAGTTTCTCCTCCAGTACGTCCCTTGGGTTACGCTTAATGGAGTTCACACTGATAAAATCCAAAATGAAGCCCAGTAGGACCTCAAAAAAATTGATTTGCGACGCTTATCAAGGAACCCCGAAACCTCCCGGATGTGTAAAGAAGTCGGGAAAAAGCAAATCGGTCAAATATCCTTAACGTGTAATTTTAACATAAACACTTCTTAACTTTGTCTCATAATGAATTTTGCTACCTAAAAAGATTTACCTGCAAACTTTGATTAGATTATTGGAATACGATGAAATGTAATGAAAATGATCAAATAAAACATTTTTTTATTGAAGAAATTTTTTGTACATTTTAAAAATCAAAGATTTCCTGAAAATTTGATCTACGTTTTGGTGACCGATTTGTGGAAAAAGGGGTGGGTACTGCCACCGCAACTGCCAACCTCACCCTAGCGCCACACCCCTATGTCTGTATGTTTCATATTTCATTATTTCATACTTATTCACGTATGCCAAATGGCTTTTAGATATATATCGGGATTCGAAGCTCAAATTTTTAAAAATATCGCCATATCGCCAATTGGTTGCACATATTTCGCAAAGTCTAGTATACCCATTAAATTTACGGAGACCTTTTGCGTGAAGAATATTAACGAACATCGAATTTTATGCAAAACTGTTATCAATCATTTCTTCTGGGCTTTTCAACCAATCGCGTTTTTACAAACACTAATGGCTTTAACCAATAACAGTAGAAATACGATCCCCAAGCAACTTCCATTTCAATTTCTTCTCGAACCCACTAGATTAGATTAGATAACTTTATTTCATCTCGGGTTAATGAAGCTTCTTAGGCCTCTAGCAAATACTTGCTAATGTGCCGAGAATATTGAATTATTTACAAATAAAAATACATGCTTTGTAACCAACTAACAGTATATAAAACTTCAAATTAATAATAATAATAACCCTATATACAACTTCACTAATTGAAATTAAAATAAATGAATAAATAAAAAAAAAAAAAAAAATACTTCATGTGATTATAAAATTTTTAACTGCTCTCTTAAAATCCTTCAATTGAACAATGTTTCTTAAATCATCAGGCAAGGCATTCCACTCCTTACATGCCACATAGACTGTTGATTTAAGTCCATAACGTGTGGTATTAACACGAGGCAACACTAACATGTTAGTACCTCTTAAATTCTTAATATTTTCCTTCGACTCAAACATGTTCGTAATATATGAAGGTAATAAATTATTCAGAGCCTTAAATACAATATTTAAAATTTCTATTTTACGTCGATCTTCAAGCGTACCCCCGTTACTACCAGCTAAAATTTGATAATCCGTGCCAAAGTCCTTATAAATATATCTCAACGCTCTTTCGTTCAGTTTTTCCAATTTGTTGCTATCAGCCTTTAAACAGTTTTGCCATATGGAAGAACAATAACTAAAGTGCGGAATAATAAATGATTTATACAGGCACAGCTTTGTTGAGCGTGAGAGAATTTTCTTAAATCGACTTAGGACATCTAATTGTTTTCCCACTTTTTTGGCAATCTTTGATATATGATTTGAGAAATATAATGATTTCTCAACCACAATTCCCAATAGTTCCAAACTGTCGACCCTAGGTATTGGTTTTCCATTTATTGCAAACGTCAAATCATCGATTTGAATTTTGTTTGAAATCATCATAGATTTGCATTTATCTGGGTTCAGAATCAAGTTGTTATTGGAAAACCACATACTTGCGATTTTCAGTTCTTGGTTGATAGCTTCTTCTACAACAGCAGGATTTAAGTCACTAGTATATAACTGGTTATCATCAGCGTAATTTGACAGCTTTGCCACTTTTATGAAATAAAATAGATCGTTGAGGAAGACATTAAATAATAGGGGACCCAAGACTGAACCTTGAGGTACACCCCTAATCACCAAGAACCTGTCAGACGCTATATCCTCTATTTTCACTTGCTGAGATCTATCCAGGAGATAACTCTGCAAAATAGTTAAGCTTTCCTTTCCTATGCCATATGCCGATAGTTTTGCCAGCAAAAGATTATGTGGAATAAGATCAAATGCCTTGCTCAAATCCATTGAAACAATTCCCACTGTTTTTTTCTGGTCCAAATCCATTCTCCAATCTTCAATAAGTCGTAATAAGACTGCTTCACAATTGTAATCTTTTCGATAAGCTGACAAAAATGGAGACAAAATTCCAGAAAAGTGTTCAGTAAGCTGGTAATTCAGGCATTTTTCAAAAATTTTGTCGAGTATAACCAGAATGGACACAGGTCTGTATTTCGTTTTATCCAAAACATCATCCTTTTTAAAGATAGGACAAATCTCAGCCAGTTTCCAATCAATAGGTACATAGGCCGAAGTTATTACATCATTTATTAGACATGTCAATGGAAAAGTGATTGTAGTAGCACAGTCTCGAAGAATTCTCGCAGGAATTGTATCATGGCCAGTTGCCTTGTGTGGATCAAGAGATTTCAAAATAGATAAAATCTCAGCAGGATCCACTCTTCTAAACTGAAATTCCTTTACTGCCCAATTTTCCTTAAATATCGCGCTAATGCTGGGATGATTAGAGTTAAGATATTCATCAACCGACATATCCAATGTTTCATTGGGAGGCTGTACCTCAGCAAAATATTCAGCAAAGACATTGGCAACAGCTTCCTTGTCTGTAATTATCTCATCACCCACTTTTAAATATATAGCTTCACGCTGATTGACCACTCAGTCATAATTCATGAGGAAAACGCAAAGAAAATCAGTATCAAGACGTAGTTTGAAACAGTGGTGTACCGTGCGCGCCGTGGCATCGATTTGATTAAATATAAGGTAGTTCGGATTTTGGAAGATTTTTCATATCTTTTCCCGTTTTAATAAAAGCAAACTTGCCGCCCGGGGCACTGCGTTCCTACCCCCCCCCAATCCGTACGCCACTGGTTTATAATGTGACCTTCAGTAATATCAAATTTTAACTACTTTAATCCGAATTCTTTTTTAAATACGGATTCCTTTAACAAACTACATCATACGCTGGAAAGTCGTGTTTCATCTCCTCGATGATGATTAAACTTTCGGCTATCGTCTGGTTTTTAAACTCAATTCTCGGTATTAAGAAATCAGATCAAAATCGCTATGAAGATTCTTTTTGGATTTCTTTAAGTTTGTTGAAACACTTGTAGCATGCTTTTCAAATTAATACTACTGTTATGAAACATACATTCCATCAGCTAACTTGGTGGTCTGCAATTTATTACGAATTAAATGGAATGTATAAAACGTCAACCTAATCTATTGTGAAAACGGCTGCTATGAATAGGTAGACGATCATATCAGAAAAGTTGTAATGTTTGTTTGAGTTTTGTCTAGTTTTAGACATGTGAAGTTGTTTTCTTATTTTTGTAACCTGCACCATAATTAGTCCTCTCGAAAATGTCAGTTACCGATCTGGCTTAAAATGTTTCTGTCTATGTTATCGAATGTAAGGTCAAGGTACAAGTTGGTAATGTTAAATTCTTGCTCTGGTTTGTGTTAGTCCCGCCTATATTGACTGAATATCTCACTGAATTCCAGATACGATGTAATCCGATTCAGATTAGATTTGAACTCGAAATATGATGTGAAACTGTGAAATAACATAACTGAGATAAGAATTGGTATATTCTGATTTCACCATTATAATTTTACAAAGAACTATATTAATTTAGTACTAGAAAATCTTTTTCAAACATCCTTGTTGATTACGTTACATTCCAAACAACGCCTTCGCCCGGCAGAGAGAGAGACTTGGTCAGAATGTATCTGATTGGTCAACGTCTGATGTCACTCACTTTCAACCAAAACTGCCCACCAAAAGCATAAAAAGAGATGCTCCTTTCACAACAGGAGGGAGCAGACAACAACCGGGAGAGCAGAAAAGAGGAGCCCACAGACAGAGCAGAGACGAGGAGTCCACAGAGCAGAGCAGAGCAGAGTAGAGTAGAGCAGACAACAATAGAGCAGATAAAGCAGAGCTGAGAAGCCAGTGGAAGAGAATTCACACTTGGGAGAACTACTAACAAACTGAACAGTAATTGAACATTTCCGAACTATTAGTTATCATATTTTGTTTTGTGATCCAATAAAGATTCCACTACCTCGCCTAAAGCGTGACTCTACCGAGCTAAACACCACCCATTTACCACTACGTAAAATCGTGACAGGAATACGTTCTCCTGATTATGCAGTGGTTAAGGAACGATGCTTGTAAACAGATCCATCAAACAACCGCCCTTTATTCCTCTGCGCCCTAATAAGAAATAAATTGCTTTCCACCAGAAGTTGAGAATCCTAGATAAGGGACAGAAATCCGCAAACTCCGCCACGATTGAAGACCATTTGTACAACAACAATGTCAGTGCGCAGAGCTCCTACTCGTAAACATGAAACTCAGACATAAAAACTCAGATTAACTTCAAATTACTCCGAACCCAAAAGGCATCGTTATATTGTCATTGGTAAAATCATTTCTGCGCTTTGACATCATGCACACTTTTTATAGGAGCTGAACTATGTACACGTTTTCGGACGTGTCGGTGGAAACACAGGGACATTTCTTGCCGAGGAAGCCTTAACGAAGCCTTCGAACATTCTTTTTGGGAGGGAACCAAATCAACCAATCGTCCAGTACAGAATTGACAGAGTTTATCTATAACACTTAAACTTCTCATCTCATATACTTGCAAAAGTGGAAATGCTTAATTTGATACTGGTATAAGTTTATATTACTCAGGCAGTTGGGGTTGCCCTTTGACACCAAAATAGCTAACTCAGCACTGATTCTTATGAAATCACTTCAATTTGAGTAATCAGGGACATTGCCCCATGTATTTAATGAGACAGTTGACAATCGTAAAAGCACATCACGTCTAATAAGTAAAGAGATGAACACGAAGTTTTAGTTTAAGTTAGTCATCATGTCAAGATAACCGGTTCAGTTGTTATAAGAATGATAACCTGCTTGGTTTAAAACGTGGAAATTCTCAGAGCGTTGACTATGGCATATGCTGAGCTTTTCCTGACCGGAAACCTCGCACGTCTTCAAAATAACTCATATTTTGAGATGAAATCTTGTTCAAAGTGATCTATTTTTGTTTCTGCTCCTCTCTTACTTTCTAAATAATTTAACGTAGATTTACCATCAATAGTCACCTATTTCTCAGTGATAAATATAAACCACGTTCTACAGGTTATGAAAAAGAACTAGCCACGACTAGGAAAAGCAATTGGAGAACTTAATCTAAGCAGGTTCAAAGCGTACAACCAGTGTAAGGCTCTGTTATGCGTGCGATTTTGTGCCCCTCGATTGTCTTCCTGAAGAATGCAATACATTTATGTCAACCTCGACGTTGGACTGGAGTAAATCATAAGCAGGATTATTATATGGCTAGTGCTATTTCCGGTGAAATGGAGCGTTCTGATAGGCTGAGGCGTTCTGACTGGCGGTCATTACTTTCCCGTAACAGATCAGTCCACTACGAGATCGGGTTTGCATCAGCAAATGTTTGGTGTTAGTTTTTGCCAACCACTTCGTGTTTTTTTTATTAGTCTACTTTTCTGATTAAAGCCATCGAGGAAAAGATTTAACCAAGTCATTAGTGGCTCGTTTTTGGTCAATCCTTGGTAAAACGTCACTGAATATCGTTTATCTTCAAAGCAACTGGGAAATTTTTCCGTCAAAACTTGCCGGTCTGTAGGAAAAAATTGCTGCATGAAATACTAACCCCACATTATTGGCATTGTTTTCATTTAGGTGTCTAAATTATTGGTATTTACTCGGGAATTCGCTGCAAAGTGATCTTTCTTTGTGCTCGATGCCTGCAAAAGCGCTTGACAACTAACTTTTAGTCGGGCTGTACGAATGTAACATTTTTATCAGTATACTTTGCCTGTTTGATTAAAACAAGCGATATAATAAACCTCTTATTAACCTCGTCAGCTAGGTCATTACTAGAAAACATCAGACCGGAGTCTCTTATGTACGGACCTCGTCCTCTGGGCTCGGTCCATACTGTCAAGACTACGCACTGACATTGCTGTTGTACAATTGGTCTTCAATCGTGGCGGAGTTTGCGGATTTCTGTCCCTTATCTAGGATTCTCATCTTCTGGTGGAAAGCAATTTATTTCTTATTAAGGCGCAGAGGAATAAAGGGCAGCTGTTTGATGGATCTGTTTACAGGCATTGTTCCTTAACCAATGCATAATCAGGAGAACGTATTTCCGTCACGATTTTACGTAGTATTAATTTGAAAATTATGCTACAAGTGTTTCAAGAAATCCAAAAAGAATCTTCATAGCGATTTTGATCTGATTTCTTAATACCGAGAATTGAGTTTAAAAACCAGACGATAGCCGAAAGTTTAATCATCATCGAGGAGATGAAACACGACTTTTCAGCGTAGGATGTAGTTTGTTAAAGGAATCCGTATTTAAAAAAGAAATTGGGATTAAAGTAGTTAAAATTTGATATTACTGAAGGTCACATTATAAACCAGTGGCATATGGATTGGGGGGGGGGGGGGGGGAGGACGCAATCACCCGGACGGCAAGTTTGCTTTTATTAAAACGGAATAAGATATGACAAATCTTCCAAAATCGGAACTACCGTATATTTAATCAAATCAGTGCCACGGCGCACACGGTACACCACTGTTTCAAACTACATCTTGATACTGATTTTCTTTGCGTTTTCCTCATGAATTATGACTGAGTGGTTTCGAGAAGAAATTGAAATGGACGACGCTTGGGGATAGTATTTCTAACGCAATTGGTTGAAAAACCCAAAAGAAATGATTGATAACAGTTTTGCATAAAATTCGATGTTAATATTCTTCACACAAAAGGTCTCCGTAAATTTTATGGAGTATACTAGCCCTTCAAAATATGAGCAACCAATTGGCGATATGGCAATATTTTTAAAAATTTGAGCTTCGAATCCCGATATATATCTAAAAGCCATTTGGCATACGTGAATAAGTAAGAAATAATGAAATATGAAACATACAGACACAGGGCTGCGGTGCTAGGGTGAGGTTGGCAGTTGCGGTGGCACTACCCACCCCTTTTTCCACAAATCAGTCACCAAAAAGTAGATCCAATTTTCAGGAAATCTTTGATTCTTAAAATGTGCTAGAAATTCCTTCAATAAAAAAAATACTTTATTTGATCATTTTCATTACATTTCATCGTATTCCAATAATCTAATCAAAGTTTGCAGGTAAATCTTGACAGCTAGGAAAATTCATCATGAGACAAAGTTAAGAAGTCTTTATGTTAAAATTACACGTTAAGGATATTTGACCGATTTGCTATTTCCCGACTTCTTTACAAATCCGGGAGGTTTCGGGGTTCCTTGATAGGCGTTGAAAATCAATTTTTTGAGGTCCTACTGGGCTTCATTTTGGATTTTATCAGTGTGAACTCCATTAAGCGTAATCCAAAGGACGTACTGCAGGGGATACTGTAATGCGTCTGTCTTCATCGCCATCTTGTGCAACATTGATAAATTCGTCATTCTTACATTTTATTCGACTGGCATACTTTGTTGTTTCGAGTGTTTCGAGTGGCAAACCAGGTGTGAATTCAATTTGACTAACACGCTGCTCCTTCGCTCAGCTTCGTTATCGCATGCCACGATGACACAGCAAATCCAAAATTATCCGCCGACATTAGCCAGATACGAACTCTTGGCGCTTGTACCAGTTCGAGAGGTAAGAAAAGTACCACTTTAGGTACTTTTATATTTATGAGATAGGGACTGCCTTGAAAGCTCTAGGGAGTCATAACCCATGAAAAATAATTTATTTATGTTGGCTTTTTGGTACGCAAACACGGGGGAAACATGACCTCGGTCGTGAGCGTTTTGTAACTCTTGATTAGAAAGCCGATATTTTTCTTATTACGAAACACATTAAATATCCCCACGACATATTTGAAGGAAAATTCAAATACAATCCTTATCAGTACGTTTTTTCTTTGAAAATGCAAAGTCCGCCTGCACGCAAGGCTTTTTCTGAGGTATAGTTTTTCGCAGTGGTGTCTCGGCAAATTCAGACATGTTGGTAAAATCGATCTGTCTGAATTGTTAGTCCCATCGATTTAAAAAAACTCACTGATTGGCTTATTACATTATCTGGCCTTGTTTCAAAAACCCATGGCTAGAGTCAAATGTCAGTACGTTATTTCCCCATTCCTTGGCAGAGTATTACCTTTAAACTTTTTCTACGTTGATTCTCTGCTTCGTTAGCTCCGAAGACGAGATCAAACCTCAACAGCTTGCCTTCCCACGGGTTGCATGGCCTAGCATGCGTAGTTGTGACAAAAATTGCGGTGCTATCATCTGAAGATATCTCCAAGCTCTCACACTTCTAAAAATGTTAATTTCATCAATATCATTATTAATATAGTGGCTTCCGCTTAGGTCGCACATATGTCCAACTTGCACCTTAGATCCCGATCTGGGTCTTGCTAGCTCATTGGTTGGAGCGTCTAACTGGTCATCAGAAGGTTGCGGGTTCGGTTCCCGTTTGGGGTTAAAAAGTCGTTTTTCTGAGGACAGAGCTTGACGATTGTTCATCTGTCATCTGAAGGATTTTTCTTATTGTTACATTGTTTCTTTCTGTGCACTGTGAGAATACCTAAAGAGCGGATGTCAGTAAATATTTAGAAATCGTGGACAAAGATGAACTTTCCGACTTGTTCGTATTTTGTCTGGATATTGCTTTTGGTGAACTGTTATTAAAAATCATGATAAAACTTTCCAAACGAATTTCGTTTTGAGGTTAAATGCGAAATACTGCATCGAATTAGAGACGACGTTTCATTGGCCGAGAATTAGCAAAATATAACATACTCGTGACGCGAAATAGTTTATCGTATCGGTATGAAACTGAACACTTCAATGTTTGGACATTTCATGAACCATAAAAACACCGTGACAAAACTATGTAAACAAGGAAAGTTCAAAGACAAAATTGATGCCCTGGTAGTTTGAATTTTACGGTAAATTTAATATTAAAAGAAAGCTCTGTTATAGTATTATAGTCTATAAAAAATTTAATTTGGGTAATTAAAAAGTCATCAGTTGAGAGCTGCAAACGTCGGTACTATTTTCAAAAAAATTGCAAATGTCACACCACTAGTGTTAAGAAGAAATCTTTTAAACTCTCAGTGCTTACTTGAAATTTTGCAAAAGTTTCGTATGTCGGCATGACAAAATTTTCAGGCCTGTGCACCAAATTTTAAGACTTCTGCACCGTTTACACAGTGAAAATTACCCGTGCCGTGCCCAAAAATAGCGGCACCCGTACCAAAATTTTAGCCTTGCCATGCCCCAAATGTTACAGTGTAAACGGGGTTTAAGTTCTAAGAAGGTGTACGGAGATACAAAGAAACTAAGATGAAACGAATTCTAGCTTGCTCACGTGAGAAAAACTAATAATAAATAATTATGACCATTATTGGCTTCCGTAACTTACCAGAAAAAATTTTCAGATAATATTTGCGTACCAAAAGTAACATCCAGTAGATACTTTAATTTTTTCATCACCGCTACACTCTACAGAATGATATTTTTCTTATTTTGAACTCATCTCCAACGGATTCCTTTACTCGTCCCGTTTGTTTTCGGCTAGTTCCTCGACATAGAACAATTATTGTTGTCGATTGCACACTATCGATTCCACGGTCGCCGTTTGCCGAAGATGTGCTGTGACCTGCAATCTGTTGCGGGTCTGCCAGAAGATCAAATTCTGCTGATTCCCAGGCCAATAACGCAAGCTGCTTTAATATAATTCTTTGTCATTAGTTATTCTCACATGGGCGAACAAGGATTAGCTTCATTTCAAAGTCATTTTGTTAAGTCTCCTTACTCTTTACTAGAACCAAGATGTTGTAATACGTTTTGCTACTCACTCAGGGGAGCACTGGTTACTACCAACAAATGCTGCGCAGTTTGGCTGCAAGAATTTTCGTCATCTGTCACGGAAGAAAATGAGCACGATGCCACCATTCGCGGGTTCGTGATTCAACGAAACTTTAACTTTAATAAGCGAGAATTTGTTTTAACTAGAAAATAATATGGTAATTAGGTTTGGATGTTCGGCGTCAGTTCTGAAGCTGATTACAGTCAGAGGTATTTTACAACAAGTACTTATATTGGCAGGGGCAGATCTAGGAGTTTGTGAAAGGGGTGTTTGCCAGGCCAGTTAGTGTTCCAGGTTTATGAGATGGGTTGGTCAACCAGGCCTTTGGTTATTATAGTTTTTTCAAGGATGGTGGCTCCTTTATCACTTATATAAGGTGGAAGTCAAGTTTATTATGTAAACATGGAGATTATAGCGAGGAATCCCCACATTGTTTCGTGGTTCAAGGGAGGTTTAACCCTCCTAACCCTCCTTGGATCCGCCTCTGATTCGTTATCATAAAATGACGTAACTGGGTTCTCGTTACATCGGAACACACCTTTGAAACTATAGCCTTGCCCTTTTGGCTCGACTTTAAGGTGTAGCGTTGGATTATTTACTGCATTACCAGCAGATGAGGAAGGTCGTCATAATATCATAAAAAGTTATACAACATATCTGGAGGCCGTTGGTAAATTCACCAACGATATCAAACTGAACTTGGTTGGAAGACGGACATTCTGGCCATCTAATAAAAAATCTTACATTAAGGGGAACTAAGTGACAAGTGCGGAAGATAATCATAGGAAATGCCACAAGTCTGCAACTGATACAGGGTCTTCATCCAAGCAATCATTGTCGTAATTGTGTGGATGGGCCTTTTAACATTTGTGAAACCGTCAAAGGTTATTCTCACCAAACGATCTGCGATTTTCCATTTGGAGTTTCTGTTAATAGCCGAGCTGAGTAAGTTTCAGATGTTTTTCTTTTCTCTTTTTTATTTATTTATTTATTTTACGTTGGATTCAGGTTTCGCAACCGTCCAGTGACACAGTCTTTTTCTCCTATTTTGTTAACAGTTCCCATTTGGCAAGAACTATTGTTTTTTACATTCACTTTCCTAATTATCACAACGACGGTCCGTCAATTGAAAGTCGAATTTCAGGCTATTTGTCACTTTTGAAAAATTATCAATCTCAATCGAATTCTCGAGGAGTACAATGGAAAGGTGGGTGAGGAATTGTTGCGCACACTCATTTTTTTTTTAAATATATAAACAGATATAGCTACTGTGAAAATTTTTCTCCCTAATCACTACGTGTGCAACAGGACTCCACGCACGTCGAGATCAGACCCTCGCAACGCCCTTCGCGTGGTGGGCCAGTAGATAATAGCGAGGGATCAATTAATTATTTTTCGAGGAATTTTATCGACAAGGTTGTAGTATATTCGTGAGTTATCGTTGCAAGTAAATCTTCCCCATAACTGGGATCTAGTTTATTCATAGTTCCTGAGAGGGTTCTGCCACCGCCTTATCGAAAATATTATCGATAAGATAGATGGCTAAGTTTACCAACCAAATGGCGGCTTTCCTTTATTCTTCTGCTAAATGGAACTTACAGAATGCTTTTTGACATCGTATTTGTTATATTAATCTGATCAATCGTAGTCCCATTCTCTTTGCGAATAAATAGGACTCTAGCGTAAGCACGGCAGGTATTTTCATCAAGCCTTTTTCTGCCAACCGTTTGACAATGTCTAAATTCATGGCTAAACTTTTGTCCACTTAACTCATACGAGTAGACTCAAGATATAACACAGCACTTATGCAATAGTATAGTGCAGTGACAAAATAGACATACCAGAAAGAGTTTTTAAACAGCAGGAAACGGTAAGAATAATAATGATTAGACCCTAAATGCAAAATAACAGCTAAGTTTAATACAAGGTTCATACACATTCAATTTCTTCTCCAGTTTCGCCCACTTAAAACATCATCCTTACATGTATTATTCAACAATGAGCCCTACATTAGATGTGTCCAATCACGTGTCAAGAACATCTATTAAGTGGATTGTTATTGAATAGTTCATCTTTAAAATCGCCGAACAGTGAGTATACCAAGATGAAGAAAGCAATCAGTTTCTTTGTCTTTCTCACCTTATCTTCAGCATTAGGGGAAACGGATCCGTATGAAGACACAGACGATGACTATGGTGGACCTTCTTCTGAAATCAAGTCAAAGGGCTATGAATGGAATGTGGAAGATCTTGAATACACACCGCAAAGAATTCGTGAAATAAGCGCATTGCAAAAACGTGCAGCAAACCTTCCACCAGGCGAAAAGTCGAAGAAATTATTTAAAGGACCTAATGATTACAAGTTTTTCAAAGCTCTGCCAAAAGTATTGAATATATTTGAAAGGCGCCTAGAAGCCACGCTCCAAAACAGCCAACTGAAGGGAGTAATAACGGGTCGAATAAAGAGTATGTCTTCTCTGCTGAGAAAGATGAAAATTGACGGTGTAACCGATTACCGAAAAATCACAGATATCGTGGACTTCGAGTTACCCTTCAGACAACCGACGATATTCTCAAATTCAAGCGTGCCTTCCAAGATAACTTTGACCGTTTAATCAAGGAGATTCGATGTTATGGTACTTGTGGCCCCGCCGTTGGAGTTTCAGATCCTCGCGAGAAAAAGTACTGTCCTTGGAGAGGCTCTGGTTATCGTCGTCTACATTTCAAGGTAGCCATCAGCAACTTAAAAACGTCAGCCGAGATTCAAGTCGGAACGCCTTACATGACTATCTGGGCCGACTGGAATCACGAGGTGGTTTACAAAGGACCAGAACATCTCCAAAACAACGAAAATGTGCTGGCGTACTCTCTTGAGTTTGCAGAATACTACATGATGCTGGATAATCTCAGAGATGAAACGGTCCCTATCTGTCCAAACGTTCTGCAGGTAACGAACAGAAGCAAGGTCTTCAGTCATGATAATTGGAAAAAATTCGGATCCCCCAATAATGCTTGTAACTCCTGGAACGATTTGCGGACAAATATGCCATAGATACTTATAACATGTCCAATGGTAGCGTAGCGCTGTAAAGTTATGGTCCAGTGCATTAATTTTGTATGTGAACATCTCTTGTTTATCTGGATCGTTGGATGCTGTTCTCTATATAAACTACAAATAGATTGTGATCAATGTAACTACTCTGGGATAGTCGAAAAATAAAATCTCCTCGTGAAATTAAGGGCTTCTTTCGAGCCAAGCTGTTTTCATGACTACTCTACATAGTATAGTTTGCTTGAAATTGAAAACAAAAAGTACAAAGCCTGTACGGCTACAAAATTCGATTTGAAAATAATCTAATACGAGCAAAGTACTTTGTCAAATCGGCTGAAATAGGAATAATGACATGTTTTGAATGTAGGTCTTTTCACCGGACTGCCCTCCAAGGCTTTTGAACAGCCGTTTACATATGTTTCGTTAAGTCTTAACTGGTTCTACTACCTAACAAACGCTATATATATTTACAGCTTTTATTTATAAATTTCAAAACTATTAAACCCGTTGCCTTACTCATCCTGTCATTGTGAGAGGAAGCCGGCGAGCTAGAAGATAATCTATGGACGACTAGTACCTTCGCACAGTTTACAAACTTTTCTTAAATGCGGTCATCCATCCGATACTAACTACGTTAAAAGAATTCAAACTCTTTAACTTCAGCAATGAGAAGCTGTCACTTTGCAACTGAGCCACCGAACAAAGTCCCTGAAATTTTGCAAGAAAATGATTGGTAGCCATTAAAAGTCTCCTAAATAACACTGTTCACATACCATTAACGATTAACAAAATAATGATTCTAGGCAGAGTCAATCACGTAAAATACTATGGAAATTCTCTGAAGGTCTTTGTTTAATGTCTTGATTTACATTAATGCAAATCTATGCACTTTAAAATTGGGACTCGTGAATGATATACAGTTCAGTAATACAGGTATTTCATTCAGTAAATATAGATTGACGCAAAATAAAAGATTTGTGTAACTTGAGAGACTCCTGAAGGTATAACGCAGTTCGTTGTAATGCGATTTAAGGTTTATCAAGATTGGCGATAATTTCCCTCGACTTACTTTACATCAAGTTACTTGCTTTCTTTTTCAGTTTTACAGATCAAGTACATTGCAATATACCCTAGGTTTTCAATCTATCAGAGGATATCGAAATGGGCAGCAATGGGCTGTGATTTTTTCAACAACTACTGTATTTGGTTGATAGTGGAAAAAGTTAATGTATGCATGCACACCTGAAACCGTTCGCATTGGAAATGCCAACCGGGACCAATGACTTTTCGATTTCCATAAAAATAGAAGAGCGAAAGGGAAAACTTTTTTTTTGCAAATGAACAATCAATTATTCTACGACATCCATGAACACCAGCGAAAATAAGCAAAAGAAACAACTTCGGTTGACAACGACATGATATTCAACAATAATCTAACCATAATTTTGATATATTTTTGACGTTATTGACTTTGCCACAACAATGTCGGAATGGATGGCGGTCAAATTCAAAGCGGACACAGCATATGATCAAATATGGGTATCATTATTGTCTGTCTTATTCCCTTGTTTAAAATCTTTCAAGCAATTTGCAGTGACACTTGTCTGCTATTAATGCCCTTGTTCTTAACCTGAACTAGAAATAGGAATGCGCAACTACCCCTTGCCCACCATTTCATCATATCCCTTGAGAACATAGATAAAGCTGGATGGTTGTTTGTCGTTAGCTTATGACACATTTTTAAAAACAGTGTGATGACCACTTAAGCCTGGTTCACACTAGCGATGTCAGCATAAAGACAAGAGCAATACGAAAACAAAGCATGACATCTCCTCAGGGATTTGCAAAGATAAAACAACAACAATTTTTCTTCGTTTCGTCTTTGTTCGACTCTTGGTTTATGCTAGAACTATGATCTTATGCTTATGATTACGACGATCCTTATGTCGCAGGCTTGACTTCATTTCTTTGTTTTGCTTTTTGTTTTAACCTTATGCTTACGTTCAAGTGTGAACCAGGCCTTATAACACTGCTCTCCTTTGAAAAGAGTATCATAAACCGCTTATCGCATGCAAATTAGTGAATATCTTAAGGCCAATTTACACGACAATCGTTTTAGGGACGGCACTGTTAAAATTTGGCCAGCATACCCTAATTTTATGGCACGACACTTGTCCTTTACACAGAGAAACTTGTTCTTCATTTATACAAGCTGTATTAACATGTATTAAACTAGTTCGATCAAGAGAAATATGGATGCGTCCTCAATCATTTGCTTGGTTTGATATGGTAGACTCGACTTTCAACGATGAACAGTGGTATGCAAATTTTAAAATTATAAAGGGGACATTGCATATCTTCTCCATAAGATTCATGACGATATAGCTCGCCAGGATACTACGGTGCGACGAGCGATCATTATAAAGCACCGATTGGCCCTTACCTTATACTACCATGCCTCAAGAGGAGAATACAGGGCTATTGGTAGCTTATTTGGAATATCAACGTCAGGGCTTTTTTTAAGAAAAATTTAGAACTGCACATATAGTCATACAGTCACAACATGTCATGGGAAGAAATTGAGCTAGCTACAAATGGCACAAAATTTCACTCAAACAAAAAAGTAAAAGCAAGTACACTATTTAATAGAGGTTAATGAACTTTAATTTACTTTTATACGACAATTTTTGACCGTTTTCACTAATTGAATGAATTTCCATAAAAAGTCCTCGATAATGATTCTCACATAAAGTACCTCATATTCAATTCAATTATTGCTACAAAGTGAAAGTGAAAGTAGCAAGGTTTTACAAAATAAGAACAAAGAAAAACAATCTGCTTGGAAAAAAGTCACAAAGGGATGAATGCGAGTCACCAGTCGTATTTTACAACTGCACATTTTGTGTAGAACAGCACGTTAAAAAAACCTCTGATCAGCGTCTTGTATTTGCACCTGTGTTAAGAATTTGTGTCAGGCTATTGCGAAACGGTTGTTGTCAACAATATTGTTTCAGGGGAGAAGAAAACCTTGTTGATGTTGTCCAAGGTTACAAGCAGGAATGGCAGTTTCCAACATGTGCGGGTGAGATAGACTGTGCACATATTCCCATTAGAACTCCCATGAGAGCCAAAATGACTATGTCAACAGAAAAGGTTACCACAGCAATATCATATAGGCTGTCTTTGATGTCAATCATCTGTTCCGTGTTCTGTTGTGACTGGTCGACCAAAAAGTGTCTAGAGTTTTTTCAAACTCATCAGTCTTCAAGTAGGGAAACAGAAACGAACTTTTTCGTTTGAGAATAGCTTGAATCTCTCAAACATAACTTCTAGAGATTTTTCTATACTGGACTTTCTCTTCCGCTTTGGAGTTAAATTATCTTGTTTCTTTTCTGGATTTTCATTCACTGACATCGTGTCTATAATGGTTGGTGGGTTAACATTGGATCATTGTGATAAATCATATCCATCATAATTGGGTCCGCGGGTCTAATTTTAAGAATACCTTGCTTAAAACGATTGTCCTGTAAATTTGCCTTTAATATCATTATCAAGTTATCAGGCAGCACCTATGTCGATCTTGCACCTCAGTTCCCCATCTGAGCTTCGTTAGCCCAATCGTT
>JASJOG010000497.1:0-142396 GCA_030142905.1 Heliopora coerulea
GTTCAATAACATCTCTTAATAAGTCTAAACGTTTCTGTGTAAGACTATCATACTCATCATTTAACTGTTGGTCATCCAAATTGTCATATTCTGGGTAATTTCTGCTCAAGTCTTCCAATTTCAAAGTCATCGAATCCTTTAGCCATTTATAATATATACTACTCTATATTTTGAATACTACTTTCTGGAATCTAACTATTATGTTTACTATCATAACCCAGCCATTTCACTAAAACCATCTTTTTACCCTTTACCTTTTTTCACTTAAGTATTTTCTCTACTCTATGAAAATTTTCTCTCTTATTAACATCTGACAACTCCTCTTCATAAAACTTTCCAATAATTGGCTCACCTTCCAAGTCCTCTATTTTATACACATTAGGGTTACCACGTATAACCTTAATTACTTTAAACAATTCTTCTGTGAAGTTAGCCTCATAATCTTTAGTGAAAGCAGACTTATATTTTGATATTCCAACCATATCTCCTACCTTAAATTTAGGTAATGATGACTCAGCATAGATATGACCATATAGAGTTGTCCAAGCTTCGTCTTCATTCTTTCTGTTAACATCCTTTGGTTTCATTAATATAGTGCTATGCTTAGTATTATTATAATTATACACCAACTGGTCCAACACATCAATCCATTTATAAGTTCCTTTACTGTAAAATTATTTCCACATAACAGTTTTAAATATTCTGTTAAATCTTTCTACAATAGCTGCCTTTTTATCCGACTTCGTAGAAAATTATTTTATTTCATGTTTTTCTAATAATGTTTTTACACCAACATTATAAAACTCTTTTCCATCATTAAACTGTGCTACTTTAGAATAGTCATCAAAATGATTCTTAAATATCTTTAATAGCTCTGTAACTGCCTTAGTCATATTATTTGTGTCTTTCCTATAAATGGGTACAGCAAAGGCATATCTGCTAAGAATCTCAACAGCTTTTAGTATCCAATAGTATCCTTTATTTTGATTTTTATAAGAACCCATATCTACTAAATCCATTTGAATTTGTTCACCAAAGTAATCAACAAATGTCTTTTTTAACTTATGTTTTTTAACAACTGGTTTGTATCTGGTGTATGTGTCCTGTGATTTTAACCCTTCTTTTACAAGTTTTCTACTTACATTTCAATTATCTTTTAATGCCTTTTTATATAACCTCTCTGATGATTGATAACCAGATTTTGGATTGTAATAAATATCTCTCAATCCTTGTTCCAGCTCCATATAAATTACATAATGCATAAATCTAAAAGTACTTTACCAACATTTACAGGAATGTTAAAATTGATCTTATTTATGACGCCCTTATCAATTGGTACTCTGGATTCAATGTCAAAATAATGCTGAACACTGCCATTTAATGTCTGTGTACTGGTTATTGGTAAGGATAATATAACATCACTTTTCTTTCCATTTGAATTGATATTTTTTTGCATTTTAACGAGACTACATGTTACTTCTATGTATTCCAAACCATTATTAACATCAACTTGTTTTCCACTTTTTGTTTTGTATTGGCAGTTATACTCTGGTTCTTATTAAAGCCTAAAAGTGGTCCAAGATTCTTTAAATTAATTGCATTATCAGAAGTTATACTGCAAATAATAAGGTAATCTATTTTCACTATATTTATTTTGAGATTTATAATTTTTATTTATATTACTGGATTAGAGGACCACAAGTTTATCAGTATACTACTCTTACGTGTTATCCTCTATAAATAAAGTTGTCAATCAATCAATCAATCAATCAATTTTCCATTATGTTTATTGGCTTCTAATGTCATATTTCCATAACTCTCAATCTCTTTTTTAAGCATACTAAATGTCCAATATCCTTCTTCAATAGTCTTTATTACCATTATATGTGATTTCATCATTACCGACAGTAATATTATTATACTTCCAAAAAACAGTTGCCTTCTTTATTAATAAATACGGATTTTCATGTGTTATTATAAATGACTCATCTAATTCAATTTCCTTAGATTGCCCTTCTATAAGTACAATTACTCTTCATATAATAGAGTATATTATATATAAATGGTATCAGATAAAATTAAAAAACAAGCAATAGAATGGTATAAAAAAGTATATCCAAATGCCAAACTTGATAAATTCGAATTTGGTTATAATCTAAACAACGATGAGAGTCTTAAATCAATAGATATATATTATAAGGTTACCCCTAAATACAGTGATTGGGTGTTAATAACAGATCTTAAATTCAAAAATAATCCTGTTCATCAAAAGGATTTATATGGTGATCACAAGGTGATTATAACAGCTAAGCTGTTAAGTAATATAAATAAAGAAAAAAAACACACAATTCCCATCAAAATGGGACAGTGGTGGGACTATTATTGACCTGCCTAAAGGTAAGAAGCATAAAAGAATGTACCCAATAAATGGTATTGATTACTATTATGACAATTTCCCAACTGATATAATACTTAATTACCCAGTGAATAACTTTAGAATATATATAAATAATAATGACTATTTTAATAGCAATCTCCCTGCATTAAAAATACCAACTAAATACAATATAGAATGGAATCCAACGGAGCCATATTACCAGTCAATTATTGGCACATGATTGTCAACTTATTACTGCGGAGTATCAATACAACATCTGACATTTAATGAGCAAACTGAGAAGCAAATAACATCTCTAATGAGGTTTCATTTATATTTCATGATAAGGAGAGTAATGAGGGAACTATTATGACATCAACCTAAGCTGACAACTTTTTACGTAGATATGGTGCTACTTTCCTTAAAGATCATATACCAAAGTGGACATGGCAGGAACTTCTTCATACAGAAGATCCAGAAAGAGGTGTTACAAAACAAGATGACTACAGACTTCAAAATCATCCTGGTACTGGATCAATTAGAGATCCACAAAATGATTATAAGAAATTTATTCCAAAAGTAAGCAATATTATTACTAAAAAAAGCACAGAACTAATTAACCAGAGCATAGAATCTTATTTATATTGTATTCTTGGTGCACAAGCAAGGACAAAACAATCAATTTATAGTAAAAGATCAAGTGCATTAGAAACACAACAAGAGTTCCGCTCTATTGTGGAAGACAGAATTATCAATTATAATGTTTCAACTTGGATAAATAATATGAATAGATCCATAACAGGCACAAATGTGGTACTTAATCTGGCAATATCACCCAGAATATCACGGGTAAGAAACGAGCAACCACTTCATTTCCTACTTCCAGTATCCAGGCTCATACTCGCCAGACTAATCACGCCATTTCTCCCAACGACTTTTCCATTATTTCTTCCTGCAGGTCTTCCTCTAACTTTGAACTCCTCATTCGTGAGAGTTTACTTATTTCCAAATACAAACCGTCTCTCAACGAAAATATCTCTTCCACACCTCTTTCTCTATTCTAATGCTTTCCTCTTCCGTATGCATGTCACTTCCTGTCACGTCTCCCAGTTTTCTATTGGTTAGCCGTCTAATTATTCTAATATGTAATTATAGATTCATATATATAGTCTTTTCTCATCCCTGTAAACCTACACTCTGAAGATGTTGCACGAGGCAACGAAACGTCAGTAAATATGTTTTAAAACTTTTTGACTTGCCTATTTCACTATGGCGATACACCTAAGAATTCTGAGCTGGGCTCTGATCTTTTTGTTACCAAGTAATTTAATTATACTTAAAAATCCCATAAATGGTTATAATAATAAATTACGAGTTACTAATATGAAATTCGGTATTAATGAAAATTTAAATTATTTTGAACATCAAAAGCTTAGCTTTCTGGACACATTAAAAGACAAACCAAGACATTCACCACAAACACCACGTCCAACGAGGGAACATAACAGCGAAGCTGATAGTGATTTAGTCATCATATTAGTATTGTCCTCTTTAAGTGGATATATAATAAGTAAATATGTGTTATAATATACATAAATGAGTCTTTTCTATGGAATACAGAAGAACCACAAAAGGAAACAACAGTCGGTCAGGAAGACATAATTATGTCAGATAACGCCATTATTTCACAATCTGCAGTTCCTACAGATAATAATGATTTGAAAAATAAAAAGTATGTCGATGATAATAGAAAGAAACTAAAAGGCGTCGCAGATGGAAATATAACTATGGGTTTTTATAACATAAAACAAACTGTGGTTCCTACTGATAATAGTGATGTTATTAATAGGAGTTACGTGGATACAAAAATAGTATCTTTCGACACAAAGATATTTGATTTTTCAATTGGTGCTGATGGTTATTATTATCCTTAGGTAATCCATTTACACCATTATATTATTATAATCCTAATAACACAACCAGAATAAATACTGATAGGATGCTTGTTGGTTCTTCAATATCTGATGCTAATCTTAAAAACCGTGGTTTTGATATGTGTGTAAGAGCTTATAAACAAGATGGAACATTTAAACTTACTGCACTTGTAAGAGTTTCTTTGAGTATATCAAACATAAAATATGATTGTATAGCTCCACAATGAAATTATAATAGGTTATATACTATTGATGATTCTGTTACATTAGAGACATTACTTGGTAAAGATTTTTCTCAATATAAATTATTTGTAATATGTGTTCAATCTTTCGGCAACACACCACAGATTAATTATAAATTCAAACTTCAAGTATCTTTAGTAAACTTCTAATTCACAGGTATTATATGAGAAGGTCAATAAAACATTTAGATATCCATAAAATCGAAGCTTCTAAACTCACTGAAGAAGAGGTAAATAAACTAAAAAACTGGTATTCATATTACCATAAATTGGCAACTTGTTACAAATGGAAGTATAAGAAATTAAAGAAGCAGAGATTAGCACTAAATATGACTTCCATGTCTCCTACAGTTATTGGAAGTGCATTGGTTCCATTAACACATTTTGCAAGTCTTTCCACCACAGGTGTTGGAGTACTTATACAAGGTTATCTTACAAAAAGTGATATAGTCAAGAAAGTGGAATTTTGTAAGTTTGCTTATACAAATTATAATAAAATACTAATACAACTAAAAACATACTTTACAGGTGTTCCATATGATGAAACAGTGTTCCTAACAGATACTAAAGTACTGGATGATATTGTGGCTAATTTATGTCCCACTATAAATGGAATGGCGGACAGATATGACAAAGTATTGATACTGAATTAAGATTAAATCACACTCTTGGTATATGATAATGGTATAAACTCTTATATAGAAAATTTGACTCTTACACTTTATGGTAAAAATATACCTTTAGAATATGATTTAAAATATTTAAAAACCATGAATATCTATTCAAGGATTTCAATTGTTTTTATCAATTTCAACACTTCAAATCACACTCTCTAAATATAGGCTATCATATATGGAGTCTTTTAGAGACGATAAATTGGGATTTTATATAATTATTTATAAATATAACAATGAAATATGGACTCGTGCCAAAGATATCTGTTTATTTCTTGGTTATAAAGACTATAAAAGAGCTGTACAAAAACATGTAGAATTAAATAATAAGAAAATGCCAGAATTACAGGATAAGAGGTACAGATGCTTTTTTCTTAATAAATCTGGTGTTTATTCATTGGTTAATAAATCCAGGAAAACAATAAAAAATAAATTTCTTGAATGGTTAGAAAATGAAGCTTATTTTAAGAAATCAAATACCTCTGTTAGAGTTCACAAGAGAGATTTTGAACACCTAAAAAGTTCAAAACAAATCCATAAAAATCCAGCAATTACAAGAGAAAGTTAGAAGAAAAACTGTAAGAGGAAGATAAAAAAATCAATGAAGAAGCAACAAAAGAAGCACTAGAAGATGCTGAGATTAATTACTATGGACTATCTGATTATCTAACAGAAAATAAACATTATAACAAGGTCTTTACTAAGTATTATAACCAGATTTATTATGATAATGTTGATGAAGATAAAGAACCAGAATAATTGAGTATATTTTAACTGATAGATTAATGATAGACCTATTGATAGATAACTGATAGATTACTGATAGATCTATTGATAGTAAAATATAAGATATATTATAACATGTCAGAAGAAACACCTAAGATTACTACAGTTAAGAAAGAGAAAGATCCTAAAAGAGTTGAAGCAGGAAAACGTCTGGCAGCATTAAATAAAGAAAGAAAGCTTAATGTGGAACAACAAGTTGAGATATATAATAACAGTAGAACTGTTAATTATAGTTTGATTTTAAATGTTATAGGAGTTTTAACTGCAGTTGTAAGTCTGTATTATGCAGCTAGAAAGTCTTCTCCTCCAAAGGAAGAAAAATCACCAGTAAAGGAGAAAGTTCTGGATACATTAGAATAATTCATATTATATAGATTGAATATTACAGTGTATTTGAAAGTATAAATAAAAATTGTATTACTATACATGGAACAATAGATGAGATTTGTAACAGCTTAGCTGTTATTGACATGGAAGATTCCTTAATTGAACTTATGGATATGACAGATCGTTTTATGAAGGAAATTGAGATAGAAGGAAACCTTTTACAAAAGAAGTCTGAATTAGTGTCACTTTTATTTGAGAATATAAAAGAAACTATTTCAATGAATTTTAAAGAGGCTTAAAGAATTATTATGTATAGATTTTATATAGATGGAATTGAAAGAATATAATAATACAGAAATTAATTTATCTATTAATATTCATATAGATGAAAAACAAAATGTGTGGTTTGAAGGTAAAGAACTTGCTTCTCCATTAGGTTATAAAAATACTAATGATGCTATAATAAAATATGTGGATGAGGAAGACAAAATTTCATGCCCTCGTGTTTTATGAGGTTGTGTCTATTGCTGTACTTTTTTGAATGAAAGTGGAATGTATTCATTAATATTAAGATCCAATTCAGCTAAAAAATTCAAAATAAATTCAGCTAAAAAATTCAAACGATTCGTAACAAAAGATGTATTACCTTCCACTAGAAAACATGGATTTTATAAAAAATTTAATAATCCAAAAATGAATACATTTAAGATAGAAGATGAGTATGATTTACACATTAAAGTTACACATTATATAAGACGTTTTTATCCAAATGTATTATTGATAGCCGGTTTAAGAGAATTACAAGATACTGTTAGTAAGAGAATAAAATCATATAAGAAAGGATATCAAAAAGGAAAACCAGATATTATTATTACTAACTTACATAGGTATTACAATGGATTTTGTATTGAATTTAAAACACCAAAAAATAATGGAACATTAACAGATTCACAGAAGGAATTATTGGAGAAATATGAAAAGAACAATTACAAATGCTTAGTTTCTAGTGATTATGATCTAATTATAACAGAAATTATACAATATATGGAAGACACAAGAATAAAATGTCCATACTGTAGGAAGAATTTCAAAAACGATGTAACATTAAAAAACCATAAAGTTAATTTCCATAGGGTGTGCAACTAGTTGCACACTGAATTAAAGAAGATAAAATATAAACTATTATATATATAATTAAATGCAAAACAAAGAAATTATGAATGAAATATATGATTCTGTATTAGTGACTGCTGGAGTAGTAGGATTGCCAATGGTGTCTAAAAGACTGTTGAGAGAAAAACTGACGGATGCGACAGATTTCCGTGATGCAGCAAAACTAGCTGCTGGTGTTGCAGGAAGCACATTGTTAGTAAAATATTTGCAGAATAAGAAATATATTCCAACTGATCCATTCAAATCTAAATAACATTATATAAATGGCATCATTAGTTGGAGGATTTTTACAGACAACATTTGCAGCTGTTTCATTCGCAGGGGCTGGATATCTGTTCAAAATGTTTGACAAAAGTGGTTATGAACAAGAAATGAAACGTCATAATTTAGCAGTAGAAAACAGAGAAAGCAAAAGAAGAATTCCATGAGAAGGAAATTGAGACAAGAATTGTCAGATGTAAATGCAGATATGAATGAAACTAATAAGACATTAGATGAACTGAGACAGATTCAATCAGTGAAATATAAAGAACCACAATTAAATTATTTTTATAAATCAAGTGATGAAATGAAGGAATATCAATATATAACCGCAAGTGTTATTGGTAATTCCAGTGGTTATTTACTTTTTAAATATCTTTAGAATGTGAATCATGATTCACACTGTGTGCAACTAGTTGCACACTCAAATTATCTTAAAGAAATAATTATATAGATATAGTATATGATGAATACTGCACTGTATTGTAAACATTGTAATGTGAAAAGAATTGTTGCTGATAGATATTACACTTGTCCAAAATGTGGTGTTATAAGTGATAATTATTTAACCAATGGTGGAGAATGGATTGAAAATATACGGATGAAATATAAGAAGTCTGTCTATGATGGGAGCAAATGAATGTATAAAAAACTGCGAGAATGTATTGATTGTCAATATATTAACTTTATTATAGATAGTGGTGTACCTATATGAAAATTTACCGTTATTCCGATAGCCGATATTTTAAAACCAATATTAGCCGACACCGATAGCCGATACCGATGTTCTGCCCTATACAGTACTGTATCAAAATATGAAAGTTAATTGCTTAATTATAAAGATTGCAAAAGTACAAGTCATATATTTATTAAATCGCTATACAATATCACTATAAACACCTACTACAATACCAGTACAGGTGTATATGGCACTGTCATATCTCTAATATGTGTTGAACCAGCTATATAATAAATGCACGTTACATTTATGCCAGTGACAGACAAAACTGACTATCATTGAATATTGCTTAGCAAAGTGACAAGATTGTCATTTTTTGGTCTACAAAAGCGCACAGTTTCTTGCTTGACCCCTGGAAGAACGGGGGGCAATTTGGAAGCGGGCTATATTATATTTTGTTTTGAAAGCAAACGTTATGGTTAGTAATCACTAATGTGAGAAGGATTAGTCCTGAGACAACCAAAATGTTTCAGAGCCAAGATTCAATACTAATAATATGAAATGAATATAAAATGTTTATTTTATTTCAAATTTCATTACGGTTTTGCCTAATTTTTACCTATTGTCAGGCAATAAGGGGGTTGCACTCCCTGACTTTATATTTTCTTTCACATTTCCTTTAGTTTTGTGAAATTTCCTTCAAATTTACTTCAAAAATTTATTTTCCTTCAAATTTCCTTCATTTTGTCAAAATTTCCTTAAAACCGGAAATTTACTTCAAAGTGGAAGCGCTGTTTACAACAACAGCGCCAAACTTCCGCTTCGGTAAATGTCATTCTGTCTCATTGTCAAGACAACGATGAACATGAATGTGGTTTTTGGATGCCGTGTTTGTTGTAAAGGCAAAAACCAAGGTTGGAAATTTTATTTTTGCTGATCTAGCCGCAAAAAGTTTTTACACTGCTCGGATAATACGCAGAAATATGATATTGGTAATATCGGCAGTATAAAATACCGATACCGATATTGACATTTTAGTGCCGATATGCTGATATCCGATAGGCCGATATGAATATCGGTGCACCACTAATTATAGATGATTTTATGAAAGTTGTAGACATTATGAGAAAGGAAAGATTGATAAGTGGTAGGAATATAGCAAGATATAATTATTACATTATAAGACTTTGTAGTAGAAGAGGAATTCCATTAAATTGTCATTTAAAAGACTTGATTGAATCCAAGACGAAGAATAAATTTGATGACCGATTATTTGGAATTATATATAAGAAATTAGAATGGGATAAAGATTGCAATTGTCCATACTATTTAAAGTGGTTTGAATGTGCAGAGTGTGTATCTTGATACAATGTGCAACCAGTTGCACATTCACACTCAGTGTGCTCATTAAATGTGCAAGAACTTGCACATTAAAGGGGCTTAAAGAAATAATCATATAGTATATTATAGATGGATTCCTATGAAATAGATATTGTAAGAGATAGAGATCTCAGTAAGCAATTTCGATTTACCAATAGAGATGTCATAGAACTTACAAAGAACAATAAGGATAAAACCTTTATTGTAACAATTAAGGTAAAATACCTCGGTCTTAATAAAACTGCAAAATTTACTAGCAATCCATGAAAAATAAAAAAATAAATCATCTGCAAGAAAAATATTAACAAAAGCCAATAGAGAGATACTTAGTTATTTCAATTTGGATAATTACAAAATTCTAAAACATGAAGTTGATTTTTTCACTATTGATGAGACTGCTATTAAGAATGAAGAAATCTTAAATAAAATTGATGTATGGATATCAGAAGGTTGAGGATGGGCTATTAAAAGTGTTGATCAACATTTCATTAATTTTGCTAAATATAAACCATTAAAAGGCAGTTCATATGTGAAATTACCGAAAGAATTACAACATCATGAAAAAGGTCTTATTAATTTACAAAATAAAGATAATGAGTGTTTTGGATGGTGTCATATTAGACATTTAAATCCAAAAAAGAAGAACCCACAAAGAATAAAAAAGTGTGATAAGGAATTTATCACTCAATTAGATTACAATAATGTGCAATTTCCTGTTTCCGTAAAAGATTACAATAAGGTGGAAAAACAGAACAATATAAATGTGAATGTTTTTGGCTGGGAGAAAACACCTTTTCCGGTTTATATATCAAAAGAAAGATATAATGATGTTCTGAATTTATTACTCAAAAAGAACCATTATGTTCTGATTTACGACTTTAACAGATTTACGTATAACCAAGCAAATCATGAAGAGAAGAAACACTTTTGTATGTATTGTCTGCAGTGTTTTCGCGGTGAAAATACTCTTGAAAAACATAAGAAGAACTGTATAACGATAAACCGTAAGCAAGCAATAAAGATGCCAAATAAAGGAGAAAAAGTGCAATTTAAGAATTTCCATAAGCAATTAGAAGTACCGTTTGTCATTTATGCAGACTTTGAAGCTATTTTAGATAAAATCCATGGTGTTAAAAATAATACAGATACCTCGCACACTGATGCATATCAAAAGCATAAGGATTGCAGTTATGCTTATAAAGTGGGCATGTTGTTATGACGATCAGTACAGCAAATCATTGCAAATGTACAGAGGAGAAAATGTTGTTTATATATTCATCGAAAAAATGTTAGAAGAGGAAAAATGGTGTAAAGAGACAATAAAGAAACATTTTAATAAGACGTTAGAAATAACAGTAGCTGAAGAAATGAAATTTAAATGTTCAGATAGTTGTCATATTTGTGGTATTAAATACAAACCTTGTGAGATTAAAGTTAGAGACCACTGTCATATCACCGGTAAATACAGAGGTACTGGGCATCAGAAATGCAATATAAATTTTAAATTAACAGAGGAAATACCAGTAATATTCCGTAATTTACGTGGATATGATGGTCACTTTATAATGCAAGAGATTGGTAAATTTCATAGGAAAATAAATGTCATACCGAATAATATGGAAAGGTATATGTCATTTATACTAGGTGAACGTCTTGTATTATTGGATAGTTTCCAATTTATGTCCAGTAGTTTAGAAAGACTGGTAAGTGATCTTCCAGAAGATGCATTTAAATACACTTCAAAGGAATTTAATGAACAGGAATTGAAACTTATGAAGCAAAAAGGTGTTTATCCATATGATTACATGGACAGTTTCTGCAGATTTGAAGAAACAAAGTTACCTGTAAAAGAAGAACTTTATAGCATATTAAATGATGAACATATCACAGATGATTGATATGAACACGCTAAGAATGTGTGGAATACTTTCAATATGCAGAATTTAGGAGAATATCAGGACTTACACCTTAAGAGTGATATCCTTCTGTTAGCAGATGTTTTTGAGAACTTTAGAAAAACGTGTATGCAGTATTATAAGTTAGATCCATGTCATTATTTTACATCTCCTGGAATTGCATGGGACGCTATGTTGAAAATGATTGGTATTAAACTGAAATTGATGGATGATGTTGATATGTACCAGTTTGTTGAGAAAGGAATGAGAGGTGGTATTTCTTATATTGCGAATAGACACGGAAGTGCAAATAACAAGTATATGAAAAGTCAGTATAATAATAATAAGCCTGATAAATACATTGTGTATTTACACGCAAATAGTTTGTATGGATGGGCAATGACTCAATCACTTCCAACAGATGGATTTAAATGAATTAAACCCTAAGATGTTAACTTTAACTGTTACCATAAAGATTTTGACGAAGGACTGCTGTTAGAAGTAGATTTAGATTATCCGAAAGAACTTCATGATCTGCATAATGATTATCCATTAGCTCCAGAGAAAAAATAAAAAAGAATTATCCGCATATTGTAAAAGAATTAGTCAAATATATAACATTTCTTCTGGAAAAGTAAGTAAATTAGTAACAACACTGTATGATAAGAAGAATTACGTTGTACACCATGAAAATCTAAAATTATATCTCTCGTTAGGTATGAAACTGAAGAGAATTCATAGAGCCATGGAATTCAACCAATCAAAATGGTTAAAACAATATATTGATTTCAACACTCAGAAAAGAACAAATGCTAAGAATGCTTTTGAGAAGGACTTCTTTAAATTAATGAATAATTCCGTTTATGGAAAAACGATGGAGAACTTGAGGAAAAGAGTGGATGTTAGATTAATAACAAATGAAAAGAAACTTATTAAATGGATTTCAAAACCAACATATGTTAATAGTAAGATATTTAATAAGAACCTTGTTGCTGTCCATAAAGTGAAAGAAGTATTAACATTAAATAGACCAGCGTATGTAGGAATGTGTATATTAGAACTTTCAAAAACACTTATGTATAACTTTCATTACAACATAATAAAACCATTGTATGGTGAAAATGCCAAGCTGTTATTCACGGATACTGACAGCTTAACGTATGAAATAGCCACGGACGATGTCTACAAAGAACTCTATGAGAGAAAAGAACTGTTTGATAATAGTGATTATCCAGAAGATTCACCATATTACTTTAAAGAGAACAAAAAAGTTATCGGTAAGATGAAAGATGAGACAGCAGGTATTCCTGTTGTGGAATTTATTGGTCTTCGAAGTAAGATGTGTAGTTATATGAAGGATAATAATAGGGTGGAAAAACAGCGAAAGGAATAAAAAATACAGTTATTAAAAAAGATACTAATCATAAAAATTATAAAGAAACACTGTTTTCTAAACAACAAATGCATCATAAGATGAAAACGATAAGAAGCAGCTGTCATGAAATAAGCAGTTATGAGATCAATAAAGTCTTACTGTCATGCTTTGATGATAAGCGTTATATTCTTGAGGATGGTATTAAAAGTTATGCATATGGTCATTATAAAATAACCTATTGAAAACACATTAAAGTTTTTGTCAAAAATTATTTAGATCGCCCCTTGGTGCACCTTTTAGACCATCAAAAATGACACAAAAATGGTATTTTTGCTGAATAGGTACTCAAAAAAATGGGCCATAATAGTGGAAGTGTGCTCATACCCCCCTTTACTATACTACTGCCGATAACTCGTGGAAATCCATACATGCTGTGGAAGTTATGTTTGACTTTATCAGGCTCATTACCTTTGGGGAATCTTATAAATTCCGCTCTTTTTCGTACAAGGACACGAGAAACATTATAAACAATGCGACTTTGACTGGGTTGCGAAATATTTGTAGATCACCACAAACATCTTGGAATGTTCCGTAGGAGTAAAACCGCAATGCACACAACAGTTGAAAGTGACGCGTAGTTGAACGACCTCTATTACTCCCGTGGTCTAGCTGAATGTGTAATAATGCAAGCAAATGTACATGGGACGCTTTTGTCAATCTATATCTTGAACAAAATTGCTCGTCACTGAGATGCTCCAGAGGGTTGCTCCTATCAACTAGTATCCTGTGAGGAAGCATATTTCTTTGCATTCTTTCTAGTTGTTCAAGTGCACGCAAACTTTGTAGATAATCTGCCATCTTTCTTCCCGATATGGTTCGATAACCATTTAAGGCCGCTCAAATACAACCTTCACATAAGTATCACTTACACTGCGCTGCAAGGGAGACTTAGCATATAAGGTAGCTTCTTGAAATCAACGTAAGGACTTCGTGAGGGAGTAACTTAATCAGAAATAAAAAGCTATCTTGAGGAATGCTTGTGCAAGGTGCAAAGTGCCCCTTTGGGTTTTTCTGGTCAACCTTATCCTTTAGGAAGGTTTCTGAATACGGCCCACTGTTTGTTCCTGTTTTTCTAGGCGCCAAACATGGCGGCCACGTTTTATTGCTATCTTACAGTTTCTATCATTTTGAATAGTTTTTACGTGTCTTTTGACCAAGTCATCATGATGAAACCGGTGGATGTCAACCAGTCAAACTAGGGAAAAGTCTGGACGACCTTGTTCGGGGACTACCCCTTATGAACGTTTTGAGGACTACCCCTTATGAACGTTTAAGGTTGGCGACACCGTGAGGATATCAAAGTATAAGTCGACCTTTACAAAGGGATATGAAGCCAATTTCACCGAAGAGTTGCTTAAAGCTGCCAAGATGGGACGGGGTAGTCCTAATATGCATCTGAGGATCTCGAGGGAGAGCCCGTTATTGGGAAGTTCTACGAGGAAGATCTCTTCCTCGTGCAATCCCTGGCAAAAATTATGGAATCAGCACGCTCAGAGAAGTTCACCCAGCTTATTTACTTTGTAGCAAATAAACAACTCACAGATATGATACAAAACAAGTTTTGTTTAACAGCTGAACATTCTGGCTTTGTGAAACATGCCCCAAACAAATTAAATTAAATTGTTTTAATTAATGGCATAAGTTTTTCCAGATCAAGTAGCAGAAGCAATTATGGAATCAGTCAATGTTCAGGAAAAAATTATGTAATCATCAATGAAAAAAATCACAATTAGTACTTTGTTACTCCTCCTTGGGCTTTTATGACGGCCTGAATTCTTTGAGACAGGAACTTCAGTAATGAGCAACAATATTCTTCATCAAGCTGGTTCCAACTTTCTCCAGTAGCAGTTGACAGATCAGCTTTGCAGGATGGAGCCTTGTCATGGACAATTTTTTTTAATTTCCACCATAATTTTTCAATCGGATTGAGATCTGGACTGTTTGCTGGCCATGTCATTGAGTTGATACTCCTTTCCTTAAAAACGCTTTAACGCTCTGCTCTGTGGCAAGAAGCATTATCATCCTGAAAAATGACGTCATCATCACCAAATCTATTTTCTATTGATGGAATGACAAATTGACTGTTGAGATAATGATTGCTATCTTCCCTGGTCCTTAACCTGACATTCAACCCCATATCATAAATGAGTGGGGAAATTTGATTGTTTTCTTCAGGCAGTCATCTTTATAGGTTTCATTAGAACTGCACCAGACAAATGTCCTAGCATCATCTCCTTGGCCACTGCAGATTTGTGATTCATCACTGAATATAACTTTCATCCAATCATCTATACTCCATGATTGCTTCTCTTTAGCCTACTGTAACCGTGTTTTCTTCTGTTTAGATGTTAGTGCTGGTTTTCATTTGGTTTTTTTGTATGTAAATCCCATATCATTCAGCCGATTTCTTACAGTTCTGGCACAAACATTGACTCCTGTTTCCGCCTATTTCTTTTTAATTTGTTTTGTTGTGCATTTTCTATTGTCAAGGCATATTGCTCTGAGTTTTCTATCCTGACGCTTTGACGTCTTCCGTGGTCTACCCGTATGTTTTCCTTTTATAACCTTCCCATGCTGCTTATACTTGCACCAAATTTTAGACACAGTCTACTGGGAACAACCAACATCTTTTGCCACATGCCGTGTTGGATTTCCTTGTTGAAGGAGTTTTATAATCCTTTCCATTGTTTCAATTGACAAGTCTCTTGTTGGGGTCATGTTTCCTTTCAATTGCCTGTACAAGTAGCCAAGTCCAACAGCTTGTTAAGGTCTGCAAAGCACTCTCTTTTAACTGCAGACTAATTTTCATTTTTAGGCTTGTGCCAGTATTTGTTTTAGAAATGCAAATTACAAGGTGATTTCTTAATTTTTTCCTGAACATTGAGTGATTCCATAATTGTTTCTGCTACTTGATCTGGAAAAATTTATGCCATTAATTAAAATAATTTAATTTAATCTGTTTGAGACGTGTTTTACAAAGCCAGAATGTTCAGCTATTAAACAAAACTTGTTTTGTATCATATCTGTGAGTTGTTTATTTGCTATAAAGTAAATAAGCTGGGTGAACATTCTCTACAAGGACGGCGGAGCGGAATTACGAGAGGGGGGGGGGGGGGGCTTGAGATAAAAAATACAGCATTTTGTATGCTTCTCTGGGAAATTGCACAACAAGTGTTTTAAAACGTAGTTGTTTCAACATTACATTTGGAAAAAAGTGGGGTCTACAGCCCCTGCAACCCCCCCGGCTCCGCCGTCCCTGCTCTAAGCGTGCTGATTCCATCATTTTTGCCAGGGGTTGTAGTAGTGGTTGGTAACTGGGGTGACATGTACAGGGTTAAAAAGATCATTAAGAGGAAGAAGCTAGGTGGTATAAAAAAAATGGTGCTGGTTAGGTGGTTTTAGTCTATTACATCAAACGCAACTCATGGATCCCTGAAAGTGACGTACATTACATGAAATAATTAATTAAAGAATGGCTGAAGGGGGATTTCACCAAGATGAGTATGAAATGAGGACCTTAGGCCTGTTGACTATTGGAGGTACATTGACAATAATTTGGAAAGGGAATATAATAGGTTCAGCAATATGCTGCATGATCCTAGGGTTGGGGAAACGTCGATGTATAATGAATTTTCTGATAAAATAAAGTCTTTGCCGAAAGAGCAACCGAGTAGAAGAACGGAGACTTCATTCATTGATCACTTAGATGGAAAGGCTGTGACTATCAGAGGTCATGGAGAGGAGTTTAAGGTTTCTCGTACTCGGACACCGGTTTATGAATTTTGTAGGGTTACTGATAAAAGTTTCAACCTAGCGTTTAAAGAGGGTGAAGAGATCAGGAGGTTGAGAGATTTGAAAGAGAAAAGGATTGAGAGAGAGATTGAGAGGGTGAGACTTATCAATAAGAAGTTGAAAAATTTAAAGAAGGTAATCATCTTGGTAAGGATAGAATCAGTAGCGATTTGGTTAACAGAACACCCGTAAATAGTTCTGGAACCATCCAATTCAGACTAAAAGGAAATGATGGTGATTTAAAAAGCCACAGCGGGTGCTTATTTCCAATAGTAAGTCAGGGTTTATATATAGTAAGGCTGAGAAATCTATAAAAGCTATAGAACAATTTAAGGACGTGAATTAACTGATACCTGATAATCACCTGCAGGAAAAAGAGTATCAGGAAGCTATAGAGTTAACAGAGAGGAAGATAGAGACGAAAGATGATCACTCTGAATTAGAGCTTCTCGTTAAGCGTGTGAATTGTCTTGAGAAAGCTAGGGATCTCATACTACTGCAGAGGGAGTTTGAAAAAACAAGGGTGCAACAGGAGAAGGATGCTGGTAGGCATCAGAGGTTTAGACAGAGGTTTAGTGGGCTAAGCAAAACCTGGTTGGGTTGTCTGCTATAGCTATGTCACTTACTGGGTTGATGACCACCATTGTCGTAGCTGGTAGAAGTGCTATAGTTAGGGATGCTCAAGTGGTTGTAAGCTTGCGTCTGCTATTGCTCCAATTGCAAAGAACCCAGGTGCTCTCGTTTACTCAATTCTTAGACTTATTTCCAGTATCACTGTAGCCGGTACGAAGGGAGTTTACTGGTTGCCAACGAACTATTTGCTCTTAGCTTTAGCCCCTACCTGATTTGTTTATGATCAATGGAAATAATAAAAGAAATATAAGGTGTAATATAGCATGAACACTGAACACTCGTTCGTGGCTGGGTCCAAACAGTTTAAATTGTCAGAGGTTAAGGGGGTTAGAACTCATCATGTTGTCACCATGAACCTTAACAAAGCGAGCCCTGACGTGGTGAAGTCTGATTCTTGTCCGGTGCCATTTAGCCTCCATTTGTTGTATGACTTTAAAAATGCAAATGGTAAGTCACGGTTCCTTAACAATTTGTCAGGGTTGATAGCTGAAAGGTTGCAGATTAAATTTGCTGAAGAAATCGTCTATGATGACAATGGTAAAAGCTTGTTGAGAGTTTACAAAGATCTGTGGAAGTAAAATAGTGAAAGGAATCAAATCATTGAATATGATGAAAGCCTTAGGAAGCTCGTTTCTAAGGATGATAATGGGACTACAAGTGGTAGTACTGGAAAGGTTGCAGATAAGCTAATGTTTGATAAATATGTGACTAAACAGAGGGTTAGATTTGATAGGATCGTTGAAGATCATGGGTTCTATGCACCTCACGGAGTGATTGCTACTTTCAGGTACATCATAAGCCTACCAAAAGCGACTAACGTAATGAAGGGTCAGAGTGTTGGTGAATCCAGAGTTGGAGTTCGAGACTGTCGATTGTCAGGAGATTGCTGATGAGATTAAGCCATTAATTATACTTAGCTGGTAGAACATTGATGAATGAACATGCAATGCTGTTAAAAACTAATGAATGAAACAAGGACACCACGATACATAATGAAAGTATCAACCTACCTAGGAAGTCTATGAAGCCCATTGTATTCCTCTTTATCAATAAAACTAATGCTGATAGGGAGGAATATGTTCTTTCTAACATTGAGAGTGTTAAGGTTACCACTGAGGATGTGCCCAATTCTACGTACAGCCAGGAAATGGAAAAAAGTAGATTGTATGAGAAGGATAATAAGGTCTTTAGTGAGAAGACTAGTTTGACCAGCTTATGACCATACAGAAGTTCTATAAGGACTCATTTCCATTGGTTATTGATCTAAAGAGTATTGACGATAGAAACAAAGTTGGTAGTAGTAGGAAGGTAGTGAACACTCAGTCTGGGGTATTGGGTTAAGATAAAGAAGATTACAGTAAGCGCTATCGTGGTGTTTCATATCTTTGTTTTAGCCAATCATAATCTTCAGTTGATTAAATAGTAGCTATTTTAAATGAAGCCTTTTAATATAATTGTTGGTATGACTGCATGTGGTAAGACACATTGCCTCTTGAAAATCCTTGAAAAGCGCAAGAAAGGAGTATTTGACTATGTGATCCTTATCTGTTTCATCTTTAGCTGGGATAAGGGTTATATTGAATGGAAGTATGTGAATGATAAGGATTTCATAACTTTAGAATGTGGTCAAGATCAGATGGATCACCTGTTGGGTGTTGTCATTGATGTGTTTAAGGGGGATCATATTGGATGATTGTGCAAGCTCTTAAGATGTTAAGATTCGAACTAGTAATCTTGTTAAGTTGAGATTCTCTGCTAGGCATTATGGATTGTCAACCATTGTAGTGACTCAACAGTTTACCTCCAATGCAAAGCCATATAGAGATAACGTAAGCATGCTTGTTGCCTTCCATAATCCAAATATGAGGGATATGAAGAATGGAATTGATAATTTCTTGAGTGGTTTTGATGTCGGTGAAGTTGACCGCATTGTTAGAGTTCTAACAAATGTAAAGTATGGAAATTTAGAGGTGATGATGCGTTACCCTTATACTTATGAGCTGGTAACACCGTAACTAAACATGGGGTATATTAATGCCAAAGTGCAGGTTTAACCCTGGTGAGGAGGTTCAGGAAATCATCGAAGATGTTAATAAGGAAGTTGGTGAACTTGTCTCAGATGAAAACGCAAAAGATGATCGAAATAATAAAAGAGTTTTGCTGTTGAGTTTCTGAAGGTGGTGAGGCAAATTAGGCAATTAGTGGCATCAAAAATGCCTCATCTATAAAGACTGATAAGATATATGGTGAGTATGAAAAGGAAAGAATGAATAAAGCTAATGAATTTATCTCAGATCCTCTAATTATCAGACTTGCTGATTTACTCGGTTCCCTGGATGCAGTTCAGGCGGTTGAGGAGTTAGAAAAGGAACAACAAAATAACAAACTGCTCAAATCAGATGTTGAAAAGGTGGCCTCATCTTTAACACCCAACCTACTACTGACTGGTATCATTACTGGTGGGTTAACCATAAGCAAACATGTTATTAAACATAACTCCAAACCAATTCAACCTCATGGTGAGGGGTTTGCAAGTAACGGGGAGGAATAATCTTATACACATGCCGTTTACATCGCTATACCATTCTTTGCTAAAATATAATACCTCACATTGATCATAAACCTTATCCCATTGTGAACATATATAACGAGTGTTTGGTGAATTTAAGATGTTGGCTGGCTAAAACGAATTACGAATGAGGATCAACCTTAACGCCATATTCCCATGCATTTGCCTTTTCTTCATACTCTGAAACTAAAATCATCCCTAAAATGAAACTCTGCTCGTCTTCCCTCATTAATGCAGTCTATACCCGGTGCACGACAAACACAACACATCCATTCTGTTTCATAATAACATACACCTGAGGGCTTATATTTACGGACATGGTGCTTCATAAGACGTGTATGTTTAAGCAATTGTTTCATCATCAATGGACTTGGGTTCGTCAATAAAGTACATCATGATAACTACGTATATTGATTTAGGAGGAAAGGAGCTGTTAAGGTTATCATTATTTTTTCAAATTTTCCTCTGGTTGTAGTTTTAGGTCTAAACAATCTTTCTCAACAAATTCTAACCCTACTTGTGGCTTTTAGACGTATAACGGCTAAGAGGCCAGTTTCTAAACCTTGGCATATCTTCTCAACTTCTGCTCCAATCAATGAACTTTCGATCTTATTATCATCTCTGACCCGAATACATCATTTTTGAACCATTGGCGAGGTTTGGCAAAGATTCGAAAAGTGCAAGTAACAGCAGCCTCATTACTTTAACTGTTCGTTTTACTAATCGTTTATACTCGACGAGAAAAAGCGTTTTCTTCGACTTTGAGCAATTCTCCCACCAACTTGTCTAATCGTTGAAATTTCATTTGTTTTATGATGTTTGAGTGGAAAACATTTCAAAAGCATCGGGAAAGTTCGGCACAGCTATTTGGTTTTCACTATTTGGTTTTACTTATGGCTTTTAGGCGTATTACGGCTATTAGGTCAGTTTCTAAACATTGGCACATCTTCTCAATCACTACTCCAATCAATGAACTTTCGATTTTATCATCATCTCTGACCCGAACACATCATTTTGAAACCGTTGGCGAGATTTGGCAAATATTCCATAAGTGCAAGTAGGTATAGCCTCATTCCTTTCACTCTTCGTTTTACTAATAGTCTTATCTCGACGAGATAAAGCGTTTTTTCGACTTTGAGAAATTCCTACAGCAACTTGTCGAATCGATGAAATTTCATTTGTTTTATGATGTTTGAGTGGAAAACATTATTTTAGAAGCATTGGGAAAGTTTGGCACAGGTATTTGCTTTTCACCCAATTCTAACCTTACCTATAGCTTTCAAGCTTATAACGGTTAAGATTCCACTTTCTGAACATTGGCATGTCTTCTCAACCACTGCTCTAGTTAATGAACGTTCGATTTCATTATCATCTCTGACCCGAACACATCATTTTGGGACCATTTCAGAGGTTTGGCAAAGATACGACAAGTGCAAGTAGATATAAGCTCATTACTTTTACTGTTCGTTTTAGTAATCGTTTCATGAGGTAGATGAACGATCTTCAAGCTCAATACTCAGAAAATGATTTCTGAGCCCCAGACGGGAATCGAACCCGCAATCTTCTGATGACCGGTTAGACGCTCTAACCATTGAGCTACCGAGACTGAGATGGTGAGCTAAGGTGCAAATTCGATATATATATATATATGTGACCTAAGCGGAAGCCACTATATATTAATAATGCTAACAGGTCGTCAGAAGGTTGCGGGTTCGATCCCCGTCTGGGGCTCAGAAATCATTTTCTGAGTATCGAGCTTGAAGATCGTTCATCTACCTCAATATATCCAAGCTCTCACGTTTCTCAAATATCAAAAACTAATCGTTTCATCTCGACGAGGTAAGACGTTTTTTTCGACTTTGAGAAATTCTCACAGCAACTTGTCGAATCGATGAAATTTCATTTGTTTTATGATGTTTGCGTGTAAAACAACATTTTAGAAGCATTGGGAAAGTTTGGCACAGCTTTTTGGTTTTCACCCAATTTGGCTTCCCCACTTTTGGCTTTAGATTTTGAAATAAGATTGAACTTATATTTTAGTTTAAAGCGTCGTTTGGTCTTTTAGAGAATTAAAGAGGATTGCTGATATATAGTGGTTGGTGAAGAACAGTTGTTACTTTTATAAAGCTAATAATATTGGAGTAAAGCGTGATTTGGACGTCGACGTTTAAATTGTCGGCGAGAAGGTAGATTCTACAACTTTTGCCAGTGAAGATGGAATTTGTTTGTTTATTTATTTACTCAAATTCGTTTACACGGATGATCAAAAATAAAGTAAAATAAAAAAAGTCAAATATATTTACAAATATAAAAAAGTGAAAATCTGAGTAATTAGGCTAGCTTATACAGAATTCTAGATTCCTTATTATAAATAAACTGCCTGAAATAAGATATAATTAAATGATCAGAAAAACTATAAAAATTTCTCCTTATTTAAGTTAAACTTATTAATATAAAACTGATTCACTTTCTTACTAAACAATGATAATTTTTCGATTGTCCTAATGGCTACAGGCAGGCCGTTCCATAAATCCACATGCGATTAAAAAATGAGAATTTAAAAACATTGGCCCTAAAACGATCCTTAGCAAGTATGGCTTCTGTATTTCTCATATAGTATTTATATGATTTGAAGCTAACATACGATAGAACATCAAAATCAATGTGTCCTTTAAGACATTTAAAAAAGAAACATAAATCTAAAACCTCCCTTCTTAACTGAAGAGGCAAAAGACCTAATTTAGATAAACGTTCTGGATAAGTTAGATCACATTTCAAGATAAATTTGGTGGCACGTCTTTGCACACGCTCGAGGGCCATGATTTTTTCTTTTGTGAAGGGAGACCAAACTTGAGATGCGTACTCCAGTTGTGGTCGAACCAACGATTTATGTAGGATCAATAGAGTTTTTTGATCACATTCGATGGTACACGTTCTGTAGATAACACCCAACATCTTATTTGCTTTACTTATAATTAAGTCAATATGATCGTTCCATGATGAATTCGAAGAAACATGAACACCAAGATCTTCCTTAGCTGAAACAACTGCAATCTGCCACCCATTCAGATTATATGATGTGTGCACAAAATTTCTTTTCTTTGTCATGACAAGGTGCTTACACTTATTAGCAATGAATTTCATGAAGTGCTCAGACGACCAACTATTTAAACTTAATAAGTCTCTTTGTAGTTGAACTGCATCAACATCATTATCAATAACCCGATAACACTTCATATCATCCGCATAGAGTTGGACAGTAGTCCTAGCATCTGTTACACCTGGGGCAATGTTTATGTATATTATAAACAGCAAGGGCCCCAGGATAGACCCCTGGGGCACACCGGATGAAATAGGTAGCAAGGAAGATGCCTGGCCATCAACTGTCCTATGCCAGCAATCTGTCAAATAGCTTCTGAACCATGATAGCAAATTCCCTCTTATACCAACGCCAAACAGCTCCCTCAATAAGCAGTTAAATGAAACAGAATCAAATGCTTTACTGTAGTCCAGAAATACTGCATCCAGCTGTTTCTTCTCGTCAAGTGCTTTGGCAAAGTCAAATGTAGACCTGAGAAGACGTGTAGCACATGAGCTTCCCTTTACAAAGCCGTCTTGTAGATGGTAAAGTTTCGGCTGGAAGAAGGGGAAAACACACGAAAAAACACATTTTTCAAGGACTTTGGAGATAATACACAATAATGATATCCCTCTATAATTTTCAACCATTTCCTTGTCATCGGACTTAAAAATTGGAACCAGATTAGCCACCTTCCACATTTTTGGAAAACTACCACTGCCGAGTTGTTTGTTGAACAAGGTGCAAAGAGGAGAAGAAATCGAATTTGCTCACTCTTTCAACTGACGAGGTGTTACATTATCCGGTCCACAGGATTTACAAATGTTCAGCTGTTCCAAAAATTTCATAACAACAACCGGAGAAAGTGCGATGTTACTCAAAACATCAACACCAATATTCAAATCACTAAAAAAGCAGTCCTCGTGCAAGGGGCCAACAGTCATCACTCTTAAAAACTGAGTTAAAATAGTTGTTAAATAACTCAGCTTTATCTTGAGCATCAAACACCTTGGCTCCATTGTATCGAACAGAAGATGGGAGTCTTTTGTTCTTATATTTGGATTGATAATAGGCCTAGAATCGCTTGGGGTTCTCTGTCAAAGTAGATGACAGTCCTTTAAAGTACTGTTTACGTTTCCATTTCACAATTAACCTAGGTTAATTGTGAAGTTATCATTTCATAATACCCTGAGGACGTTTCCATTTGATGAGGGACTTAAGTTCCGCCTGACACCTTCGAAATGTTGCCCAGTGGTGTACAGAGGAGGACTTTTTAGCTTTCTTTCCAAGTCTCTCCTTCTTTCTCACAGCTTTCAAAACTTCAGCGTCAATCCATGGAGCACTATTAGCCGACTTAACTTTTATTTTAGGAACACAATCATCCACAGCTGCAAGAAAAAAACCCATCCACTTAGCGGTTGAGAGTTCCATGTCATCATCCTCGTAAGCCAAATCCCAAGGTACAAAATTTAAGAGATTTCGTAGCTCAGCAAAATCAGCATCTTTATAATTATAAACATGACGCTTGAATGGCTTAGTGTGTTCCAGTGGTACGATAATTTCTAAAGTTAACATATGGTCTGAGGAAAATTCCCCTGAGAGACTTTCAATATCCCTAACATATTCTGGAACAGAAGCGATCAGTAAATCGAGCGTTGTCGCACTGCCAATAGCACATCGTGTCTGTACATTTATCAACTGGGACCAAAAGCAGTCATATAGACATTCGATAAATATGGAGTCAAAATTAGATGATGAACTATAGCTCGACCAGTTAATTCTGGGAAAATTAAAATCTCCCAAAATAAAAATGTTGTTTGTTCCAGATTGATAAATTTTGTAAAAGATATTCACGACATTTTGCAAATAGCCAGAGTCCATATTCGGTTGTCGATAAAACACTGCAATAATCATTTTAAAGTTATTAATGTCAGGTATTTCACACACTACAGCCTCAACTTCATCCATTTCAAGATCACGGCGGCGAACGGATAGAAAATCGGACTTTAAACACAGCAAAACACCACCACCACGTTGACCCTGTTGTCTATCTCGACGAAAGATAACATAACTTGAATCAAGAATTTCAGTGTCCATTATTCCCTGATGGAGCCAGGTTTCAGTAATAGCTACAGCATCCGCGCCTTTAGTTCTCACAACATCATGAAGTTCACCAAGTTTGTTGCAGATTGATCTTGCGTTAAAAGAAAGACAGCGAATAATTGTCTTTGACGGATGATTACCAGAGTAGCGAGCTCGCTCAACGGCACGATGAGGTCCAGGATTAGATTTTATATTTAAAGATAGAGGATGCGCGGTCAGGTTTATACATGATATAAAGAGTCATTCTCTGACCTGGAATTATTTTATTTTCGAGCTTTCGACTGTCTGGCTACAGTCTTCAACGGGAAGAATAAAGAGTAATAAGATGGTGACTGTGATGACATTGCTTCAAGGAGACTATGAAAAAAAGTATAAAGTGCAACTGGATAAAGTCAACAGTTATTCCTGGCCCACTGTAAGAAGAACTAAGGCTAACACGGACATCACATTTCAACACCAAAACAAGTACGATGTTTTAAATATCGAAGATGACGAGACAACTGAAAACAACAAGGAATTAGTAATTAGCGACAGCGATAATGGAGACGGCGTTGACAGGGAGGTGGATGTCTCAAGTAAGGTTGACAACTGTACTATTCATCCTATGTCCAAAAGTAATGGTTAATCAATTAATAAACTTCGGGACGAGCAAACTGGCAAACCGGAGAAAGTAGAACCTTCGCATTCCAGACTCATTGAGGATGACAATATGAGGTCAACTACACCAAGTAAACGTTCGAGACCAAGAGTTGCTATTCTAGAAGACTCGATGTTGAAGCACCTCAACCCAAAAAAACTACAAAATGGTCTCAACCACAGAATTACAATCAAAACGTTCCCTGGTGCAACAGCAGAGGATATGGTACACGACGTTCAACCAACATTGAAAACGCGTCCGGAACAAATTATTCTACACATCGGTACAAACGATCTAAAAAGCAAATCCCCAAACAATCTGGCTTAATCTGTTGCTGGCCGAGGTGAAGCTATCAAACGTGGAAACAAAGATATCAAACTGACTTTCTCCTCAATTATAATAAGGAATGACGAAGCAGGAATTGCTGAAAAGGTAACCTGTTATAATGAATTACTCAACAAGTTGTGTGCAAAATATAATTGGGACGTTATAGATAACTAGAAATACGTGTACGCAACAACCCCTCGCCCACCCTTCCAATATATCTTTTGAGAGTCCAAGTAACAATGATAATTTTCCAAAATTCTCAAAAAGACAAATCCTCCTAACTATAAATGGAAGAGGACATGCAATAAAAAAAAATCCACACAGAATTTGGCCGCAAATAAACAACATTCCAAACTGGAAATTATTTTATATTTAAACTGCTTATAGTCATATTTACGTTTAAAATTTCAATTCCGCTTTATTAAAACAAAAAGTTCGGTGAGAATAACGTTCAACAGCTTTACAACTGGTAAGATGTCCATCCTTAGAATTAAATTATTAAACAACGAATGATAGGATCAATACCCTGAATTATCTGAGGGTTTATGGTAATTCGTGTCGTTTTCCAATTAGACTTCTCACTCATTTTGCCTCAAAGAAAGATTGTTTTATTAGATGACTAGACTTTCCGTCTTAAAAGTGGAGCATTCTCATAGGTTATCAAACGGATACCAGCATTACGGATAGCTCATGATTGAATATTTTTCTGACATTTTTTTGACTTTAAAAATTGATAAATTATACGTTACCTCAAAGTTGGTTACAAATGTCTTTAAGATCTGCTATGATAAGGGTTTATGCTAAGTATTCATCCGGAAGTACAAGACTTTGGTGACGAAGATGAAACGAATTACGAAACCGACGAAGTAAACAAAGAAAACATGAACGAATTCTGCAGTTTTATCGCTGACCAATTTTATCGCTGACTATCGTCACCAAAGTCTTGTACTTCATCCGGAAGTACAAGACTTTGGTGACGAAGATGAAACGAATTACGAAACCGACGAAGTAAACTGACCAGTTTTATCGCTGACCAGTTTTATCGCTGACTATCGTCACCAAAGTCTTGTACTTCATCCGGAAGTACAAGACTTTGGTGACGAAGATGAAACGAATTACGAAACCGACGAAGTAAACAAAGAAAACATGAACGAATTCTGCAGTTTTATCGCTGACCAAAAATTGAAAAATACAATACATAAAACAGAATACGACAAGCAAACATTGTTCTAGAAGAACGAGAAGAGGGAAGTGAAAGACGTACTTTTTCCAAGACAAAACATCAGTAAAAAAGAAAAATGGCGTATAAACCTGCATCTCTTGCGTATTTTCAACTAAGCATTCAGTGGCACCTCAACACGAAGGGTTCAACGGTAAATTTACACATAGACGACTTTAAACTTTCCTGAGAGGTTTTAAAATCTTGATGAAAGCATTACCGGTCGAATACGGTAAAGGTCATCATGCACAAATCACTCTTGAAGTGAGAAAGACTGAGGCCACGTCCACACGTATGCGTTTTCAAATGTCTCCGTTTTCATTAAACCGAAAACGGATCAAAATATGTGCGTCCACACGATCGTTTTTGCAGCGTTTTTGCCTGTCCACACAACAACGATGAAAACGGTTGAAAACGCTTCCTCGGGTTAAGCGCATGTTCAGATAAGCTGAGCCTGTAATAATTTTTCACATAGCGGTCTACTTAGCAGACTGGGTCCAACACCGTTTTCAAAAGTCTCCGTTTTCGCCCGACCACACGGCAACGCACCGTATTCAAAAATCTCCGTTTTCAAAAGTCTCCGCTTTCAAACCCGTTTTCAAAAGTCTACGTTTTCGGTGCTTTCGAAAACGCTGATTCAGCGTTTACGTGTGGACGGAAGGCGAAAACGGATAAAAAAGTCTCCGTTTTCGCTTGAAAACGTATACGTGTGGACGGGGCCTGAAGGGGACAACTGTTTTGCCGAAGGATAATTTGGTGACCAAAAACAAATAGCTTTGCAGCGAGTTACCTGGTGGCTGTTTACCTTGCATTTTTGTTTTGAGCCAAAAATACATCCTAACGTCTTCAGTGGGGTGACATTTCATAGCAAAAAAAGTCCTGATTGAGGCAATGAAATTTTTGTGTGGAAGGCGGAGAAAGCATCCAAAGATTGTCATGGCTTGGACAACTCTTCTAAATGACGATTGTTCTATCCCACTTCTCAAACAATTGACCATGAACGCTGTCCGGTTAAATACTGCAAAATGTTCAAAAATAATCGTCGCACAGAGATGAATGAACCACAATCTTCATTCTACTTTACCAATAAACACCAGCAAAATCCAGGCGGTAATATTTCGTACAAGATGTCTCCCTTAGGGAAGAATGGAGTCGGGAAGCTACTTTTGAAAGCTGTTCAAAACAATTCCGTTCGCAGAACTTGTACTTCAAAGCTACTCGATTCAGACGTACCTGCGATTGTGTAGCTCATGTAAGTGATTACCAGAACGTGAAAAGTCCCAAGATTTATACTAATCGACATCTATTCAACTTTAGCGAAGAATGTCGTTTGAATACACTTAGTCGCTTAATAAATGTCCTGACAGCAAGCGAGTTCCCTTACGTCTTTTGTTCATATAAATCAGAAAGAACCAAGACAAAGAGTTGCTGCAAAAAGTGAACAGTTGGCAAATGCATATTCCAAGGAGCTAACTTTGAGAACTGCTCTGTCAAGTCATAAATTGTCCAGTTACTGAGGTGGGGAAACCAACCGCAGGCACCAAGAAAGCCATTTCGTTTGCCGGTCTTAAATCATTTACTGGCTTCAGTGTTCAAATAATGTAAACAACTTGCGAGAGATCCATACAAGGGGAAAAAGAACGAGACCAAATCAATTTGCTTCAATACGGTACCTAAGTACGGTTTGTTCAACAACATACCAGTCTCCGAGCTTGTACACGGCATTTTTGAGTGACCGGAATCCATGGATATCTGAGTTGTCTATATAATGTAGGCTACTCCATCCTGCGCATCAGCACTACGCTGATGAGCCCAATAGGCCGAAACGGTTCCGTCTGTAGTTAGTTATATATATATATATATATATATATATATATGATGTATTAGTTGCCTGATGATCGCTAAAATGCGTGAAACTTAAAGTAGCAATAAATATTTCAGATCTTTAGAAACCGAGTATAACTCGCTCTTCCGTTAAAGCATTGAGCACTCTTCAAGACACCAACTTCTACACCTATATCCGAATATATAGAAAGATACATACACAAAGCGAAAATCTTTCTCCCTAGTCACCACGCCGTATAACAGGACTCCACGCACGTCAAGATTAGTACCCTCGCACCGCGCTTCGCGGGGTGGGCGAGGGGATAAAAACATTGACCGATTTCACCTAATAATTACGGTACTCATTTCAGCAAAAAAGGTTCTGGAGCTCGTGCTAAAAATATTAAGAATTATTTAGCTAACAATTGACTAGTAAAACCAGAATATAGCTCCCTAAATAACGATATGACCTCAGTAGTCTATATAATGGGGATTCTAGCACACTTTTCTGAATTTTAATGAGCTTTCAAAAATTGATGACGTCATCATTTTTTGTTTCATTTACTTCCGGTTTATTAATGACATCATCAAATTCCAATAATTACTTCCGGTTTCCCAAAACCTGTCAATCATTTTCATAACCTGTCAAATCTGTCTCAAACCGGATTTTCAAAATTAATCAAATTTCTCACATTTTCAAAATTAATCAAATTTCTCACATTTTCAAAATTTAACATTTTTGAAATTTTCAAAATTTCAAAAACGTAAAAATCATAAAATAAAGTTTATAATTTTTTTATGGTTTGAATCCAAATATTTTTTCATATTCTTCAACCATATAATTCATGTAATGACCAAATGCAAGTGTATCAATTTTATTTTCAAGTATGTTTCGTTTGTCATCTTTTGCTGACAATGCAATTTTTTCAACACTTTCTGTATACAACTCATGATTTCTATGCCTTATCAAATTCATCTTTCTTATTTGTTCTTCTCCATCAAATAAACAATCTTTATAATTTTGAAATGTTATTTCTTTTTTGATAATATTTTTTTTAACACCTTTACATTTTTTTTCTTCTTTTCCCCCACCGTCTTCACCGTTTTCACACATTTTATAAGAATATAATTTTGCTCTCAATCCCACAAATTCTTCAATTTGTTTTCCACCACACTCATCTTTCATCATACCAATAACCTTTTTGTTTAATCCAGTTTTTATCCCACTTTTATGTTCTTTTGAATAATTACTTGTATCAAACATATTTTTTACATCTGGAGAAATATCTTTATAAAAATCTTCAGTTTTAATTTCATACATTAAACTATCAGTGTCGGTAAATAATAATGATGCATTTTCATCATATTTTTTCTTGATATAATTATAATGAAAATCATACATTAAAGTTTTTGATAAATCCAATATACTCATTCCTAAATATATTGGTTTATTCAACATAATTTTAGTCTTATATTTATGTATTGCAATTAAATTTTCAGAAAATATCGTTCTACTTTTAAAATTACTTTTTGAAAATAATTTTAATGCTTTTTCTTGTCTATTTACCAATTGTATATCAACTCTATTTCTTACATTTTCCATTGTTTTTCCTAATACTGAATTATTCATCAATTTAAAAAAAATCTTTTTCAAAATCATTTTTTGCATTTGTTCTCAAATTTGTGTTCAAATCAATATATTGTTTCATAAAATCTTCTTCGTAAAATTTTACTCCTTTATGAATTCGAGTGATTTTTAATCCCAATTTTTCATACAATTTTAAGTTTTCACAATGTAAAACATATTTTTCTTTATTATTTAAATTTGGAATCAGTTTTTCAACTTGACCAATTTTTAATCTTTCTGGGGCGAGAGGATATTCATTATGTGAATCATGTAAATTTTCTGGATATTCCAAATCAACTTCTAAAATACAATTATATTTTTCCCAATTACTTAACTCATTGTTTTTCATCCATTTGAAATCTCTAACAGGTAATTTCTTACTCATTGCCCAACCATATAAATTATTAGCGTCAAGATATGGAAGATAAACACTATCTTCTTTAGGGTTGTATTTGTTTTCCATATACTTATTATTTGCTTTTGCATATCTTTTTACAATAGTTGAAATTCCACCTCTTATTCCTTTTTCAATCATTAGATACATTTGTGGATCAGATAATAGATCCAATTCAATTTTTGTAATTTTTAACATTGCTTCCCAAGCTAATCCAGGTGATGTGTAATACCAAGCAGGATCCAATTTATAAACTTTCTTACAAACTTTTCTAAAGTTTTCAAAGACATCACCCAAAAGTAAAACATCAGTTTTCAAATATAAATCATGATATTCTCTCATATTTTTAATATTAAATTTTTCCCAAACATTTTGTGCGTGTGAATAATCTTCTTCACTTATACTTTCATCATTTAAACTAGAATAAAATTTTTTAATATCAGGTAATTTTTCTTCTTTTAATTTTTCAATGCTGTCAAACCATTCATATGGAAAAACACCTTTTCTAGTTAACAACGCAGCTTTGCTGCTGAGACCTCCGGTCGAATCTCTTTGTTCTTCATTTTTATAAAATCTTTTCAAAATATTTAATTCGTTTTTATCTAAATTATTAACTAAATTTGCTAAACTAGTTTGTATAAACTTAAAACTATCAATAAATCTAATTTTTCTTTTTACATTAACAATTTCTTTAATTTTATAATTAATTTCTTCTCCTGAAGTTGATGGTAATTCTTCACATTCAATAATATTTTCTTTACTTTTACTTTGAAGTTGTTTTTCTTTTACTATGTGTGTTTTTTCAAATTTACTAACAATAATTTCTTTTGTAAAACTAATATATTTTTCCTCAGTGTTTGGTATACAATCAATTTCACCTTCTGAAACACCAAGATTTTTAATAAACAAATGACTGTCATAATTTTGGAGATTGTGAAATATAACTGGAATAAATTTTGGATTTTTCATTTTTGAATTACAACTAATACAAGCAGCTCCACGATATTTTCCTGTGTAATGACAATGATCCATAACTTTATCGACGTTGTCTTTCTCTGTATCTTTATATTTGTCTACGTTTTTACTACTTTCACTTGTTTCACTTGTTTCACTTGTTTCACTTGTTTCACTTGCAGCTTCGCTGAGACCTATGGTCGATGTTTCAAATGTTTTATTCATTTCATATTGTTCAAAATACTTTTTAAATTCTTCTGCATCAATTTCATCATTCATAAACATTTCATCCATTTTTTCAAATTCATCCACCTGGTTATTTTTGGTTTCTTGTTTGTATTGTGTTTCTTGTGTTTCTGGTTTTTCCACTAATCCAAATTTGATTCCACAAGCGTAACAATTTTCAGCTAATCTAAAATCTACTTTATCTTTTTCACTTAATATTATCTTTTTTGGGTATTTAAATTTCTCATGTATTTTTTTAATATCATTTTCTAAACTTTTTACAAATTTTAAAGAAATGTCAAAATCGTCACCAGGTTTTTTACTACATTTTACTAATTTTGGTTTATATAAATTATCATCAAAACATTTTATCAAATAACAATATCCAGATGGTTCATGTTTTTGAAATTGTTTTGTATGTTCACCAATATTTTCATCTATATTTTTCAGATTACATTCAAAATCTGCATAAATTACAAACGGAATATCATGCATTCTTTCATAATTTTTTAACTTTAATTTTCACCTTTATCTGGATAAACAGTTTTTCCACATTCATATTTTGAACAATATTCTAAATGATTTTTAAGAGTTTTTTCATAACTAAAATTTTGTAAGCAATAATTACAAATATAAGTTTTTTCTTTATGCTTACTAACTTGACTTGAAAACAACCTACTCATATTTTTAATTAAACAATAATGTTTGCGCCCTTCAGTCGCTTGATTTTCATCCATTATCAATAATATATTTACATGATTGTTATTATTGTCTGTATTTTTAACCTTACTTACTCTCAAAGGAAAAAGTTCATAATTTTTACCAGGTTGGTTACCAAATTTTTTTTCTTCATTGTATCCAAATAAATTAATTGAAATGTTATTATTTTTTTCAAATTTATCAATATCTGAAAATCCACATGGAAAACTAATATCTTTAACATTAAAACTTTCAGCTTTCTTTTTTAAAATTTTTGTAATTCTTCCAGGATTTTTTAAGTTAGGATTAGTTTTCAAAAGTTCATTTATTGCAACACACCACAATAAACATTTTTGATCTTCATTTTCTGGGTTTATAATTGCTTTTTTATTTTGTAAAAATTTTGGGGTAGGAATATAAGATGATGCAGTTAATCGTCTAATTTCATTAATATTTAAAATTACTTTCAATCCTTTATTAAATTTCCACAAACTTGAATTTTTTAAAAATTCTTCAAAACTCAAAATAACTTTTTGTTTCATTTTTTCATATATTTCATTAAAATTACTACCATCAAAAATTTCTTCATAATAACTATGAAAATGAGCATTATCTATGGTTGTTTCTCCTGTTGCTGGGTTTGTTTTTTTCATCAAACACTCAAGAGTTATTTGTTGTTTTGAACCTGCGGTTCTGAGAGCTTTGCTCGATGTGCTTGGGTTATTTTTGAATTTTTCCAAAACCAATGGTTTTAATTTGTTCAAAAGACTTACAGGATCGTATAAAGTTAATTTAGTCTTTTTTAAATCAATTTCATATCTTTTTGTTACATTAAGAACTTTTTTATCTAATTTAAATTTTAATGGAATTGTTGTGGCTGCTTCAATTTTACCTTGTATATTATCAAATATATCTGAAAAATTATTTTTCAATTTATTATACCAATTTGTTATTTTTTTAACTCTTTTATTTGTATAGTTCGCGTTATTTACACTAGTATTCAAAGGTTTGTATTTATCAAATAAATTAAGCAATTCTTCTTTAGATTTATTTAACAAATTATTTGCTTTTTCCTTTGATTTTTCAACAAAATAGCTTTGCTTCACGTTTTTTAAATATTTTTTTTGTTTTAATAATGGAGTGTTAATTTTTGGATTATCAGAATCCAATATATTTTGTGAAACATTACTTGACATGTTCATTCTTTATTTATATATTTATTTATATAAATTTTCTTTAAAGCAAAAAAAAAATTTATTTTTTTCAACCACGCTGAAAAAAATAAAAACTAGTAGTCTATATGTCTAGTTTATTTTATTAAATAAAAAAATATTAATTAATGAAAAAATTTTTTTTAAACTTGGGATTAAAATAATTTTGTAAGTTGTGGTATAAATTTTTTTTCCAGTTTTGTAATCAATTTCAAAATCATTGAAAATACAAAATTTTTCTTTATAATTTATTAAAAATTCATGATGTGGTAATAATTCTCCATCACCTGAAAGTCTGGCAATTTTTTTAGAAAAAACATAAAATAAATAGTCTTCTTCATCGTAAAAGCTGAAATCTTTAAATCACTTTTATCTTCATATGTAAATTTTTCAACATATTTTTCAACTGAGTTAACTTGGTTCATCTTTTATTTTATTATATTTTATTATATAAATATTTTTCCTTTAAACAAAATATTTAAAAACAAATTTATTTTTTTTAAATATCATAAAAAATCAAAAATGATTTACTATTGAATTTCAAATCTTTTTTTTTCTTAATTCTCCATTTTATACTTTCTGGATTCATATTAAAATTTATTGCAGCAGATTTAATACTTTTAAAATTTAAAATTTCATCCGTTTCCTTATTTATAGCTATTACTGAAACTGGGTTTTTCAATTTTTCTCTACAATATTTTTCATGCTTTTCGTTTGGTTTACTAACTTCAAAACCTAACATTCTTTCAAGTTCATTTTTATTATATTTTCTAAAATATTTTATTTTTCTTTCTTTTGCAATTTTCCACAATTGTTCATATGTAGGATTTTGAATTGGTTTGTTATCCATTTATTTGTCTTTTATTTATATATATATTTTTTTCTTTTAAAAAAACAAACCTTCAGTCAATCACAAATCTTTAAAAATATAAGTAAGTTAAAATTTGGTATAACTAGGCTACTTACATGGTCTCGGTATTTATAAATTTTTTTTAGTTTAATTTCCAAATTTATTAACTTTTTACAAATTTTTGTGTCGTTGTTAAAGTTACAAAATAAATTATTTGAATTTAAATAATAAATTAAAAAATCATAATGAGATTGTATAGCTATTTTGTATAAATTATATACGTTGTAATTATTTAAAAAATTATTATATTTTTTTAAGACCGCTTTTTGTTCACTTTTTTTCGCATTAAAATAATCTAATATAAATTCAAAAATATTATTGTTGTTATTATTAATTTCACCCATTTATTTTTTTAATTTTTTGTTACAAAAATTTGTAAAAAACATAACCAGTTCCAAGACCTACAATTGAAAAACTTATCATTTTATATTCTTTCATTTCATCAGATTCTTTATAGTAATCTTCTAATTTTGGTTCATTTTCCTTTTCATTATTGTATTCAAGTTGTAAATTTTTGTATCTTTGCTGTGCTTCAACAAGGTTTTTAAAAGACTTGTTTGTTTCATTTATATCTGCATTTGCATCTGATAATTGTTGTCTTAATTTTTCAATTTCTTGTTTTCTTTTTACTTGATCTTCATACCATTTTTCTTTTTCCCTAGCAAGTTTTTCAATTGCTTCATTATGTCTTTTTATTTCTTTTTCATATCCAGAATGATTTAATTTTGAAAATAAAAATCCAGCACCTGCAAAAGAAACTGCATTAAATAATCCACCAACTACTGTTTCCATTTATTTTTATAAATATTTACATAATTTACTTATTTATGATTTGAAAGGATCAGAAGGAATCCATTTTTTATCTTGCACATATTTTACTGCAAGTGATGATAATCCAACAGCTGCTGCTAGTTTTAAAGTTGGTACTAAACTAGATGGAGTTGATAAACCATCACTAATTACTTTTCTAGTTACCATTCCTACACCAACAGCACCCAGTGTAATTATTGTAGAATCATATAATTCATTCATAACTTCTTTTCTATTTATTTCACCCATTTATTTATACAAATACAAATAAAAAAATTTTTTTACAAAGTTTATTTTTTACAAATTTTCTATACATGACCGAGAAGCGGTCTGCGTAGTTAATGGTTTACATTTAGTAATTTCATAACCCGCTTGCTGCTTCGGTGCTACAATTGATTCACTTACGTTTCTATCACTTTCACTACGTTCAAGTTCGCTTTGGTAACGTCTTGCAAGATGTGTGTCATTTTTATAAGCATAATACAATCCTCCAAGCGCAGCGACAATTGTTACTCCTCCAACAATATACCTAAAGTCTACATAGTCATTTATTTCTTCTGCTACACTTCTTTCACTTTGATCAAGTTCGTGCACCGCTTCTTGATTCGCTTCGCGTTGTCTTGCTTAGAAATTTTTGCTAATCTTTTACCTAATTCCACTTTTCTTGGATCTTTTGTTCTTTCAGTTTTTTCAGATTTTTCAACTGCTGTTATTTTGTTGTTTTTACTTGTTTCACTTGTTTTAATTGTTTCACTTGTTTCACTCATTTATTTATTTTATTTAATGATATTTAAAATTTATTTATTTTATTTAAAATTTATTCAATAGTTATTTATACATAAAGTTAAATAAAGTTAAATAAAAAATTAAGTATTGCTTGCATTAAACCAAGTAAATTTTAAATAAATTTTGTTTATTTAAAAGTTATTTAAAAGTTATTCAAAAATTATTTAAAATTTATCTAGTTATATAGTTATATATATCTTAATATTTCATCTTCGTCAAAATCAACACCATATTTTTTACAAAGAAGATAATGATTTAAAACAATTTCTGGATATTTCATTTTTCTTGTTGAAACATATACATATAATATTTCTCCATCCATTTTTCCATGGTCTTTATTTTTTGATCCAAGATAAATTTTCATATTTGGAGTGTGATACTTTCTAGCATTTGTATTGAAAGAAACAATTTCTTTTCCATTTACATAAAGATTTCCTTTTTTATTACCGTGTAGATTACCTTGATCCCAATGAACAGAAAGGCATATTAATTTGTTTATTTGAGTTGCATTTGCTTTCAATTGCCATCTGCCATTTGAAATTGCATTCGCGGATGAGTTTGTGATATATAATAATGAATTACGATAAGAAATACCAAAATCAAAAGGAGTTGGTTGACTTACTGTTTCATTATCTATGATTTTAAACAACGATACCTCATTGTTAGACGAATTTAATGATTTTAAACCATATACAAAGTAAAAATTCAAGTATTGGTAGCTTAAAATATTTTCTTCACAAGCTAAATGTAAATTGTTACTGTTTGATCCAAGGTATTGAATACAATAAAAATTATTATTAATTGTGGATTTTTTGAAAAATGGTTGTTTATTTGTATCATCTTGTTTGAAATTCCAATCGTTTTTTCTTGACAAATTCAAGTTTTTCAACCTTTTTATCACTTCCAGTATATTCAATATAATTAACATCATCTTTAACTTCAAAAATTCCCAAATCATCCATTTGTAAATTATAAATATTTGCAATTGTATTTGGTGTCACTCGGTCGTCAACGTATTTTTTATTCACAACATGATTATTAGAAGAAGGAGAATAATTTGCTGCGTGAAGAATATGATGATTTCCCATATCCAAATCTCCTGTCATGTTTCCACCAGTCAGGGATAATTTTGTTTCATCTTGGTCATCAACATATTTTTTTCTAGCTAAATGTTTATCACCTGTAGGATCCAAAGTTGTTTCAATTTTAGTTAGAAATATAATAGCCCAGCAAACAAGTTTAAATAGAGCCATAATGGAACCATATCTTTAAAAGAGTTTTATTGACTAACGTTTCGTATTTTTAACGTATTTTTTATTCACAACATGATTATTAGAAGAAGGAGAATAATTTGCTGCGTGAAGAATATGATGATTTCCCATATCCAAATCTCCTGTCATGTTTCCACCAGTCAGGGATAATTTTGTTTCATCTTGGTCATCAACATATTTTTTTCTAGCTAAATGTTTATCACCTGTAGGATCCAAAGTTAAGCAGTTAGCTATTTAAGCCTCTCAACTCTTGTAAATAATTACTCTGATGATGTTACTGGTTAAGTAACGAAACGTTAGTCAATAAAACTCTTTTAAAGATATGGTTCCATTATGGCTCTATTTAAACTTGTTTGCTGGGCTATTATATTTCTAACTAAACTTCGTTTTCCACCTGGCTGTTCAATCGCAACGATCTTGTTTCAATTTTATTATTTCCCATTACAATATTTCTCTGATGATGTTACTCTGATGATGATGATGTTACTGGTTAAGTAACGAAACGTTAGTCAATAAAACTCTTTTAAAGATATGGTTCCATTATGGCTCTATTTAAACTTGTTTGCTGGGCTATTATATTTCTAACTAAACTTCGTTTTCCACCTGGCTGTTCAATCGCAACGATCTTGTTTCAATTTTATTATTTCCCATTACAATATTTCCAGACATTGTTCCGCCTGTTAAAGATAATTTTTTATCAAATTCATTTAATAAGAAATTTTTTTCACTTTGTGTTTTTGAACTAAAATCGTCATCAAATATAACACTCATTTATTTTAACAATTTTAGGTATTTATACAAATTTATACCCTTATTGGATCATGATCAACGTTGTATAAATTACAAAGAACATAATCATAAAATAAAGTTTCCTTTTCTGTCATTTTTTCGTGTTTTAAAATTGAAAAGAAAGATATTGATCCATCAAAAGGTGAATTTGTGTTGTTTTTTATATCTCCAATTGTTAAAGTTGTTTCTCCTGAAACAGTTTTGGATGTAAAAGATGTTAACTTTTTTCCATTACAATAAACACTACTTTCATTATTAATTGGTGTTGTATACATATCCCAATGAATGCTCAAACATATCCATTTATTCAAGTTTCCAGCATTTGCTTTTGATTGAAAAGCAGCATGTGGTTTTTTATGATTTATAGAATTTTGTCCAATACCAAAATAATTCATACTATCTCCAGAAATAACCAATTCTCTTGTATTTGGATTTGCAAAACAAATAAATTTATCCCATCCTCCATTATCATGTCCAAAAATTCCTGATTTTACCCAATCACTTCCAGATGAAGTAACAGAATTCAATTTATAAACAACAAAAACATTTACAATATCTTTTTTTCCTGATATTGGATTAATGTTGGAATTTGAAATCATTCTGTTACCGCCGGTAAATTTTAAAAAAATATTTATTATTTTCTTTTTCATTTTCCAAACACAAGGAAGGTTGAACACTTTTTGTTGTTTGTTTAAAATTGTTTCCTTCAATTCCATAATCAATTAGTTCTTTTACTTTTCCACCATTTCTTTCAAACAACAAATCATAAACTGAATTATATTCAACAAAATATAAATTATGAAATTTCAAAGAAAAATTATCTTTCAAAACTGAAAAACTAACATCTTTTTTGAGAATGTTTAAATTGTCATCAATACGGTCGTTGACGTATTTTTTTCTACAAAGGTCTTTATCATCTGTGGGAGCTACATCTGTTTTGATTTTATTGTTTCCCATTGTTATATCTCCAGTCATTATTCCGCCACTTTTTGATAAATAATTTAAACTTGTATGACCTGTAACTACGTCATCCACGTATTTTTTTCTAGCTAAATGTGAATTTTGTGATGGATCAACTGATGTTGTTATATAATTTGAATCCATATTAATATTTCCAGACATTGTTCCACCTGAAGTAGACAATTTTTCTGAAATTTTTTCTAAATAAGATTCATGTTTATTTTCATAACCGTATAATAAACTCATTTATTTTAGGGTTTTATTTAATTTTAATTTCTAATAAAACATCTCCAATTGCACTTACGTTATTATTCCCTTCCACTTTGAAAACCAATTCATTGTAAATTCCATTTGATAATTTAACACCACCTACACCACCTTTGAATTCAGTCATACAAAATTTAGAAACACTTCCTTTTAGAGTTTGTTTTGTTGTTATTGGTTCTTGAATAAGAACATCACTTCTTTTTCCATTTACAAAATTTTTACTTTTATCAATAATATTACAACTTATGTTTATGTATTCCAAATTATTGTTGATATTTACTTCATTGTCGCTTTCTGTTGCCGTATTTGTTGTATTATTTTATTTTCTGGAAATCCTAAAATTGGACCAAATGTTTTTAAATTTAATTCTTTGTTAGATGTCATTTTACATTTTCCTGAATAATCCAATTTTTCCAATTCTATATCACCAACTTTTTTAAATTCATTTTTTAAAATATTAAAAGTATAATAACCATCTTTAAATTCAATTTTTTTATTTGCTGCGTTTGATCCATTTGTGTCATAAATATAATAAAAATTTTTATTCAAATTATTATAATCCCAAAAAATACTTATAGATTTTACAAACATATATGAACAATTACATAATGTAATTGGTTTATCTAATTTTATTACTTTTTCTTTGTTTTTACCAGTCTCATCTTTTTTAATAAATATTTTAAGATTTGACATTTATTTTATATATTTATTTTATATTTATTTTATATTTATTTTATATTTATTTTATATTTTATAATATATATTTTGCAATTAAAATTCCACCAACCATTGCAAAAGATAAAATCCATAAATTTTCACCCGCAAGTGATTCAGTTGATCCAATGGGTACTTTTGAGGTGATTTTTGAAGTATTTGTTTTTCCTTCAGTTGATAACAAAATCTTTGATTCTGTATTCTTAGGTTGATCATTTTTGTTGCCTTTTTTATTTGTTTCATTTGTTTCATTTTTCTTTACTTTGTTTTTCTTTACTCGCTCCGCGTCGTTTCCTTTTAATTTTGCTTTGTTTTCAATTCCATAATAATTTAATTTTTTGTTAATTCCAAAAACCATATTTTCATCAGAAATTTTTAATTTGTTATTATATCCTTCAATAGGATTTTTTAAAATTATTAGACTGCTTGGAATTAACCATAAAGTTGGAGATATAGCAGTATTTAAAATTACATTTGTTGATGAAACTGCTGTATTCATATTATTTATCCATGTTGAAGTATTATAATTTAAAATAGAATCTTCAAAAATTTTTCTAAAAACTTTTTGTGTTTCTAAAGCTGAAGCTCTATTTGAAACAATACTTTGTCTTGTTCTTGCTTGTGATCCTAGTATTGCATAAAGATATGCTTCAATAGATTGATTTAATAATTCAGTTCCTTTTTTTATTAATCCATCTGAAATTGTTGGAACAAATTTTTTGTAATCATTTTGAGTATCTCTAATTTGACCTGAACCATGTTGATACCTTTTCCATTTGTCAACACCTACGGTGTCTTGACCTAAATGTTCATTTTTTATTTTCATAATTTCTTGATAAGTCCATTTTGGATAATGATCTTTTAAAAACTCTGCATTAAATTTATAAAAGATTTTATCATCACCATTTTTCAATTGATGCATAATTCTTCTTGTTGTAAAATAAACATGAAATCTCATAAATGATGTAATTTGTTTTGGAACGTTAGCTGAAAATAATAAATGTTGAATTGAAATTCCACATCCATAAGTTGCAATCCATGTTCCAATTATGCTTTGAAAATATGGTTCACTTAGAGAAAATTTTGCATTATCATTTGTAGTTATACCGTTAGGTGGACTCAATCCAGGTAAATTACTTTGAAAATAATCTGTATTGTTAACATAAATTCTAAACTGATTAATTGGATAATTTAAAACATATTGTGTAGGAAAATTATCCCAATAATAATGTTTTCCTGTATAATCAACATGTCGCTTTCCTTTTGGTAATTCTTGTATGCTTCCACTAGCGATCCAAATTTTTGGAAAGTTTGGTTTAGCGGAGGGACCGGAGGGTTTGTTAATATAAAGATATTTTGTCATGTTTGGATCATTTTTAAATGTATCTGAATTTATGTCTGTTGAAATATACCCATTGTTTTTAAAATATGTTATTGTTTTTTCCCAACTTCCATCTTTATTAATATCATGCTCAAAGTAAAATTTTGACATGTCTGGATATGGATATTTTTTCAAAAAACTTTCTTTAAATTTTTTATCCAAAGTTTTTATTTCATTCATCACAAAATCATAATTTTTTCCATAATATTTTCTTTCTGCTTTTTCAACACTCATTTATTTTTATTAAAATAAATGAACAAAGTTAATGATAAAGAAAACGTTAGTGAAAAAATGTTTGTAATTGAGCAAGAGTTAAGAGATATTTATTACAACCCAGAAACAGGTTATCAATCTGCAGAAAGACTTTATCAAAAAGCAAAAGACAGTGGATTTAAAAGTTAGTAGAAAAATTGTACAAGATTGGTTAAAAACACAAAATACTTTTACAAGATTTAAACCACTTGTAAAAAGACATAAATTTCAAATAACATTTGTTAAAGATTTGGGTGATCAAATACAAATGGATTTAATTGATATGAAAAAATACAAAAAAGATAATGAAGATTATTACTGGATTCTTACTGCTGTTGAAATTTTGAGTCGATATGCGTTTGCTATTCCTGTCAACAGAAAAGACACTTATAACATGACGATAGCTGTTGATAAATTACTTAGAAAATTTAAAAAAAGATTTGGTAAATACCCAAATGTAGCTCAATTTGATGAAGGAAAAGAATTTTATAATGTTGGAGTAAAGTGGTTATTGAAGGAACATGATGTTGAATATTTTTCCTCTAAATCTGTTAAAAAAGCAGCTATAGTTGAAAGATTTAATAGAACTTTAAAAACATCCATGTGGAAATATTTTTATGAAAATAAAACTAATAATTGGACCTCTGTTTTAAAAGAGCTTGTAAAAAATTATAACAATACTAAACATAAAAGTATATTAATGAAACCTGCTGATGTGAATGAATCTAACAAAGACCAAGTGTGGATTACACTATATGGTCACCCATTAGGAGATTTACCTCTTCCTAAATTTAGAATTGGTGATACTGTTAGGATTTCTAAATATAAGAATATATTTAAAAAAGGTTATGAAACTAATTTTACAGAAGAAATTTTTTAAATTGAAAAAGTATTTAGAGGTGACCCAAACATGTATAAATTAAAAGACCTTGAGGGAGAACCAATTATTGGAAAATTTTATGAACAGGAATTATCTGCTATTAATGATGTGTCTGTTGCAAATAAAAAAGAAGGTGAAGATGGTTTGTATATAGTTGAGAAAATATTAAAAAGAAAAAAAGTCAAAGGAAAAAATATGGTGTTGGTAAAGTGGGAAGGTTATGACAATAAACATAATTCTTGGATACCAGAAGAAAATATTAAAAATGTATAAAATGTATAAAATAAATGGATAATAACGGTTTTGATGATATAGAATTAAATGAGCAAAGCGAACAAGTTCGTAGAAATATAGAAGACAGCGAGGCTGAAGACCGTGAGGCTGAAGAACGTGAGGACCGTGAGGAAGGAGAAACAAGTGGGAGAAATTTTGCTGATACAAATTTAGATACTGGAGAAACAACTATGTTACTCCCAGACCAAAACACCAAAGTAACCAAAGTTAAAGACCCTGAGTCTAAAGGTTTTTTAAAAAAATTAAAAAATTCAGGAGGAGTTAAAAGATCAATGACTTTTGGTAAAAAAAATACTTTCAAAGATACATTTGATTTCATCCCTGAAAAGAAAAATGGAGAAAATAATATAATATTGTTAAAAGAAACTAGGTTTGAAAAAGATGAAAAAGGAAATGTTTCAATTTTTTTCAAAGATAAAAAAATTGGTAATATTGTTAATAATAAACCAGAATTATTTAGCAGAAAAAATAATGTATTTGTTAATGAATTCAGAGATATTTTTGAAAAAGCAAAACAAGAATATAAAAAAACACCAGATTCTATTATAGATAAAAAAATATCTAATGAAAATATTGAAATGACAAATATTGAGAGAAAAAATATAGTTGAAAATACCATTTCACAAATTGATGATAAAGTTGATAGAATAATTGATGAAAATAACTTGATTAAATTAGTTAGAGATGAAAATGATCCAAGAAGATCATTATTTGATTCAGATGACTTGAGAGAATTTAGAGGTTTATTAAATTTTGAAAAAGCTGTCTCTCCGGTTGGTGGTGAAGAATATTTTGATTTATCAAAAAATGAAAGAAAAAATGTTTTACATGAAAAAATTAGATCATTTGATAGAGAATATGAATATTGGAAAAATAAAGCTGATTTAGAAACAGCTGAACCTCAAAAAAGTATATATAAGAGTTTTTCAGAAATTGCAAAATTATATGCAGATAAAACAAGACTTGAAAATGATGAAAGACCAATCAGTGAAGAAGGAATACAAATTTTAAATGAAAATGTTGAAGAATCTGACCTCGGAAGATTAGAAAGATTTAAAAAATGGGCAAAAGAAAATATTGCAGGTTTATCAGCATTAGCTATTTCTGTAGCAGGTATAATTACAACAATAGTTATAGGAGCAAGAAACGCATTGAAAAAAGGTGCAAATGCAGTTGGAAAATTAGCAAAAGCAATTGCAAATATAGGTAAAAATTTTGGAGCAGTCATTTCAGCAGTTTTAAATTTAATTTCTCAAATATTATCGTGGGGTGCAAAAGGTATTTCTTTTTTAGCTAAAAATTTATGGATATTATCTATTGCAATTGCTTACTTTTTGTATAAAGAATACAAAGAATACAAAGAATACCGAAAGGGTAATAAAGATTAAATAAATAAAAAAAATTTATTTTTTTTGTTTTTTAAATTTTTATATATAATAAAAAATGAATAGAATAAACGAATTATACCCAGGATATAAAAGATCCAAAATGAGTAATATTAAAGGAATCAGAACAAAACATGTTGTAACTTTAAATCCAAATTCAGTAAATCCAGAAGAAGACCTTTATATAGATATTCCAAAATTAAATCCTAATTTATGCCTTGTACCCGATTCATTAAGATTGTTATTTAATTTTAAAAATTCAAATAACAAGTCTTGGTTTTTAAATAATTTATCAAAATTGTTAAAAAAAAGATTAGTTGTAAAATTTGCTGGTGAAATTGCTTATGACAATAGCGGAGAATCTATTTTAGAAATTTACAAAGATCTTTGGAAAACTGAATCCGAAAGAGAAGATATGATTGAATACGGCATCGCTCGAGAAAATCTTTGAAAATTAATTTCAAAAGATGACAGTGGGGCAACAAGTGGTGGAAGTGACAAAACTTCTGATAAGTTAATGTTTGACATTTATGGAACAAAACAATGTTTAAAGCTGGAAAAAATTCTTGTAGATAATGGATTTTATGCTCCTTATGGCATGATTAATAATTTTCAATATATTTTAACTTTCCCAAAAGCAAGCGAAATTATGGTTGCACAAAGTGGTCAAAGTGTTGCAGGATACAAATTAGAAAATTTAGAATTGGAATATGAAACTATTGAAAATCAAGATTTAGCAAATGATGTTTTAACAAATTACACAACAGGAAGATCGCTGTCATATAATTATGTAACTTTAATGAAAACAGTAGAATGGGATAAAGACGCCACTTTACACAATGAAACTATAAATATCCCACGAAAAAGTATGAAAGCAGCTGTCTTGTTATTTAGAAATAAAACTGTTACAGACAGCGAACAATTTGTTTACCCAAATATAACAGATGTAAAAATTAGTGTTGAAGGAATTCCAAATAGTGTTTATTCCCAAGGATTTCCCAAACGTAGATTTTTTGAAGAAGCAAAAAGAATATTTCGATGTAATTATACTGATTGTGATGCGGTTATGGATATTGAAAAATTTTACAAAGACTCTTTTGCATTATGTATTGATTTGAGAACATTAGATGACAATTTTATTTATGGAACTGGAAAAAAATTAGTAAACACACAGTCTGGGTTAATGTTGGAAATTAAAAAGACTGCTACTACAGCAAATGTAATGTGTTATATATTTGTAATAAGTGATGGGTTACTAAATATTGTAAATAAAGATTTGTCTTCAATCCAATTTTAAAAAACAAAAATAAAAAATGAATCATAAAATGAATGAAATGAATGAAGTTAAACCTTTTAATATGATAATTGTTGGAATGACTGCTTGTGGAAAAACAAAATATCTTTTGGATTTTATAGAAAATGAATATAAAAATTATTTTGATTATATTTTTCTAATTTGTCCTACATTTGAATGGAATAAAACTTATGAAAATTGGAAATATGATAAAGACGAAGATTTTATTGCAATTCCTTGTGGTCAAGACAACGTTGAAGATTGGTTAAAATTTATAGAAAATTTTTCAAAAGGAAGTAAAAGCTTAATAATATTGGATGATTGTGCAAGTGGAAAAAATGTAAAAAATAGAACAAGCGAATTGGTTAAATTAGGGTTTAGCGCTAGGCACTATAATCTTTCCGTTGTTGTAATTACACAACAATTAACATCAATTGCAAAACCATTTAGAGAAAATATTTCAAAATTGGTTACATTTTATAACCCAAATAAAAAAGATATGTCAACAATAATTCAAGAATATTTAGGACCTCAGGACCGCAATGAAATTGAAAAAATTTTAGAAACTTTGAAAACAAAAAAATATTCATGTTTAGAAATAAATTTAATTTTTCCATTTAGTTATAAAATAAATGAGTGCAACTAGTGATTATGTAAAAATACCGCAAATGGACGCATTCCCATCGGATGATCAGGAAAAAAAGAATAGAGCAGATCCATCCACAGCGGATGATCGGGAAAAAATGCAAGATGGAAAAAAAGAAGTTATGAAAAAACGTGAAGAATTGATAAGATTATCTGAAGATGGAGAAATTAGTCAATCGGTTCAAAATTTAAAAAAAGCAAGTGATAAAATTATATTAAAAATTTATGATGAATATGAAATTAAACAATCAGAAAAAGCAAATGTATTTTTAACAGATTTATTAATCAGTAAATTTGCAGATTTACTAGGAGGATTGGAAGCAATTGAAAGCAGTGAAGAATTGGAAAAAGAACTTACAAAAGATAAATTATTAAAAAGAGATGTGAAATCTGTGGTTGAAAAACTATCACCATATTTACCATATTTAGGAATATTGTCTGGTGGAGTAACTGTTGGAAAACATTTAATTAAAAAACACACACGCGAAGCGTTTGACAAACAACCTTCAACACCAAATGGGTCAAATGAAGACGCGTGTGAAAACACATGTGAATAATTTTATATAATTTTATAATATAAATTTTATTATAAAATTAAAAAATTATAGTAGTTTATTTATTTTCATTTTCAGGTTTTACGTTTTGTGGTTTGCTAACATTGTCATTTTTTAAATTAATTAATGAGGCAATTATTTTATCTTTTTCTATGTCATTTTTATCTTCATTTTCAAAAGATTTTAATAATTTTAAATGATTATTATTTTCTGAAAAATTAATTTCTTGAACAGAATTTCTTCCAAAGGTTGCACCAGCTTCAAAATCTTTAAAACCAATATCAACATGTGCACCAATTCTAAAACCACTTTTTTTAACTTTTCTAAAATTTATTGGTGGGTGAAGATTTATATCAAGACTTGAACTTGATTTTCTATCTTTATAATTTTCAATATGATTTTCAATACCTGAAGTATTCGAAGTATTCGAAGTATTTTTACTTTTTGTTTTTGAAACACAATTTCCCATTTATTTATATTGGTTTTTAAAATGTTAAATTTTGATCAATTTTTAAAATGTGAGAAATTTGATTAATTTTGAAAATCCGGTTTGAGACAGATTTGACAGGTTATGAAAATGATTGACAGGTTTTGGGAAACCGGAAGTAATTATTGGAATTTGATGACGTCATTAATAAACCGGAAGTAAATGAAACAAAAAAATGATGACGTCATCAATTTTTGAAAGCTCATTAAAATTCAGAAAAGTGTGCTAGAATCCCCATTATATAGACTACTGACCTCTAATAACCCGTTATCACACCAGAGCAAAGCTATTTATCCGAAGTTAAAAGGCTTTAGGATTGCTCATCTAAATATCACCAGTTTAACTAAACACATCGAAGAACTCAGAATCTTTATCAGTGAGAATTCCTTTGAAATTCTATGCATTAATGAAACGAGATTTGACAATTCTATAAATAACACAGAAATTGAAATTGCCGGTTATGAAATAGTAAGAAAAGATAGAAATCGAAATGGAGGAGGTGTTGCAATATACCTACGCAACAACATTCCATAAGTAGAACGAAGCGATTTAACGCCCGTAAATGTGGAAGCGATCTGTCTCGAAATTAAAAAAAACAAATAGTATACAAGTGTTGATATCTACATGGTATTGCCCACCAGACTCCAAAATTGAACTATTTGATGGTTTTGAAAAATTCGTACAGGAAATCGATAATGAAAACAAAGAAATAATCATAACCGGGGATTTTAACTGTGATATGCTAAGTAAAGATAATAATAAACCCAACATTAAAAAGTTAATGGATGTAATAGACATCTATAAAGTACAACAACGCATTGTCAATCCTACTAGGATAACTACTTCAACCAAAACCTTAATAGATCTCATACTTAGTAGAATTGATGATACTAAAACAATAGATTCAGGAGTCATGGACTTGGGGATCAGTGACCATAATCTTATTTACATATGCAGAAAGGTAGGAATCCCTAGAGGAAACCCTAAACTAATTGAGACAAAGCAATTCAAACATTTTAACACTATTGAATTTCAAAGTAAATCAAGAGAAGCTTTTAGCAATTTCGGTCATTACACGGATCCCAATATAGCGTGGCATGAGTGGAAAGAGATTTTTCTTCACATCGCTGACCACCATGCAGCTCTGCGATTAAGAAAAGTCAAAAGTGAATATAAACCGTGGCTTACTAACGAAACTTGCCGATGATATTCCTCAAATCGACCGAGACCCCTTATGCTATGTGACGCCTGGAACTAACGTCTTCAAATTCAAAAATATTACCAATGCAGATTTGGTGTATACATTAAAGAAGATGAAAGCAAATAAAGCATCAGGTCTAAATAAGATTTCCAGCAAATTACTTCGGGCAGCAGGGGACTCTATACGTGAATCCCTACTTGTCGTTTTCAATCTTATTTTGAATACCGGCATTTTTCCTGATGAAATGAAACTTGCTAAAACTATTCCTATTTATAAGTCGGGAGAAAAAATAGACTGCGGAAATTATAGACCTATGTCGTTGATATCTGCAGTCGCAAAAATCATTGAGAAACTTATTTATGATCAAGTATTTCACTTTCCTAATGACAATAAAGTTATTTCAAATCAGCAATCAGGATTTCGTCCCTTTCATTCAACCGAAAGAACATTATTACAATTTGCAAACCAATGCCTTATAAATATGGACAATGGTCTAGTAAATGGCATTCTATTTCTAGATCTCAAAAAAGCTTTCGACACTGTAGACCACAAAATTCTTTTATCCAAATTAGAACGCTACGGAATCAGAGGAACTGCTTTAAAACTATTTCAATCTTATCTTAATGGAAGGAAACAAGTATGTATACATCAGAATGCATTGTCGGAGCCTAAAGATATTACATGTGGTGTTCCTCAGGGATCAAATCTTGATCCGTTACTCTTCCTCTTATACATCAACGATCCTCCAAATTGTCTTGATAAAACCCTAGCATCAATGTTTGCGGACGACACCAATTTATCTTGTCATAGTGAGTCGCCCGCAGACATTAAAAGCAAACTTAACTTTGACTTGGATAACGTACATAAATGGCTAACTGCCAATAAGTTAACACTGAATGAAGAGAAAACGGAATTTATGTTAATTGGATCCAGACAGAGATTGAACCAATTTTCCTGTAATCCTAGAATTATTCTTGGCAACCACATAATACAACAGGTGCCAAATAAGAAAGTTTTACGAGTAATTATTGATGAAAATCTAAAGAGGAATGAACATAATGATGCTCAATGTAAAAAAATTTCCGAAAGCTATTGCGCTGTTAAGGAGAGCAAAACAATTTGTAACTAACGAAGCTCTCCTAAATATGTTCAAGTCACTTGTTCTGCCCCACTTCACCTATTGTTCGAATGTTTTGAATGATGGCAATTGCGCACACGTTGAAAAACTATATAAATTAAAAAAGCAAGCCGTTCGAGTGATAACGGGTTCTAATTACGAAATAAGATCAACAGTGATTTTTAATAAGTTACAATGGCAACCGATAAAAAATATCCTTAAAGAACGGGAGAATATTATGACATTCAAGGCGTTGCGAGGCATAACTCCCAGTTACTTATCAGACTTGTTTGTTACTTGTCATAATGATTCACATCCATTAAAAAGTAACAATAGAAAACTTTATTTAAAAAAGCCAAAAACGAATTACCTAAGAAAGTTTCTCATATCGGGGAGCTACAGTGGGGTCAAAAGTCTGAGTCCAGTCAATATGCTTTTGTCTTTTATTGATATACACTATATTTTCACACAACACGGCACTATATGTGCATAACTTTAGCATTTACATCAACATTGGAATTGAGTACATTGTATTAGCCAAATAAACATTACTTTAATATTTTGTTACACTACTTTTGCTTTTAAAACAGCTTTCACTCTTCCTGGCATAGAGTCAACAAAATTTCTGAGTACTGCTGGTTTAAGGTTATTCCCGCATTGATTAAGGACATCCCATAGGTTGTCTTTACTTGTGATATCATGTTTCACTTTCTCTCGTTTCAAATGTTCCTATAAATTCTCAATAGGGTTTAGATCCGGAAATTGAGGAGGAAATTCCATAACGACCAGATCACCTTTTTCTTCCTTCCTTCTTGAATAATTTTTACTCATGTGACAAGTGTGTTTCTGATCATTATCTTGTTGCAACACAAAACCCCTTCCGCACAACCTTAAGCTAGATGGTATGGCTCGTATTTGAAGGATGAAGTGATATTTTTGCTTTGTAAGAGTGTTCTTAATTCTTTAAAGATCGCCAACACCATTATAACTAAAGCAGCCCCAAACCTGAATATGTTCCCACCACCACGTTTCACTGTTGGCTTGAGGTAAGAATTTATAAATCTCTCATTCTTTCTACGTCTAACATAAATGCGACGGTTATTTCCGTATATTTCAAATTTTGATTCATCTGCGAAAAGAACATTTTTCGAATCTTCTTTAGTGTAACGCCTGTATTTTCTAGCCCATAGCCACCGTTTCCGTTTGTTTCGGGATCTTAGCAATGGTTTTAAGACACCCACTCTTCCATGTAGACCACGTGCATTTAGTCTCCTTTTCACTGTTGATCTGCTTATTGTTTTTTCTCGAGTTTCATTAACTACTGATTGAAAGTTACCAGCCGTTGCAGTTCTGTTACGTAAGGAAGTAGTTTTAATGTACTGATCCTCCTTCAAAGTGGTAGCTCTTGGCCTCCCAGATTTGGTTTTGTAGAATAGGATTTTCTTCCTCGAAAGTTTTCCAAAGTTCGCTGCACAACACCCTTTAAAACCCCTATCTTTTCAGCAATTTTGCGTTGTGAAAAACCTTCATTACTCAGTGCAATTATTTGACCTCTTATTCCCTCACTGAGTTCTTTTGCCATCTTTGGTCCAGCTACACATCATAGAGACTATAATAAATTACAGCGTGCGTTAAATAACTCAAAAATTAAAAGGAAGGCAAGAGGAAGCATTTAATGATAAAAATCCGCATGTGTAAATCAATAAATGAATTTTTCTCCACATCTAACATGATTTATCATACATTGAAGGAAAAAAATACCACTGGACTCAGACTTTTGACCCCCACTGTATATCCTGGAATGATCTTTCACCTGTAATCTTAGACAGATATGAGCAACTCTCCGCCAACTCACTAAAAAACTTACTTAGAAATCATTATACTAATTTAGAGAAAAAAAAATAGTAGTCTGTAAAGTGCGGGGACTGTCACATTTTCCATCACATTTGAAAAATTACCAAAAATTTTTCAAAGTGTCGCAGGGAAATCCCCTAACACAGCAGGCTGATAAATTCCAAACATGCTCAATCTCCCTAACAACCAGCCTAACTCGATGTCAACAAAAAAACTATTTTCGGATTCGCCGGTTGTTAGGGATATCTGGAATGTATGTAATGTGGGGAAATCCCTCAACATCAGGTTTGGGGAATCACCTTTTTCCTAATTACACCATTTCCAGCCGCTTCCAGGAATTCGATAACGTTACCGGGAATTTCATCAAAATTTTTCAAAGTGTCACAGGGGAATACCCTCAACATTCCATACATGCTCAATCTCCCTAACAACTTGAACAGCTCGATGTAAACAAAAAAAATATTTTCGGATTCGCCGGTTGTTAGGGATATCTGGAATGTATGGAATGTGGGGAAATCCCTCATAATTAGAAAAAGACTCCGCTGACCATAAATATTTTTAAAAACAACTTTAAGAACTTCATTGTCAGTTCAACTTATGGTTTAAATCCAAATATATTCTCATAAGTGTCAATCATTTCCGACATATAATGACCATATGCTAATGTATCTATTTTATTTTCAAGTATTATTCTTTTATCATCTTTTGCTGACAATGCAATTTTTTCTACACTTTCAGTATACAATTCATGATTTCGATGCCTTATTAAATTCATTTTTCTAATTTGTTCTTCTTCACTAAATAGGCAATCTTTATAATTTTGAAATGTTATATTTTTTTCAATAACATTTTTTTTAACACCTTTACATCTTTTGATTCTTTTTCATCTATTTTATAAGAATATAATTTTGCTCTAAGCCCTACAAATTCTTCTATTTGTTTCCCCCTGCATTTATCTTTCATCATTCCAATTACTTTTTTGTTTAAACCGGTTTTAATTCCACTTTTATGATCTTTTGGGTAATTACTTGTGTCAAACATTTTTTCAACATCTGTGGATATATCTTTATAAAAATATTCAGTTTTAATTTCATACATTAAACTGTCAGTATCTGTAAATAACAACGGCGAATTTTCACCATATTTTGGTTTAATATAATTATAATGAAAATCATACATTAAAGTCTTTGATAAATCCAATATACTCATCCCCAAATATATAGGTTTATCTAGCTTAACTTTTTCTTATGTATATGCACGGCAATTAAATTTTCAGAAAATATTGTTCTTTTGTCAAAATTGGTTTTTGAAAATAATTTTAATGCTTTTTCTTCTCTGTTAACTAATTGTATATCAACTCTGTTTCTAACATTCTCCATAGTTTTCCCAAATACAGAATTATTCACAAGTTTGAAAAAGTCTTTTTCAAATTCATTTTTTGCATCTGTTCTCACTTTTGTGTTTAAATCAATATATTTTTTCATAAAATCTTCTTCATAAAATTTAATACCTTTATAAATTCTACTAATTTTTAATCCTAATTTTTCATATAACTTCAAGTTTTCACTATGTAAAACATATTTTTCTTTATTATTCAAATTTGGAATTAATTTTTCAACACCTCCTGCTCTGCAGGTGTCAACTTTTTATCTTTCTGGCGCTAATGGGTATTCATTATGTAAATCATGCAGCTCTTCAGGGTATTCCAAGTCAACTTCTAATATACAAGGAAATTTTTCCCAATTTTGTAATTCTCTTTCATTCATCCATTTAAAATCTCTCACAGGAAGTTTTTTACTCATAGCCCATCCATAAAGATTATTCGCATCTAAATAAGCAAGATATACATTATATTCTTCAGGATTATACTTTGAGCCCATATAAGGATTATTAGCTTTTGTATATCGCTTTGTAATTGTTGAAATTCCTCCTCTAATTCCATTTTCAATCATAAGGTACATTTGTGGGTCAGATAATAATTCCAATTCAACTTTAGTCATTTTCAACATTGCATCCCAAGCAAGCCCCGGAGAAGTATAATACCAAGCTGGATCTAGTTTATAATTGTCTTTACAAACTTTTCTAAAATTTTCAAAAACATCCGCCAAAAGTATCACATCAGTTTTTAAAAAAAAAAGTCATGATATTCTCTCATATTTTTAATATTAAATTTTTTCCAAACATTTTGTGCATGTTCATAATCTGCTTCGCTTATATTTTCATCATTTAATTTTGAATAAAATTCTTCAATATCAGGTAATTTTTCTTCATTTAATTTTTGAATATTATCAAACCAATCATATGGAAACACACCTTTTCTAGTTAATAATTCTCTTTCTTCAGCTTCACCGTAAAATTTTTTCATAATATTTAGCTCATTTTTATCTAAATTTTTAACCAAGTTTCCTAAACCACTTTGCATAAATTTTAAAACTGTCAATAAATCTAATTTGTTTTTTAACATTAATTATTTCTTTGATTTTATACTTTTCACTTCCATTTTCATCAATTTTTTCATATTCAATAATGTTTTCTTTACATCGACTTTTAAATTGTTTTTCTGTAATTATTTTTATAGATTCAAATTTATCAACAATAATCTCTTTTGTAAATGAAATATATTTCTCCTCAGTGTTGGGGATACAATTAATTTCACCTTCTGAAACTCCAAAATTTTTAATAAACAAATGACTATCATAATTTTTTAAATTATGAAATATAACTGGAATAAATTTACGTTTTTTCATTTTTGAATTACAACTACAACAAGCAGCGCCTCGAAATTTTCCAGTGAAATGACAATGATCAGCAACTTTGGTAGAAGTGGAGCCCAAAGGGTGATCAACAGCTCGCAGCCCACCAGGGTTTTCAAATTCTTTACTACATGCATTACATTTCTTAGCTGTTTCAAAATCTTTTTTATCCTTTTCTCTAAATATAATCTTTTTTGGAAATTTAAATTGTTCATGTATCTTTTTAATATTATTTTCTAAACTTTCTACAAATTTTGCAGACACAGTGCTTGTGCCGTTCCACCGTCACCAGATTTTTTTGTATATTTTACTAATTTTGGTTTAAATAAATTATCATCAAAACATTTTATCAAATAGCAATATCCAGACGGTTCATGTTTTTGAAATTGTTTTGTATTATCACCAATATTTTTATCTTCATATTTTAACTTGCATTCAAAACCTGCATAAATTACAAATAGAACATTGTGCATTTTTCATAATTTTTAAAATTTAATTTTTCTCTTTTATTTGGATAAACAGTTTTTCCACACATATTTTGAACAATATTCCAAATGATTTTTAAGAGTTTTTTCATTACTGAAATTTTGTAAACAATAATTACAAATATGTAATTTTCCTTTATGTTTATTTACTTGACTTGAAAATAATCTGCTCATATTTTTAATTAAACAATAATGTTTATCCCTATTTTCATCACTTATTAACAATATGTTCACATGTGTGTTCACATGTGTGTTCACATGTGTATCCACATGCGTGTCCACATGCGTGTCCACAAGTGTGTTGCTCTGCTGAGAACTTTGTTCGATAATTTGTTCTGATTTACTTACCCTCAATAGAAAAATTTCATGCTTTTTATTTCCAAACCTTTCTTCCTCATTATATCCAAAGACATTAATTGAAATATTATTATTTTTTTCAAATTTATCAATATCTGAAAATCCACATGGGAAATTAATTCCTTTAAATATTAAAACCCTCAGCTTTCTTTTTTAAAATTTTTGTAATTCTACCAGGATTTCTCAAATTTGGATTTGTTTTCAAAAGTTCATTTATTACTACACACCACAATAAACATTTTTTATCATCATTTTGTGGATTAATAATTGCATTTTTATTTTTTAAAAATTTTGGGGTTGAAATAAAAGGTGATGGAAGTAATCATTGAATGTTATTAATATTAAGAATTATTTTTAAACTTTTATAAAATTTCCATAAACTTGAATTTTTTAAATATTCTTCAAAACTTAGAATAATTTTTTGGACCATTTTTTCATATATTTCATGAAAATTGCTTCCAGTAAAAATTTTTTCATAATAGCTATGAAAATGTACTTTATCCACAGTTTCTTCTTCAGTTGCAGGATTTGTTTTTTTCATTAAGCAAACAAAGGTTAATTGTTGTTTTGTGCTTGGATATTTTTTAAATTTTTTAATCACCAACATTCCATATTTTTCCAAATCTAGTTCATGACGTTTTGTAACATTCAAAGCTTCTCTATCCAGCTCAAACTTTGGATCAGACATTTGTGATTTTTCCTGTATTTTGTTAAATATATTTAAAACATTTTCTTTTAAATGATTATACCAATTTGTTATTTTTTCTGTTCCTTTGTTTACATTATTTCTATATTTATCAAATAAATTAAGTAGTTCTTCTTTAGACTTGTTAAATAAATTATTTGCTTTTTCTTTAGAACTTTCAATCAAACTTTTAATTTTTGAAACATATTTTGTTGGTTGTAATATATTTTTAAAATCATAACCAGGATTTGGTGTATCAAGTAAATTTCCTCTTTTAAAAACATTTTTTGGTTTTAATAAAGTTGTATTAATATTAAGGACATCTGTCCAATAAATTTTTTGTTGTGTTCATTCTTTATTTATATGTTTATTTTTTTCTTTAAAGGCAATCTGGCGCGAAAAAAAAGAATAAAAATCATCTGATTTTTATTCTTAACCACTCGCTAAAGGTCCTTAATAATTAAATTTAAAAATATTAATAGATAAATTTAATATTTTTGGTCTTGGTTTTAAAATAATTTTATAATTTGTGTAAATTTTTTCTTCGTTTTCGTAATCAATATCAAAATCACTAAAAATACAGAATTTTTCTTCAAAATTGATTGAATATTCATGATGTGGTAATAATTGTCCTTCTCCAGGAAGTTTAGCAATTTTTTTTCTAAAAATATATTTTAGATCTTCGTTATCATAATTTTCATAATTTTCTGGTTTTAAAAATATTTCAACAACTTTTTCTGAGACTACTTGATTCATTGTTTTTTATTATATACAAATTTTTTCTTAAAAGCAAAATGTTTATTCAGCAAAAATCAAAAATTTTTTATCATTAATTTTCAAATCTTTTTTAGTTTTAATTCTGTACTTGATGCTTTCTGCATTTAGGTTAAAATGTTTTGCAGCAGAATAAAGACTTTTAAATTTTAAAATTTCACCAGTTTCTTTGTTTATAATAATTACTGATTTCGGTTTTTTAATTTTTTCTCTACAATATTTTTCAAAAATTTCAACAGGTTTACTAATTTCCAAACCTAGCATTTTTCAAACTCATTTTTGTTATAATTTTTATAATATTTTATTTTTTTTCTTTTGCAATATCTCTCAATTGCTTAATAGTATAATGACTTTGATTGTTCATTTAATATATATAATTTTTTCTTTAAGAACAAATTTTTTTTATTGAACAAAAATGAATAAATTAAAAGTTGGGAGTTTTCTTTTCCGAATCTTGTAAATTTTACGTAATTTAATTTCCAAATTTATTAAATTTTTAAAGTTTTCCATAAAATTACAATTATAACCTTTGTGATCTAAATAAAAAAGTAATGAATTATAATATTTATTAATTGCAATTTTAAATAAATTATATACATTTTCATCTTTTGACCAATTATTATATTTTTTATCAATTTTTCTATTTTTACCATCTTTGACGTCTTTAAAATAATCTAATATAAATTCAAAAATTTTAATCATTTATTTTTTAATATTTAAAACAATGTTGTAAAATTTTGATCGTTAAACCAAAAAGCAATATTGAAGAAATAATTATAATTTCAAACATTACAACAGGATCCATTTATTTATATACCGTTATATAAATTTATAAACTATGTAGCCTCCTGAGATTCCAACCAGAAAAAAAGCAAGATTTTGATATTCTTTCATTTGATCTGATGGTTTATAATAATCCTCCAATTTTGGTTCATTTCCCGCAGCTTCACTGTATTCTTGCTCTAAACTTTTCACACGATTATAAATTTCTGCAAGAGTTTTCAAAGACATGTTTGTCCGATTTATATCCGCATTTGCAACAGATAATTGCTGTCTTAATTTTTCAATCTCTTCTTTTTTTTCCACTTGTTTTTCATACCATTTTTCTTTATCTCTTGCTAATTTTTCCATTGCTTCATTATGTCTTTTTATCTCTTTTTCATATCCAGTATGATTAAGTTTACTAAATAAAAATCCACCACTCGCAAAAGCAACTGCTTAAATAATCCTCCAATTACTGTTTCCATTTATTTTTCTTTAATTTTTTTTATTTTGTTCACATGCTTTGCTTCACTCGCTTTGCTGTTTTATTGTTTGAAAGGATCTGTAGGAAGCCACTTTTTGTCTTGTGCATATTTAATTCCAAGTGTTGATAATCCTACAGCTGCTGTAAGTTTTAAAGTAGGCACTAAACTAGCCGGAGTTGACAAACCATCACTAAATACTCTTCTTGTTATCATTCCAATTCCCACAGCACCCAATGTAATTAACGTAGAATCATATAATTCGTTCATAACTTTTTTTCTATTCATTTCGGTCATTTATTTATATACATAAAAAATTTTTTTTATAAATTTTTAATACAACACCTTGGTGGACCGCTTTGCGGTTTTTTTCCTCTACCTTGAGAGGTGCTACCTTTATTCTTTTCCTTTACATTATTTACGATTTCTTTTTCTTCTTTGATTTCTCTTTTGTCTCTTTTATATGAATAATATAACCCTCCAAGTGTGGCAACAAGCGTCACACCACCAATAAAATATCTAAAATCTATGTAATCAGTTATTTCTTTTACAAAACGGACTCTTGCACGGTTTTCTTCGGGCGATTGTTTATTTTCTATTTCGCTTCGCTGTCTTGCTTTTCTTTCTTTTGCTTCTCTTGAAATTTTTGCCAATCTTTTTCCTAATTCTACTTTTCTTGGATCTTTTACTTTAGCAGTTTTTTCAACTGCTGCTACTTTATCAACCTTTGGTTGTTTATCAGTCAAAGGCTGTTTATCAGAAGTGTTCACTTCGTCCGGCTTCACCGTTTGTTTACTTTGGTCACTCTGTTCACTCATTTATTTATCTTTTTATAATTTTAGTTAAAATTTATTGTAGATGTATTTAAAGTTTATTGTAAGTGTATTTAAAATTTATTCAAAGTTATTACAAGTCTATTTAAAATTAACTTACAATCTACTTCAAACAAATTTTAAACAAATTCAAGTAAAATTTATAAATCATTGATAATAGATTCATCAAAATCTACATTAAATTTTTGGCACAATGCAACATGATTTATTAAAATTTCTTTTTCTGTCATTTTTTTATGTAATTGTATGGCAATAAATGCAATTTTTCCTTTGAAACAATCTGTCAATCTATTGTTTGTTATAGTTTTATTACTTCCTCCAAAAACCAACGAAGTCAAACCACTTGTAACTTTTGCAGCTGTAAAACTTTTAATTAATTTTCCGTTACAAAAAATTCTTGAATTATCATGTGTAAAGGGGTACGACGTAGTCATCGGTGTTTCCGTATCATAATGAACAGAAATGCATTTCATTTTATTATATTCTGTAGGGTCTGATTTCAGTGGAAACACATTTGGATTGATATCTAAATAAGCGTTTCCTACTCCATAAACAATTAATCTTTTTGTAGAAGCATTGTCAAGATTTTGGAATCCTATCATTCTGTAAACGCTTGCGCCCGCTCCATTACCACTACCTTTATTTCCGAAAATTGCGGTAAAATCATTTGTTCTTTTAATATTTTGTCTTTCCATTTCATAAACTACAAAAATATGAACGCGGTCTTTTAAATTTGAAGAAGCGCCAGGGGTGTTTATATTAACTGGAACTTCAAAAAAATTACTTTCATCCTTAAAATACATTTTGTTTGTAGTTTCATAAATTGGCCTATTGAAATTCCCTTGCAGCATCAAATTTACATCTAAATTTTCTGTTTCTGCTTGATTATAAACTGCTCTGATTCTTTTATCGATATTTCTATAAGTAATATATGAAATATCGTCTTTTATTTCATAAACTGTAGTATAAAATTTGAAAAATTGAAACCAAAATGTATTAAATTTGACGTCTACATATTTTCTTGTCATAATATGCATTTCATGTGTTGGCTGGTGATATGTAGATATTATTTTATGATTTGCCATATTAATGTCTCCTGCCATTGTTCCTTCTGCCAAAGACAATTGTTTATCATCTTGTTCATCAACATATTTTTTTCGAGCCAAATGTTTATCATCTATAGGATCAATTGTTGAAATTATTTTATTTATGTTTATAGTTAAATCACCAGTCATTGTCCCTCCAGAAAGTGATAACTTTTTATCAAATTCGTTTAAAATAAAATTCTTATTAGAAGAATTATTAAAATTTACATCATTAAAAATTATACTCATTTATTTTAATTAAAAAGTTATTTTAATTAAAATAAATGAGTATAATTTTAATTATATCGTTAGATAATGATATAAGACCTGAAGAAGAAGAAACAGTTTCTATAATTCAACAAGAAATTGAAGAATCTGATATTGGAAGATTTGAAAAATTTAAACAATGGGCAAAAGAAAATCTTCTAGGTTTATCAGCAGTTGCTATTTCTGTAGCAGGCATAATTACAACAATTGTTATAGGTGCAAGAAACGCATTAAAACAAGGCGAAAAGCGGTTGGAAATTTAGGAAAAGCAATTGCAAATATAGGTAAAAATTTTGGTGCAGTCATTTCAGCAGTTTTAAATTTAATTTCTCAAATATTATCATGGGGTGCAAAAGGTATTGCCTTTCTTGCCAAAAATCTATGGATATTAGCTAGTGCCATCGCATACTTTTTATATGCACATGTGTATGAAGAATATAAGCAAGCAAAGCGAGCTCGAACGAACGGTGAAGCGAGCGAACAGCGAAGCTGATAAATTAAATAAAATTTTTTTATATATAATAAAAAATGAATAGAGTAAACGAATTATATCCAGGATATAAAGGATCAAAAATGAGTGAAATTAAAGGAAACAGAACAAGGCATGTTGTAACTTTGAATCCGAATTCAGCAAATCCAGAAGAAGAACTTTATATAGATATTCCAAAATTAAATCCTAATTTGTATCTTGTTCCTAATTCATTAAAATTGTTATTTAATTTTAAAAATGCAAATACTAAATCGTGGTTTTTAAATAATTTATCAAAATTGTTAAAGAAAAGATTGGTTGTTAAAGTTGCTGGAGAAATTGTTTACGATAATAGTGGAAGATCTTTGGAAGCCTGAATTTGAAAGAGCAGATATGGTTGAATACGGCATAGGTAGATAAAATCTTAGAAAATTAATTTCAAAGGATGACTCTGGAGCAGCAAGTGGAAATTCACAAAGAGTATCTGATAAATTAATGTATGATATTTATGGAACAAAACAGTGTTTAAAATTAGAAAAAATAGTTTCAGATCATGGACTATATGCTCCTTATGGAATGATTAATAATTTTCAATACATTTTAACTTTTCCAAAAGCTAGTGAAATTATGGTAGCACAGTCTGGCAGTAGTGTTTGGGGATATACTTTGGAAAATTTAGAATTGGAGTATGAAACAATTGAAAGTCAAGATTTGGCAATTGATGTTTTATCAAGTTATACCTCAGGAAGATCATTATCATATGATTATGTAACTTTGATGAAAACTGTGGAATGGGATAAAGATGCAACTTTACATAATGAAACCATAAATATTCCACGGAAGAGTATGAAAGCAGTTGTACTGTTATTTAGAAATAAAACTGTCACAGATAGCGAACTATTTGTTTATCCAAATATAACAGAAGTTAAAATTTCTGTTGAAGGAATACCAAATAGTATATATTCTCAAGGTATGCCAAAAAGAAGATTTTTTGAAGAGGCATTTGGAATATTTCACGGAGGATATGAAAATAGTGATGCAGTTATGAGTATTGAAAAATTTTATAAAGATTCATTTGCATTATGTGTGGATTTAAGAACATTAGATGATAACTTTGTTTATGGAACTGGTAAAAAATTAGTAAACACACAGTCTGGATTATTGCTAGAAATTAAAAAAACTGCTATTTCTGCAAATGTAATGTGTCCTATATTTGTGATAAGTGATGGATTGTTAAGCATTGTAAATAAAGATTTGTCTTCAATTCAATTTTGAAAACAATAATCAAGGATTTTTGAAAAATAAAAAATGAATGACAGCAAAGCTGAAGGTAAAAAACCATTTAATATGATAATTGTTGGAATGACTGCTTGTGGAAAAACAAAATATCTTTTAGATTTTACAGAAAATGAATATAAGAATTATTTTGATTATATTTTTTTAATTTGTCCGACATTTGAATGGAATAAAACTTATGAAAATTGGAAATATGATAAAGATGAAGATTTTATTGCTATTCCTTGTGATCAAGATAATGTTGAAGATTGGTTAAAATTTATAGTTGACTTTTCAAAAGGAAGTAAAAGTTTAATCATATTGGATGATTGTGCAAGTGGAAAAAATGTTAAAAATAGAACAAGTGAGTTGGTTAAATTAGGATTTAGTGCTAGACATTATAATCTTTCTGTTGTAGTTATAACGCAGCAGTTGACATCTATTGCTAAACCATTTAGAGAAAATATTTCAAAATTGGTTACATTTTATAACCCGAATAAAAAAGATATGACAACAATAATTCAAGAATATTTAGATTTAGGTGACCGCAAAGAATTGGATAAAATTTTAGAAACATTAAAAACAAAAAAATATTCAAGATTGGAAATTAATTTAATTTTTCCATTTGGTTATAAAATAAATGAGTGAAAATAGTGAACACAGCAGGGCTGAAAGTATAGAAGTTCCTCTAATATCTTCAACAACCATAAACAGTGAAGCTGACGCAAATCGTAAACCGCAAGATGATAAACCTCATAAAAAAGAAGAAGTAATGAAAAAACATGAAGAATTGATAAGATTGTCTGAAGATGGTGAAATTAGTCAATCGGTGCAAAATTTGAAAAAAGCAAGTGATAAAGTTATATTAAAAATTCATGCTGAATATGAAGTAAAACAAGCGGAAAAAGCAAATGCATTTTTAACAGATTTACTAATTAGTAAATTTGCGGATTTATTAGGTGGATTAGATGCGATAGGAAGTAGTGATGAATTGGAAAAAGAACTGGTAAACGATAAATTATTAAAAAGAGATGTAAAATCTGTAGTTGAAAAACTAAGTCCATATTTACCATATCTTGGAATATTATCTGGTGGAGTTACAGTTAGAAAACATGTTATTAAAAAACAGAGCAAAAAAGACGATAGTGGGGCGTCAATGAGTCAAACTGAATAATTTTATAATATATATTGTATCATAAAATTAAAAATTATTCCACAGATTTTGAAGATGAAAGTTTAACACCGGTTTCATCGACCGAAGGTCTCAGCACCAAAGGTGCACCAGTCTTTTGCGTTGTATCTTTTATAGCTAATTTGCTCATAAGTGTATTTATTTTTTTATCTTTTTCTTTTGAGATGCGAACTTGTTCGCTTCGATCACTGTTTGTTGATTCTTCATTTTCTAAAGATTTTAACAATTTTAAATGATTATTATTTTCTGAAAACTGATTTCATGTATATTATTTTTCTAAAACGTCATGCCGGCTCCAAAATCTTTCATTCCAATATCAACATGTGCTCCGATTCTAAAACCACTTTTTTGAATTTTTCTAAAATTTATTGGTGGATACCCATGAAGATTTAAATCTAATTTTGTACCCTTGTCTAAGGTCTTGTAATTATCACTTTGATTATCTTGGTCACTTTGCTTGTTTGCTTTGTTGGTTTTTGATTTTGAATTTCCAATTTTTTATTTGTTTTTTTTTATTCCCGATTATACACATGTGTATAAATAATCTTTCCACAAATTTTGCAGCGAAATGTTCGAGGTTCTGAAATATAAATATAAAGTTTAAAAACATTATTCCAAAAAAATCTAAACAATTTGCTGAATCTTAAGTAAAGATTTATAATCCTGAAGCATTTTTTACATATTGTAAATAAATATCTATTAGTATTTTTTAAAACTATATCATACACTTTTATTTAAAACAAGTTTTTAAAATCAGCGTGTCTTAACGGTCAAAACTTTAGCATCTGGGTTGGTTGCTTAAAGTTGTGACAAAATTAAGGTAATTCCCCGCCTGTTGATGAGGGATTTACCCGCCTGTCGCAAGCGTAATGTTGAGGGATTTCCCGACATTCCATACATTCCAGATATCCCTAACAACCGAGCATACTGAAAATAGTTTTTTTGTTGACATCGAGTTAGGCTATTTGCTAGGGAGATTTGGAATGTTTGGAATTTGAAAAATTTTCTTCGGCAGATTCCCCTGCGACACTTTGAAAATTTTGACCCATTTTAAAATGTGTTGAAATTCCCGGTAACGTTATCAAATTTTTGGAAGCGACCGGAAGTGACCGGAAGTGAAACCGAAAGTGACGTAAGCGAGGCAAAACGCATCATCATCAAGGAAAAGGTAATTCCCCCGCGACACTTTGAAAAATTTTGGGCAATTTTGAAAAAATTGCTGGAAAAGTTGCTGGTCCCCGCACTTTACAAACTACTAAAATGGCAAAGTCTTTACATTAGCCCCTTAAGCTTTATAGGTTAAAAGCCATAAGTATGGATAGAATTGAATGAAAACCAAATAGTTGTGAAAAACTCACCCAGTGCTTCTAAAATGATATTTTCCACTCAAACACTATAAAACAAATCAATTTTCAGTCTATTTGACGAGTTCTTCTAAAACTTTCTCAAACTCGTCAAAAACGACTTATCACATCGAGATAAGAATGTTTGTGAAAGGAACAGTGAATGAAATGTGGCTTGAGTTAGTTGCATTTGTTGAATTTTCGCAAAACCTCGCAATGGTAGTAAAACGATCTTTTCGGGTCACAGAAGGGAATAAAAGCATTAGTTCATGGATTAGAGAAGTTTTTGATAAAATATGGCAAAGTCTTTATATTAGGCCCTTAAGCCTTATAGGTTAAAAGCCATAAGTATGGATAGAATTGAATGAAAACAAAATAGGTGTTACAAACTCACCCAATGCTTCTAAAATGATCTTTTCCACCCAAGCATCATAAAAGAGATCGATTTTAGTTGATTCGACGAGTACTTCTAAAAAGTTCCCAAACTCGTCAAAAACGCTTTATCTAGTCGATATAAGACGGTTAGTGAAAGTAACAGTGAAAGAGATGTGGCTTGAGTTAAATGCGTTTGTTGAATTTTTGCCAAACCTCGCGAATGATTGTAAAATGATGTTTTATTGTCAGAGAAGAGAATAAAATCGGTAGTTTACGCATTGGAGCAGTATTTAAGTAAGTATGGGAATGTCTTTACATTGGCCACTTAAGCCTTATAGGTTAAGAGCCATGAAAATGGTTAGAATTGGATTAAAACCAAATAGGTGTGCGAAACTCTCCGAATGCTTCTAAAATGATCTTTACCACTCAAACATCATAAAACAAATCGATTTTAGTGGATTCGACGAGTTCTTCTAAAAGTTTCTCGAACTCGTGAAAAACGCCCTATCTCGTCGAGATAAGACGATTAGTGAATGGAACATTGAAACAATTGTGACTTGAGTTAGTTGGATTTTTAGAATTTTTGCCAAACCTCGCCAATGGTTGTAAAATGATGGTTTCGAGTCAGAGAAGAGAATAAAGTCAGTAGTTGACGCATTGGAGAAGTTTTTAAGAAAATATGGCAAAGTCTTTGGGTTGGCCTCTTAAGCCTTATAGGTTAAAAGCCATAAGTATGGTCAGAATTGAATTAAAACCAAATAGGCGTGCGAAACTCACCGAATGCTTCTAAAATGATCTTTACCACCCAAATATTATAAAACAAGTCGATTTTAGTCTATTCGACGAGTTCTTCTAAAAGTTTCTCAAACGCGTCATAAACGCTTTATCTCGTCGAGATAAGACGACTGGTTAAAGTAACAGTGAAACAGTTGTGGCTATAGGTAAGATGTATCTGAGGAGGTTTTGCTAAACCTCGTTGATGGCTGGAAAATGATGTTTTCGGTTCTGAGAGGAGAATAAAAGGATTTGGTCATGGATTGGAGCAGTATTAAAGAAAGTATGGCAATGTCTTTAAATTGTCCACTTAAGCCTTATAGGTTAAGAGCGATGAAAATGGTTAGAATTGAATGAAAAAAGAATAGGTGTGCGAAACTCACCGAATGCTTCTAAAATGATCTTTTCTACCCAAAAATTATAAAACAAATCGATTTTAGTCGATTAGAGGAGTTCTTCTAAACGTTTCACAAACTCGTCAAAAACGCTTTATGAAGTCGAAACAAGACGGTTAGTTAAAGGCACAGTGAAATAGATGTGGCTTGAGTTAATTGCATTTGTTGAATTTTTGCAAAACGTCGCCGATGGTTGTAAAATGACCTTTTCCGGTCACAGAAGAGAACAAAAGCATTAGTTCATGGGTTAGAGGAGTTTTTGAGAAAATATGGCAAAGTCTTTACATCAGGCCCTTAAGCCTTATAGGTTAAAAGCCATAAGTATGGATAGAATTGAATGAAAACCAAATAGGTGTGAAAAACTCACCCAGTGCTTCTAAAATGATATTTTCCACTCAAACATTATAAAACAAATCGATTTTTGTCTATTTGACGAGTTCATCTTAAAGTTTCTCAAACTCGACAAAAATGTTTTATCACATCGAGATAAGAATGTTTGTGAAAGGAACAGTGAAAGAGATATGGCTTGAGTTAGTTGCATTTGTTGAATTTTTGCAAAACCTCGGCAATGGTAGTAAAACGATCTTTTCGGGTCACAGAAGGGAATAAAAGCATTAGTTCATGGATTGAAGACGTTTTTGAGGAAATATGGCAAAGTCTATATATTAGGCCCTTAAGCCTTATAGGTTAAAAGTCATAAGTATGGATAGAATTGAATGAAAACAAAATAGGTGTTACAAACTCACCCAATGCTTCTAAAATGATCTTTTCCACCCAAGCATCATAAAAGAGATCGATTTTAGTTGATTCGACGAGTTCTTCTAAAAGGTTCTCAAACTCGTCATAAACGCTTTATCTAGTCGAGATAAGACGGTTAGTGAAAGAAACAGTGAAAGAGATGTGGCTTGAGTTAATTGCATTTGTTGAATTTTTGCAAAACCTCGCCAATGGTTGTAAAATGATGGTTTCTAGTCAGAGAAGGGAATAAAATCTGTAGTTTACGCACTGGGGAAGTTTTTAAGAAGATATGGCAAAGTCTTTGGATTGGCCTCTTAAGCCTTATAGGTTACAAGCCATTAGTATGGTCAGAATTGAATTAAAATCAAATAGGCGTGCAAATCTCACCCAATGCTTCTAAAGTGATCTTTTTCACCCAAACATTATAAAACAAACCGATTTTAGTCTATTCGACAAGTTCTTCTAAATGTTTCTCAAACTCGTCCAAAACGCTTTATCTCGTCGAGATAAGACGACTTGTGAAAGTAACAGTGAAACAGTTGTGGCTAGAGGTAAATTGGATGTGACGAAGTTTTTGCAAGCCTCGTTGATGGTTGGAAAATGATGTTTTCGTGTCCGAGAAAAGATTAAAAGCGTTAGGTTATAGATTGGAGCTGTATTAAAGAAAGTATGGCAATGTCTTTAAATTGTCCATTTAAGCCTTATAGGTTAAAAGCCGTAAGTATGGTCAGAATTGAATTAAAACCTAATAGGTGTGCAAAACTCACCCAATTTTTCTAAAATGATCTTTTCCACCCAAGCACCATAAAAGAGATCGATTTTAGTTGATTCGACGAGTTCTTCTAAAAGGTTCCCAAACTCGTCAAAAAGGCTTTATCTAGTCGATATAAGACGGTTAGTGAAAGTAACAGTGAAAGAGATGTGGCCACCTAAACATTATAAAAAAAATCAAATTTAGTCGATTCGATGACTTGCTCTCAAAGTTTTTCAAGCTGTTCAAAAACGTTTTATCTCGTCGAGATAAGACGATTAGTGAAAGGAACAGTGTAACGGTTGTGCCTTGAGTTAGTTGCGTAAGTCGAAAGTTTGCCAAACATCGCCAATAGTTGTAAAATGATATTTTCGGGTCAGAGGAGAGGATAAAAGCGTTAGTTGATGGGTTGGAGTTATATTTAAGAAAATATGGCAATATCCTGAACTCTGTCCCTTAAGCCTTATAAGTTAAAAACCATAAGTATAACTAGAAAAAGGTGAAAACCAAATAGGTTTGGTAAACTCACGCAAACCTTCTAAAATGGTCTTTTCGCTCAAACATCATAAAAAAAATTTAATTTCGTAGATTTGACGACTTCCTCTCAAACTTTTTCAAACTTGTCAAAAACGCTTTATCTCGACGAGATAAGACTTTTAGTAAAATGAACAGTGTAACGGTTGTGGCTTGAGTTAGTTGCATTTGTCGAAAGTTTGCCAAACATAGCCAATGGTTGTAAAATGATCTTTTCGGATGAGAAGAGAGGATAAAAGCGTTAGTTCATGGATTGGAGTGTTACTTTAGAAAATATGGCAATGTCTTTAAATCTGTCCCTTAACCATTATACTTTAAAAGCCATAAGATTAGCTAGGAACATGTGAAAACCAAATACGAGTGCTAAACTCACCCAATGCTTCTAAAAAGATTGCCTGCATGCGAAAATCATAAAACAAATTTAATTTTGGCGATTCGACGACTTTCTCTGGAAGTTATTCAAAATCGTCAAATACGCTCTATCTCGTCGAGACAAGACGATTAGTGAAAGGAACAGTGTAACGGTTGTGGCTTGAGTTAGTTGCATTTGTCGAAATTTTGCCAAACATCGCCAATGGTTGTAAAATGATCTTTTCGGGTCAGAAAAGAGAATAAAAGCGTTACTTTACTGATTGGATTGTTATTTTAGAAAATATGGCAATGTCCTGAAATATGTCCCTTCAGCCTTAAAAGTTAAAAGCCATAAGAAAAGCTAGGAACATGTTAAAACCAAATACGTGTGCTAAACTCACCCAATGCTTCTAAAATGATTGCCTACATGCGAAATTCATAAAACAAACCAAATTTCGTCGATTCGACGACTTTCTCTCGAAGTTTTTCAAAATCGTCAAATACGCTCTATCTCGTTGAGATAAGACGATCAGTGAAAGGAACAGTGTAACGGTTGTGCCTTGAGTTAGTTGCGTAAGTCGAAAGTTTGCCAAACATCGCCAATAGTTGTAAAATGATCTTTTCGGGTCAGAGGAGAGGATAAAAGCGTTAGTTGATGGGTTGGAGTCATATTTAAGAGAATATGGCAATATCCTGAACTCTGTCCCTTAAGCCTTATAAGTTAAAAACCATAAGTATAACTAGAAAAAGGTGAAAACCAAATAGGTTTGGTAAACTCACGCAAACCTTCTAAAATGGTCTTTTCGCTCAAACATCATAAAAAAAATTTAATTTCGTCGATTCGACGACTTGCTCTCAAACTTTTTCAAACTTGTCAAAAACGCTTTATCTCGACGAGATAAGACTTTTAGTAAAATGAACAGTGTAACGGTTGTGGCTTGAGTTAGTTGCATTTGTCGAAAGTTTGCCAAACATCGCCAATGGTTGTAAAATGATCTTTTCGGATGAGAAGAGAGGATAAAAGCGTTAGTTCATGGATTCGAGTGTTATTTTAGAAAATATGGCAATGTCTTTAAATCTGTCCCTTACCCATTATACTTTAAAAGCCATAAGATTAGCTTGGAACATGTGAAAACCAAATACGTGTGCTAAACTCACCCAATGCTTCTAAAATGATTATCTCCACCTGAGAATCATAAAACAAACCGAATTTCGTCGATTCGACGACTTTCTCTCGAAGTTATTCAAAATCGTCAAATACGCTCTATCTCGTCGAGATAAGGCGATTAGTGAAAGGAACTGTGTAGCGGTTGTGGCTTGAGTTAGTTGCATTTGTCGAAAGTTTGCCAAACATCGCCAATGGTTGTAAAATGATCTTTTCGGGTCAGAGGAGAGGATAAAAGCGTTAGTTCATGGATTGGTGTGTTATTTTAAAAAATATGGCAATGTCCTAAAATCTGTCACTTATGCCTTATAAGTTAAAAGCCATAAGAATAGCTAGGAACATGTGAAAACCAAATACTTGTGCTAAACTCACCCAATGCTTCTAAAATGATTGCCTCCATGCGAAAATCATAAAACAAACCGAATTTCGTCGATTCGACGACTTTCTCTCGAAGTTATTCAAAATCGTCAAATGCGCTCTATCTAGTCCAGATAAGACGATTAGTGAAAGGAACAGTGTAACGGTTGTGGGTTGAGTTAGTTGCATTTGTCGAAAGTTTGCCAAACATCGCCAATGGTTGGAAAATGATCTTTTCGGGTCAGAGGAGAGGATAAACGCGTTAGTTCATGGATTGGAGTGTTATTTTAGAAAATATGGTAATGTCTTTAAATCTGTCCCTTAACCATTATACTTTAAAAGCCATAAGATTAGCTAGAAACAGGCCAAAACCAAATACGTGTGCTAAACTCACCCAATGCTCCTAAAATGATTGCCTCCATGGGAAAATCATAAAACAAACCGAATTTCGTCGATTCGACGACTTTCTCTCGAAGTTTTTCAAAATCACTAAATACGCTCTATCTCGTCGAGATAAATTGATTAGTAAAATGAACAGTGTAACGTTTGTGGCTTGAGTTAGTTGCATTTGTCGAAAGTTTGCCAAACATCGCCAATGGTTGTAAAATGATCTTTTCGGATGAGAAGAGAGGATAAAAGCGTTAGTTCATGGATTGGAGTGTTAATTCAGAAAATATGGCAATGTCTTTAAATCTGTCCCTTAACCATTATACTTTAAAAGCCATAAGATTAGCTAGGAACATGTGAAAACCAAATACGTGTGCTAAACTCACCCAATGCTTCTAAAAAGATTGCCTCCATGCGAAAATCATAAAACAAACCGAATTTCGTCGATTCGACGACTTTCTCTCGAAGTTATTCAAAATCGTCAAATACGCTCTATCTCGTCGAGATAAGGCGATTAGTGAAAGGAACAGTGTAACTTTTGTGGCTTGAGTTAGTTGCATTTGTCGAAAGTTTGCCAAACATTGCCAATGGTTGTAAAATGATCTTTTCGGGTCAGAGGAGAGGATAAACGCGTTAGTTCATGGATTGGAGTGTTATTTTAGAAAATATGGAAATGTCCTGAAATCTGTCCCTTAAGCCATATAATTTAAAAGCCATAAGAATAGCTAGGAACATGTGAAAACCAAATACTTGTGCTAAACTCACCCAATGTTTCTAAAATGATTATCTCCACCCGAGAATCATAAAACAAACCGAATTTCGTCGATTCGACGACTTTCTTTCGAAGTTATTCAAAATCGTCAAATACGCTCTATCTCGTCGAGATAAGGCGATTAGTGAAAGGAACTGTGTAGCGGTTGTGGCTTGAATTAGTTGCATTTGTCGAAAGTTTGCCAAACATCGCCAATGGTTGTAAAATGATCTTTTCGGGTCAGAGGAGAGGATAAACGCGTTAGTTCATGGATTGGAGTGTTATTTTAGAAAATATGGCAATGTCTTTAAATCTGTCCCTTAACCATTATACTTTAAAAGCCATAAGATTAGCTCGGAACATGTGAAAACCAAATACGTGTGGTAAACTCACCCAACTCTTATAAAAGGATTGCCTCCATGCGAGAATCATAAAACAAACCGAATTTCGTCGATTCGACGACTTTCTCTCGAAGTTATTCAAAATCGTCAAATACGCTCTATCTCGTCGAGATAAGGCGATTAGTGAAAGGAACAGTGTAACTTTTGTGGCTTGAGTTAGTTGCATTTGTCGAAAGTTTGCCAAACATTGCCAATGGTTGTAAAATGATCTTTTCGGGTCAGAGGAGAGGATAAACGCGTTAGTTCATGGATTGGAGTGTTATTTTAGAAAATATGGAAATGTCCTGAAATCTGTCCCTTAAGCCATATAATTTAAAAGCCATAAGAATAGCTAGGAACATGTGAAAACCAAATACTTGTGCTAAACTCACCCAATGTTTCTAAAATGATTATCTCCACCCGAGAATCATAAAACAAACCGAATTTCGTCGATTCGACGACTTTCTTTCGAAGTTATTCAAAATCGTCAAATACGCTCTATCTCGTCGAGATAAGGCGATTAGTGAAAGGAACTGTGTAGCGGTTGTGGCTTGAATTAGTTGCATTTGTCGAAAGTTTGCCAAACATCGCCAATGGTTGTAAAATGATCTTTTCGAATGAGAAGAGAGGATAAAAGCGTTAGTTCATGGATTCGAGTCTGATTTTAGAAAATATGGCAATGTCTTTAAATCTGTCCCTTAACCATTATACTTTAAAAGCCATAAGATTAGCTCGGAACATGTGAAAACCAAATACGTGTGGTAAACTCACCCAACTCTTATAAAATGATTGCCTCCATGCGAGAATCATAAAACAAACCGAATTTCGTCGATTCGACGACTTTCTCTCGAAGTTATTCAAAATCGTCAAATACGCTCTATCTCGTCGAGATAAGGCGATTAGTGAAAGGAACAGTGTAACTTTTGTGGCTTGAGTTAGTTGCATTTGTCGAAAGTTTGCCAAACATTGCCAATGGTTGTAAAATGATCTTTTCGGGTCAGAGGAGAGGATAAACGCGTTAGTTCATGGATTGGAGTGTTATTTTAGAAAATATGGAAATGTCCTGAAATCTGTCCCTTAAGCCATATAATTTAAAAGCCATAAGAATAGCTAGGAACATGTGAAAACCAAATACGTGTGCTAAACTCACCCAATGCTTCTAAAAAGATTGCCTCCATGCGAAAATCATAAAACAAACCGAATTTCGTCGATTCGACGACTTTCTCTCGAAGTTATTCAAAATCGTCAAATACGCTCTATCTCGTCGAGATAAGGCGATTAGTGAAAGGAACAGTGTAACTTTTGTGGCTTGAGTTAGTTGCATTTGTCGAAAGTTTGCCAAACATTGCCAATGGTTGTAAAATGATCTTTTCGGGTCAGAGGAGAGGATAAACGCGTTAGTTCATGGATTGGAGTGTTATTTTAGAAAATATGGAAATGTCCTGAAATCTGTCCCTTAAGCCATATAATTTAAAAGCCATAAGAATAGCTAGGAACATGTGAAAACCAAATACTTGTGCTAAACTCACCCAATGTTTCTAAAATGATTATCTCCACCCGAGAATCATAAAACAAACCGAATTTCGTCGATTCGACGACTTTCTTTCGAAGTTATTCAAAATCGTCAAATACGCTCTATCTCGTCGAGATAAGGCGATTAGTGAAAGGAACTGTGTAGCGGTTGTGGCTTGAATTAGTTGCATTTGTCGAAAGTTTGCCAAACATCGCCAATGGTTGTAAAATGATCTTTTCGGGTCAGAGGAGAGGATAAACGCGTTAGTTCATGGATTGGAGTGTTATTTTAGAAAATATGGCAATGTCTTTAAATCTGTCCCTTAACCATTATACTTTAAAAGCCATAAGATTAGCTCGGAACATGTGAAAACCAAATACGTGTGGTAAACTCACCCAACTCTTATAAAAGGATTGCCTCCATGCGAGAATCATAAAACAAACCGAATTTCGTCGATTCGACGACTTTCTCTCGAAGTTATTCAAAATCGTCAAATACGCTCTATCTCGTCGAGATAAGGCGATTAGTGAAAGGAACAGTGTAACTTTTGTGGCTTGAGTTAGTTGCATTTGTCGAAAGTTTGCCAAACATTGCCAATGGTTGTAAAATGATCTTTTCGGGTCAGAGGAGAGGATAAACGCGTTAGTTCATGGATTGGAGTGTTATTTTAGAAAATATGGAAATGTCCTGAAATCTGTCCCTTAAGCCATATAATTTAAAAGCCATAAGAATAGCTAGGAACATGTGAAAACCAAATACTTGTGCTAAACTCACCCAATGTTTCTAAAATGATTATCTCCACCCGAGAATCATAAAACAAACCGAATTTCGTCGATTCGACGACTTTCTTTCGAAGTTATTCAAAATCGTCAAATACGCTCTATCTCGTCGAGATAAGGCGATTAGTGAAAGGAACTGTGTAGCGGTTGTGGCTTGAATTAGTTGCATTTGTCGAAAGTTTGCCAAACATCGCCAATGGTTGTAAAATGATCTTTTCGAATGAGAAGAGAGGATAAAAGCGTTAGTTCATGGATTCGAGTCTGATTTTAGAAAATATGGCAATGTCTTTAAATCTGTCCCTTAACCATTATACTTTAAAAGCCATAAGATTAGCTCGGAACATGTGAAAACCAAATACGTGTGGTAAACTCACCCAACTCTTATAAAATGATTGCCTCCATGCGAGAATCATAAAACAAACCGAATTTCGTCGATTCGACGACTTTCTCTCGAAGTTATTCAAAATCGTCAAATACGCTCTATCTCGTCGAGATAAGGCGATTAGTGAAAGGAACAGTGTAACTTTTGTGGCTTGAGTTAGTTGCATTTGTCGAAAGTTTGCCAAACATTGCCAATGGTTGTAAAATGATCTTTTCGGGTCAGAGGAGAGGATAAACGCGTTAGTTCATGGATTGGAGTGTTATTTTAGAAAATATGGAAATGTCCTGAAATCTGTCCCTTAAGCCATATAATTTAAAAGCCATAAGAATAGCTAGGAACATGTGAAAACCAAATACTTGTGCTAAACTCACCCAATGTTTCTAAAATGATTATCTCCACCCGAGAATCATAAAACAAACCGAATTTCGTCGATTCGACGACTTTCTTTCGAAGTTATTCAAAATCGTCAAATACGCTCTATCTCGTCGAGATAAGGCGATTAGTGAAAGGAACAGTGTAACTTTTGTGGCTTGAGTTAGTTGCATTTGTCGAAAGTTTGCCAAACATTGCCAATGGTTGTAAAATGATCTTTTCGGGTCAGAGGAGAGGATAAACGCGTTAGTTCATGGATTGGAGTGTTATTTTAGAAAATATGGAAATGTCCTGAAATCTGTCCCTTAAGCCATATAATTTAAAAGCCATAAGAATAGCTAGGAACATGTGAAAACCAAATACTTGTGCTAAACTCACCCAATGTTTCTAAAATGATTATCTCCACCCGAGAATCATAAAACAAACCGAATTTCGTCGATTCGACGACTTTCTTTCGAAGTTATTCAAAATCGTCAAATACGCTCTATCTCGTCGAGATAAGGCGATTAGTGAAAGGAACTGTGTAGCGGTTGTGGCTTGAATTAGTTGCATTTGTCGAAAGTTTGCCAAACATCGCCAATGGTTGTAAAATGATCTTTTCGAATGAGAAGAGAGGATAAAAGCGTTAGTTCATGGATTGGAGGGTTATTTTAGAAAATATGGCAATGTCTTTAAATCTGTCCCTTAACCATTATACTTTAAAAGCCATAAGATTAGTTCGGAACATGTGAAAACCAAATACGTGTGCTAAACTCACCCAATGCTTCTATAATGATTGCCTCCTTGCGAAAATCATAAAACAAACCGAATTTCGTCGATTCGACGACTTTCTCTCGAAGTTATTCAAAATCGTCAAATACGCTCTATCTCGTCGAGATAAGACGATTAGTAAAATGAACAGTGTAACGGTTGTGGCTTTAGTTAGTTGAATTTGTCGAAAGTTTGCCAAACATCGCCAATGGTTGTAAAATGATCTTTTCGGATGAGAAGAGAGGATAAAAGCGTTAGTTCATGGATTCGAGTCTGATTTTAGAAAATATGGCAATGTCTTTAAATCTGTCCCTTAACCATTATACTTTAAAAGCCATAAGATTAGCTAGGAACATGTGTAAACCAAATACGTGTGCTAAACTCACCCAAAGATTCCAAAGTGATTGCCTACATGCGAAAATCATAAAACAAACCGAATTTCGTCGATTCGACGACTTTCTCTCGAAGTTATTCATAATCGTCAAATACGCTCTATCTCGTCGAGATAAGACGATTAGTAAAATGAACAGTGTAACGGTTGTGGCTTGAGTTAGTTGCATTTGTCGAAAGTTTGCCAAACATCGCCAATGGTTAGAAAATGATCTTTTCGGGTCAGAGGAGAGGATAAAGGCGTTAGTTCATGGATTGGAGTGTTATTTTAGAAAATATGGCAATGTCTTTAAATCTGTCCCTTAAGCCTTTTAAGTTTAAAGCCATAAGAATAGCTAGGAACATGTGAAAACCAAATACGTGTGCTAAACTCAACCAATGCTTCTAAATTGATCTTCTCCACCAAAACATCATAAAAGAAATGGAATTTCGTCGATTCGACGACTTGCTCTCAAACTTTTTCAAACTTGTCAAAAACGCTTTATCTCTACGAGATATGACGATTAGTAAAATGAACAGTGTAACGGTTGTGGCTTGAGTTAGTTGCATTTGTCGAAAGTTTGCCAAACATCGCCAATGGTTGTAAAATGATCTTTTCGGGTCAGAGGAGAGGATAAACGCGTTAGTTCATGGATTGGAGTGTTATTTTGGAAAATATGGAAATGTCCTGAAATCTGTCCCTTATGCCTTATAAGTTAAAAGCCATAAGAATAGCTAGGAACATGTGAAAACCAAATACTTGTGCTAAACTCACCCAATGCATCTAAAATGATTGCCTCCATGCGAAAATCATAAAACAAACCGAATTTCGTCGATTCGACGACTTTCTCTCGAAGTTATTCAAAATCGTGAAATACGCTCTATCTCGTCGAGATAAGGCGATTAGTGAAAGGAACAGTGTAACGGTTGTGGCTTGAGTTAGTTACATTTGTCGAAAGTTTGCCAAACATCGCCAATGGTTGTGAAATGATCTCTTCGGGTCAGAGGAGAGGATAAACGCGTTAATTGATGGATTAGAGTGTTATTTTAGAAAATATGGCAATGTCTTTAAATCTGTCCGTTAACCATTATACTTTAAAAGCCATAAGATTAGCTAGGAACATTTGAAAACCAAATACGTGTGCTAAACTCAACCAATGCTTCTAAATTGATCTTCTCCAACGAAACATCATAAAACAAATGGAATTTCGTCGATTCGACAACTTGCTCTCAAACTTTTTCAAACTTGTCAAAATCGTTTTATCTCGACGAGATAAGACGATTAGTAAATTGAACAGTGTAACGGTTGTGGCTTGAGTTAGTTACATTTGTCGAAAGTTTGCCAAACATCGCCAATGGTTGTAAAATGATCTTTTCGGATGAGAAGAGAGGATAAAAGCGTTAGTTCATGGATTCGAGTCTGATTTTAGAAAATATGGCAATGTCTTTAAATCTGTCCCTTAACCATTATACTTCAAAAGACATAAGATTAGCTAGGAACATGTGTAAACCAAATACGTGTGCTAAACTCACCCAAAGCTTCCAAAATGATTGCCTCCATGCGAAAATCATAAAACGAACCGAATTTCGTCGATTCGACGACTTTCTCTCGAAGTTATTCATAATCGTCAAATACGCTCTATCTCGTCGAGATAAGACGATTAGTAAAATGAACAGTGTAACGGTTGTGGCTTGAGTTAGTTGCATTTGTCGAAAGTTTGCCAAACATCGCCAATGGTTGTAAAATGATCTTTTCGGGTCAGAGGAGAGGATGAAGGCGTTAATTCATGGATTGGAGTGTTATTTTGGAAAATATGGCAATGTCCTGAAATCTGTCCCTTAAGCCTTATAAGTTAAAAGCCATAAGAATAGCTAGGAACATGTGAAAACCAAATACGTGTGCTAAACTCAACCAATGCTTCTAAATTGATCTTCTCCAACGAAACATCATAAAACAAATGGAATTTCGTCGATTCGACAACTTGCTCTCAAACTTTTTCAAACTTGTCAAAATCGTTTTATCTCGACGAGATAAGACGATTAGTAAATTGAACAGTGTAACGGTTGTGGCTTGAGTTAGTTACATTTGTCGAAAGTTTGCCAAACATCGCCAATGGTTGTAAAATGATCTTTTCGGATGAGAAGAGAGGATAAAAGCGTTAGTTCATGGATTCGAGTCTGATTTTAGAAAATATGGCAATGTCTTTAAATCTGTCCCTTAACCATTATACTTCAAAAGACATAAGATTAGCTAGGAACATGTGTAAACCAAATACGTGTGCTAAACTCACCCAAAGCTTCCAAAATGATTGCCTCCATGCGAAAATCATAAAACGAACCGAATTTCGTCGATTCGACGACTTTCTCTCGAAGTTATTCATAATCGTCAAATACGCTCTATCTCGTCGAGATAAGACGATTAGTAAAATGAACAGTGTAACGGTTGTGGCTTGAGTTAGTTGCATTTGTCGAAAGTTTGCCAAACATCGCCAATGGTTGTAAAATGATCTTTTCGGGTCAGAGGAGAGGATGAAGGCGTTAATTCATGGATTGGAGTGTTATTTTGGAAAATATGGCAATGTCCTGAAATCTGTCCCTTAAGCCTTATAAGTTAAAAGCCATAAGAATAGCTAGGAACATGTGAAAACCAAATACGTGTGCTAAACTCACCCAATGCTTCTAAATTGATCTTCTCCACCAAAACATCATAAAAGAAATGGAATTTCGTCGATTCGACGACTTGCTCTCAAACTTTTTCAAACTTGTCAAAATCGCTTTATCTCTAGGAGATAAGACGATAATCAAAATGAACAGTATAACGGTGTGGTTTGAGGTAGTTGCATTTGTCGAAAGTTTTCCAAACATCGCCAATGGCTCTAAATTGATCTTTTCGGGTCAGACAAGAGAATAAAAGCGTGAGTTCATGGGTTGGAGTCGTATTTTAGAAAATAAGGCAATGGTCGCAAATCTGTCCCTTAAGCCTTGTACGTTAAAACCTATAAGTATACGTAGAAATATGTAAAAATCAAATACGTATGCTAAACTCACCCAATACTTCTAAATTAATCTTTCCCACCCAAACATCATAAAATAAACCGAATTTCGTCGATTCGACGACTTTCTCTCGAAGTTATTCAAAATCGTCAAAAACGCACTATCTCGTCGAGATAAGACGATTAGTGAAAGGAACAGTGTAACGGTTGTGGCTTGAGTTAGTTGCATTTGTCGAAAGTTTGCCAAACTTCGCCAATGATTGTAAAATGATCTTATCGAATGAGAAGAGAGGATGAAAGTGTTAGTTCATGGTTTGGTGTCGTATTTTAGAAAATATAGCAACGGGCGCAAATCTGTCCATTAAGCCTTATACGTTAAAATCCATAAGTATACGTAGAAATAGGTGAAAACCGAATAGGTGTGCTAAACTCACCCAATGCTTCTAAATTAATCTTCCCGACCCAAACATGATAAAACAAAGCGAATTTCTGTCAATTCGACGACTTTCTCTCGAAGTTAATCAAAATCGTCAAAAACGCACTATCTCGTCGAGATAAGACGATTAGTGAATAGAACAGTGTAACGGTTGTGGCTTCAGTTAGTTGCATTTGTCGAAACTTTGCCAAACTTCGCCAATGGGTGTAAAATGATGTTTTCGGATGTGAAGAGAGGATAAAAGCGTTAGTTCATTGGCTGGAGTCGTATTTTAGAAAATATGGCAATGGGCGCAAATCTGTCCCTTAAGCCTTATACGTTAAAACTCATAAGTATACGTAGAAATAGGTGAAAATCAAATACGTGTGCTAAACTCACCCAATACTTCTCAATTAATCTTTCCCACCCAAACATCATAAAATAAACCGAATTTCGTAGATTCGACGACTTTCTCTCGAAGTTAATCAAAATTGTCAAAAACGCACTATCTCGTCGAGATAAGACGATTAGTGAAAGGAACAGTGTAACGGTTGTGGCTTGAGTTAGTTGCATTTGTCAAAAGATTGCCAAACTTCCCCAATGATATTAAAATGATCTTTTCGGGTCAGACAAGAGAATAAAAGCGTTGGTTCATGGATACGAGTGTTATTTTCGAAAATATGGCAAAGTCCCAAAATCTGTCCCTTAACCATTATACGTTAAAAGCCATAAGAATAGCTAAGAACATGTGAGTAGATAGAAAATGACGGGTTCTGGCACATTCTATTCTAGGGCGTTGTCATTTTATAAAAACCCCATTTTTTCCTGGGAACTTGCGCGGCCAAAAATGACCAAGTGTCACAGAGGAATCCCTATGATGACGTCATCATTGGGAATCCTCTTTTCACTCAAGGTTTGAATCCAAAGATATTTTCATTGATGGGAATCATATTTTCCATATAATGTCCATGTGAAAGAGTGTCAATTTTATTTGCCATAACAATTCTTTTATCATCTTCTGAGGATAATGCTATTTTTTTGATTTCTTCTGTGTATAAATCATGACTTCGATGTCGTATTAAAATCATTTTTCTCACTTGTTTTTCTTCACTAAATAAACAATTTTTGTAATCTTTAAATACAATTTCTTTATCAATAACGTTCTTTTTTATTCCTTTACATCTTTTTGATTCTTTTTTACTTGTTTTATAAGTATATAGTTTGGATCTTAGTCCGACGAATGCTTCGATTTGTTCACCTCCACATTCGTCTTTCATCATTCCTATCACTTTTTTGTTGACACCAGTTTTTATCCCACTTGGATGTTCCTTGGGATAATTGCTGGTGTCAAATTTTTCTATAATGTCATTTGAAATGTCATTATAGAAATCTTTGGTATGAATTTCTTACATCAAACTATCAGTATCGGTGAAAAGTAATTTTGCATTTTCACCATATTTTGGTTTAATGTAATTATAATGAAATTCATACATAAGAGTCTTACTCAAATCCAATATACTCATACCGAGATATATTGGTTTATTGAGTAAAACGTTTTTCTTGTACATATGCACAGCTATTAAATTATCAGAAAATATGGTTTCTTTGTCGTAAGCAACTTTACTGTATAATTTTTCAGCTTTTTCTTTGTTTCTACATAGTTGTATATCAACTCTGTTTCTGACATTTTCCATTGTCTTGCCAAAAACAGAGTTATTCATTAATTTGAAAAATTCACTTTCGGATGTATTTTTTGACATTGTTCTCATCTTTGTATTGAGATCAATGTATTTCTTCATAAAGGATTCTTCTTTAAATTTGACGCCTTTATGAATCTTTGTGATTTTTAGTCCAAGGTTTTCATATAATTTCAAATTTTCATGGTGGATTACATATTTTTTTTTGTTACTAAGGTTTGGGATTAGTTTTTCACCATTTCCAACCTTTAATCTCTCTGGAGCCAGAGGATATTCATTATGCAAATCATGAAGATCTTCTGGGTACTCCAAATCCACCTCCAATATACACGGTATATTTTTCCAATTTTCCATGTCTTTTTCATTCATCCATTCAAAATGTCTTACAGGAAGAGGTTTTGACATGGCCCAACCATATAAATTGTTTGCATCCAGATAAGGAATATATATATTTTCTTTATTTGGATCAAACTTTTCTTCCATATACGGATTATTTGCTTCCGCATATCTTTTTATAATTGTTGAAATTCCACCTCTGACCCCTTTTTCTATCATAAGATACATATTAGGATCAGAGATTAATTCCAACTCAACACCTGTTATTTTTAACATGGCATCCCATGTTAATCCAGGTGATGTGAAATACCATGCTGGATCTAATCCGTAATTCTTTTTGCATATTTTTCTGAAATTTTCAAAAAAATCTGCCAAGAGAATTACATCTGTTTTTAGATACAGATCATGGTATTCTCTCATTTTTTTCATCTTAAATTTTTCCCATACATTTTTAGCATGTTCATAATCTTCCAATGACGCACATTCATTATTCAACTTGGAATAAAATTCGTCTATTGGAGGTAAATTTTCTTCTTCCAGTTTTCCCAACGATGTAAACCAATCATATGGGAAAATTCCTTTCCTTGATACCAAAGTTCTTTCTTCCTCGCATTGGAAAAAATCTCTTTAACATAAGTTTTTCATCTGAGGTTAAATTGTTAGCCAATTTTTCTAAACCAAATCCCATAAATTTGAAACTGTATATGAATCTTAATTGTCTTTTCACATAAACAATTTTTTGAGTTTGTTTGCTCTTAAATTTATCAACAATAATATCTTTTGTGAAGGAAATATATTTTTCTTCTGTTAAAGGTATACAATTAATTTCTCCTTCTGACACACCTAGACTTTTTATAAACAAACGAGAGTCATAATTTTGAAGATTATGAAATAAAACTGGAATAAACTTTGGATTTTTCATTTTAAGGTTGCAAGCACTACATGCAGCACCTCTATATTTCCCACTGAAATGACAATGGTCCCTTACTTTTTCCACTTCTTTTCCAAATTCCTTTCCACAAACATAACATGTTTTTGCATTTTCAAAATCTTTTATATCCTCATTTTTCATTTCAATTTTCTTTGGGAATGGAAATTGCTTATATATTTTTTTTACATCTTTTTGTAAACTTTTTGTGAATTTTTTCGAAATATCTTCTTTAGATTTTATAGTATATTTTCTTAATTTTGGTGGAAATACCTCATCGTCAAAACATTTGATTAAATAACAAAAACCAGAAGGTTTATGTTTTTGAAATTGATGAGTATTATCACCAATATTTTTTTCAATTGGTTCCAAATAACATTCAAAATCTGCATATATAACAAAAGGTATATTATGCATATTTTGAAAGTTTATGAACTTGGTTGTTTGTCCTTTTTTGGGAAAAACGGTTTTCCCGCACTTGAATTTACTACAATATTCTAAATGTTCTTTTAGAAGTTTTTCTTTTCCAAATTTTTGAAAGCAATATTCACAGTAATATTTTTTACTTTTCCTTTTACTGTTTTGTGAGGAGAGTAATCTACTCATATTCTCTCTCTTAACTAAACAATAATGTCTAACGTCATCGTTTTCTATTAACAAGATGTTAACCCGATTCTTACACTCTTTCGCAGAAACTCTCAGTGGAAAAATTTCTTCTTCTTCATCATAACCAATTAAATTTATTGCAATATTTTTATTATTATTTTCAAATTTGTTAATATCTGATAATTTACATGGAAATTCCACACCATTCAAATTGAATTCTTTTGCTTTTTTTATCAAATTTTTTGTGATTCTTTGTGGATTTCTTAGACTTGGATCTTCTTTCAAAAGTTCATGTATTGCAATACACCATAAGAAACATTTTTTATCTTTATTTTCTGGATTTATTATCGCATTTTTGTTTTTTAATTTTTTAGGTAATGGAATCCAAGATGAACCCTTTAAAAGTCTTACATTGGTAATATTTAGAAATAGTTTCAAACCAGACTGAAAATTCCATTGACTTCCTTTACTTATCCATTTTTCAAAACTAAGAATAATTTTGTCTTGCATCTTTTCAAAAATTTCATCAAAATCATTTCCTTCTAAAATTAGGTGTTGATGAGTATGAAAATGTGGTTGATCTGTTATGGTTTCTCCAGTGGCTGGATTTGTTTTCTTCATTGCACATTGAAGTGTTAATTGCTGTTTTGTTTTTGGAAACTCTTTAAATTTTTCCAACACCAAGGGTTTTACTTCTTTTAACAAACTTAAAGGATCAAATAAAGATAATCCACCTTTTTTCAAATCCAAAACATATCTTTTTGTAACTCCTAATGCTTCTTTATCCAATTCAAACTTTGGATCTTGGTTAAAAAACTGATTCAATATGTTTTTCTTTAATTCTTCATACCAACTTTTTTCCGCCTTCAAAGATGTTTCTGCTTCATCACTTATTCTCTTAAACCTGTTAACCAACTTGGTAATTTTCCTTTGCGATATTGCTTCTTTTGTATAGTATCCCGATTTTATATATTTTCTTTTTCCTGTGGAATTTGGAATTATGTCTCTTTTTAATTCTTCAATAGGTTTATGTATATTTGCAAGTTTTTTATACCAATTTTCTCCTTCTTGTTCATGTAATTTTTCAAACTTACCAAATATCCTTGTCATTTTTCTTTTTACTATTGCCACTTTTGTATATTCTCCTGACTTGATATATTTTCTTTTTGAAGTCATCGTTACTTTATTATTGAAGTTTTTAGAAAAAAAATCAATTTGTTTAGATGTTTTTTTAACATCTTTTTTTGAAATGCGTCTCTCATTGACATCCATTTCTATTACTACTCATAGTAATAGAAACGAAATATTTTCTACTTTCTATTACTATGAGACCTTTTCCTTATTTATTATAGGAACTTTTACATAAATGGAGACCTTCTCCTTCTTATTTATTATAGAAATTTTTTACATAAATGGAGATCTCCTTCTTATTTATTATAGAAATTTTTTATATAAATGGAGACCTTCTCCTCCTTATTTATTATAGAAACTTTTTACATAAATGGAGACCTTTTCCTTTTTATTTATTATAGAAACTTTTTACATAAATGGAGACCTTCTCCTTCTTATTTATTATAGAAACTTTTTACATAAATGGAGACCTTCTTCTCCTTATTTATTATAGAAACTTTTTACATAAATGGGTATGAAGATCTTCTTTTTTATTATAGAATTTTTAGGAAAAAAATCAATTTCATTTTTCTTTGAAGTCATGTCTCTTTTATTATAGTAGTTTTTAGAAAAAAAAATCAATTTCATTTTCTTTTGAAGTGATCTCTCTTTTATTATTAGAATTTTTAGAAAAAAAAAATCAATTTCATTTTCTTTTATTATTAGAATTTTTAGGAAAAAAAAATCAATTTCATTTTTTGATGTAAGAAAATTCCCAAGAATCTCCATTATCTAATTTTATTTTCTTTCCTTCTAAAATTCTCCATCTAACAGTTGCCGGCCAGATCTTAAAATATTTTCCTTTAACATAAAGACTTTTAAATTCAATTTTTTCCCCATTTGAATATGTTGCTAAAACTGGTGTTCTTTTCCATTTGTCTTTACAATATTTTTCAAAAAATTCTTTTTCTCCATGCGTTTTTTCAAATTCAAAAATTTTCTCCAATTCATGTTTTTTATATCTGTTATAATGTTTAACTTTTTTCTGTGATGCAATTTTTATTAATTCCTTATAAGTCCTCATCCTTTATTATTGTATTTTTTTTTTCTTCTATAATAAAGGAATATGTCTGATTACCTTCATAAACGCATTGTAAAATATATAAGAGAAAATTTTCCAGATCTGCTTATTGATGGTGGATTAGGAGAATTACAAGATACCTCAGAAAAAAGAATTGATGCACGGCAAAAAGGATATACAGCAGGAAAACCAGATTTATTAATTTTTAACCATTCTGGACCATGGAAAGGTTTTGCAATAGAATTTAAACATCCAAGATATCTTAGAATTGTAACAGAAAAACAAAAAATTTATTTGGAAAAATTAAGAAAAATTGGATGGAAAACTTTAATTACAAATGATTATCGTGAATGTGTAGAAGAGATTGAAAATTATTACATGGATGAGGAAATAAAAAATAATTATTACAAAGAATTAGCTAATAAATTATTACCTAATTAGAAGGAAGGAATAAAAATCTGAGGTGGTCACTTACTATGATAATTTATGAATTAAATATCCTCCTGTGGTACCAACCAGAAGAAAAAAAACATTTTGATATTCTTTCATTTCTTTTGAAGGAGTATAATAATTTTCCAATTTAGGTTTTTTTTCTTCTTCCTCCTTATATTCATTTTGCAATTTTCTAACTCTATAATTTATTGCGGCAAGATTCTCCAAAGACTTGTTTGTTCTATTAATGTCTACTTTTGCATCAGACAATTCTTGCCTTAATTCTTCCAACTTGGTTTTTCTTTCCATTTGTTTTTCCATCCATTTTTCTTTATCTCTACTGAGTTTTTCCATTGCTTCATTATGTCTTTTTATTTCTTTTTCATAACCAGTGTGATTTAATTTTGAGAATAAAAATCCTGCTCCTGCAAATGCAACAGCATTAAATAATCCTCCAACAACAGTTTCCATTTATTTAAAAGGATTTTCAGGAATCCATTTTTTATCTTGAGCATATTTAATTCCAAGTGTAGACAATCCAACAGCTGCTGCAAGTTTTAAAGTTGTTATTAAAGATGCTGGAGTTGACAAACCATCACCAATTGCTTTTCTTGTAACCATTCCAACACCAACAGCTCCCATTGTAATTAAAGTGGAATCATACAATTCATTCATTATTTCTTTTCTGTTCATGTCGTTACTCATTTATTTATACATGTTTTTTTTTTTTTAAAGATTTTCTAAACATTTATTTTTTCTAGAAATATAATTTTTATTATTATTTTCTTCTATTTCTTCTATTTTTTTTCTTCTTTAATTTCTCTCTTATCTTTTTTATATGCAAAATAAATTCCAAAAATTCCACCTAATATTGCAACTCCTCCAACAGCATATTTGAAATCAATCATTTCTATTTTTTGATTTTCTCTTTTTTCTCTTTCCAATTTTTCCCTTTCTTTTGCTTCTTTTGAAATTTTTGCAAGTCTTTTTCCCAATTCCACTCTTCTTGGATCTTTGATGTTAACAGATTTTTCAGTTGAAGTTATTTTATTCTCCTCTTCTCCACTCATATTTATTTATAGGAAAAAATATTCAAAAACATCTTATTCAAAATCTATTCAAATCTATTCAAATCTGAAAAATTTTTATTTAAAGTTACTTGGATGATTTTTAAATAGAAAAAATTTTTATTCAAATCTATTCACCAGTTAATTATTAACTATTCACCAGTTAATTATTAACTATTCACCAGTTAATTCAAATCTATTCCAGTTTAAAGATTTTTTATCACCTCTTCATCAAAATCAATCTCAAATTTTTTACAAAGAAGATAATGGTTTAACACAATTTCTGGGCATTTCATTTTTCTTGTTGAAATATATACATATAATATTTCTCCATCTATTTTTCCAAATTCTTTATTTTTTGATCCAAGATAAAATTTCGTGTTTGAATTGTGAGAATAATTATACTTTGTTGAGAAAGAAACAATTTCTTTTCCATTCACATAAAGATTTCCTTTGTGAGGTTTACCAATATCGCTTTTATCCCAATGTGTAGAAAGACATTAATTTGTTGATTTCTTTTGCATTTGCTTTCAATTGCCATCTGTTATTTGGAACCATATCTATACTTGAATTTGTGATATGTAAACTTGAATTAATATAAGAAACACCAATATCAAATATAATCATAGCATTTGTTGTTTCATAATGCGTTATTTTAAACAATAATACTTCATTGTTTGATGAATTTATTGATTTCAATCCATATACAAGATAAAAATTCAAGTGTTGATTGGATAAAATATTTTGAGAAGAGACCAAATGTAAATTATTGGTATCACTACCAGGATATTGGACACAATAAAAATTATTATTAATTGTGGATTTTTTGAAAAATGGTTGTTTGTTTGTATCCGATTGTGAAAATTCCCAATCTTTTTTTCTTGACAAATTCAAAAGTTTTTCAACCTTTTTATTGATTCCAGTATATTCTATATAATCAACATCATCTTTCACATTAAAAATTCCTTCATCATCCATTTGCAAATTATAAATATTTGCAACAGTATTTGGTAATGACAAATTTATTACATATTTTTTATTAACAACATGTTGATCAGAAGAAGGAGAATAATTTGCTGAATGAATAATGTGATGATTTCCCATATCCAAATCTCCTGTCATCCTACCACCTGAAAGACTTAGTTTGAGATTATCCGCGTCATCCACATATTTTTTATGCGTTGAATCTTTGTCAAATGTTGGATCTCTTAAATTTGTAAGTCTATAGAAATCCATTGCAATATTACCTTTCATAATTTCTCCGGATAGATTTAATTTTTTTGCGTCTTGATCGTCTACATATTTTTTATTAACCAAATCAGAGTCGTCATTTGGAATTGCAGTGGAATGAATAAAATTTGTTTGCATATCAAGATCACCGGTCATACTATCACCACTTTTTGAAACTTTTTTATCAAATTCCTTCAAGAGGAAAGATTTTGTTTTTCCTGTAAAATCACTATTTTCAAATACAACACTCATATCTTTATTTATATACTTATTGGAAGATGTTCTACATTATACATATTACAAAGAATATAGTGATAAAATGCAATTTCTTAATGCGACATTTTTTGATATTTCAAGACTGAAAAGAAAATTATTGATCCATCAAAAGGTGCTTTTAAATTAACTGTTATATCACCCAATGTTAAATTTGTATCTCCTGTTGAAGTTTTTGCAGTAAAAGATGTTAACTTTTTTCCATTACAATATACACTACTTTCATTATCGACAGGTGTTGTATCCATATCCCAATGAATACTTAAACAAATCCATTTATTTAAAACTCCTGCATTTGCTTTTGTTTGATAAGCAGCAATTGGTGATTTATGATTTGCATTATTTCCACCTATAACAATATAATCACCAGAATCTCCTCCAATAATTAATTCCCTTGTGGTTGGATTTGCAAAACAAACAAATTTATCATATCCTCCGTTATCGTGACCAAATAAACCTCCTCTTAACCAAATACTTCCAGAAGAAGGAACAGAATTTAATTTATAAACCACAAAAATATTTATAATATCTTTTTTCCCTGTTATTGGATTAATGTTAGAATCTGAAATCATTCTATTATTATTAAATTTTAAAAAATATTTATTATCTTCTTTTTCATTTTCCAAATTTAGGGAAGGTTGTAAAGATGTTGTTGTTTGTTTAAAATTATTTCCTTCTATTCCATAATCAACCAACTCTTTTACTTTTCCACCTTTTCTCTGAAATAATAAATCATATGCTGAATCGTATTCAACAAGAAACAAATTATGAAATTTAAGAGGAAAATTATTATTTTTCAGCAATGGAAAACTAACATACTTTTTTATTTCACTTATATTGTCATCCACATATTTTTTACGTGAAAGATCTTTATCACTTACAGGATCTGCAGTTGTTTGAATTTTATTATTTCCCATTACAATATTTCCAGACATCAATCCACCTGTTACTGGTAATCTTCTAGCATCTTGGTCATCCACATATTTTTTCCTTGCTAAATCTTTAACACCTGTAGGATTCTTATTTGTTGTAATTTTGTTATTTCCATGTTAATATTTCCAGTCATTGTGCCTCCAGTTTTTAAGAGATAATTTCCACCTGTATTGGATACATGATTGTCTACATATTTTTTTCTTGCAAGATGAGAATCTTGTGTTGGATCCACAGATGTTAAAATATGATTATCTTGCATGTTAATATCTCCGGTCATTTCTCCACCTGTTGTTGGAAGACCTCTTTGTTTTTTATATCCATAATACAAACTCATTTATTTAATAGTAAATTCTAATAAAACATTTCCAATAGAAGAAGAATTGTTTCCTTCAACTTTGAATTCTAATTGATTAAAGATTCCATTATTTAACATAACTTCTTCTTCTTCTGGATAAAAAAAATCGGAAATAGAACCTTTTAAAGTTTGTTTTGTTGTAATTGGAATTTGACACAAAATATTACTTCTTTTCCCATTTAAAAAATTTCTACTCTTGTTTATCAAATTACAATAAATATTCACATATTCTAAATCATTATTTACATTCACAATAAAATCTGATTCTGTAAAAGTATTTACATCAATTTCTTTGTTAGAAGGGAAACCAAGAATTGGACCTAAAGTTTTTAAATTTATTTTTTTATCTGTCGTTATTTTACATTTTCCTGGAAAAGGAATTTCTTCTAATTCAATATTTCCTGTATTTTCAAATTCTTTTTTCAAAGAGGAAAAGTTATAATATCCTTCTTTGAATGTAACTTTTGTATTTGCAGAATCTATATCATAATTATAAAAATAATTAGAATTTAGGTTGTTATAATCCCAAAAAATATTTACAGATTTTACATACATTTTATTACAATTATTCAAAACAAGAGTTTCATCCAATTCAATTATTTTTCTTTTATTTTCTTCTTTTGAAATGAAAATCTTAAATGTCTTTACCATTTATTTAGAATAAATATTTTGAAATTAAAAATCCACCAGCAAGAGATAAAGCTAAAATTATAAAGTTTTCATTTTCTGTATTTGGTGAAATAATTTTTCTTTCAGTTTTCTTTATATCTATTTTAGATTCAGATTTCTCTTCTTTCAAATCTTTTTTGATTTCACTCCCTTCTAATTTTGTTTTGTTTTCTTCACCAAAGATATTTAATTTTTTATTAATTCCAAATTTCATTCCTTCTGAGGAGACTTTTAATTTGTTATTATAACCCTCGATTGGATTTTTTAAAATAATCATAGAAGAAGGAATTAACCATAAAGTTGGGGATATAGCTGTATTTAGGATGACATTTGTTGCAGTGATTGCTGTATTCATATTATTAATCCATGTTGTTGTGTTATAATTTATAATAGAATCTTCAAAAATTTTCCTAAAAACTTTTTGAGTTTCCAACGCTGATGCTCTATTACTCACAATACTTTGTCTAGTCCTCGCTTGAGATCCTAAAATTGCATAAAGATATGCTTCAATGCTGTGATTTAACAATTCAGTTCCCCGTTTTATTAATCCATCTGAAATTTTTGGAATAAATTTTTTATAATCATTTTGTGTGTCTCGAATTTGACCAGGACTGTGTTGATATCCTGGCCATGGTGTAGTCATATCAATTGCATGAGAATCTCCAATGTGTCTTTTCTTTCCTGAAATTTCTTGCCAAGTCCATTTTGGATAGTGATCTCTCAGGAAGGAAGCATTGTATTTATAAAAGATGCTATAATCTCCTTTTGACAATTGCCACATTATTCTTCTCACTGTAAAATATAAATGAAATCTCATAAAAGATGTAATTTGTTTTGGAACATCAGAAGAAAATGACAAATGTTGGATTGAAATTCCACATGCATAAGTTGCTATCCATGTTCCCACTATACTTTGAAAATATGGTTCTCCCAGATTCCATTTTGCATTATCATCTGTAGTTATACTTAATCCTGGTAAATTGCTTTGAAAATAATCTGTATTGTTTACATAAATTCTAAACTGATTTATAGGATAATCCAAGACATATTCTGTTGGAAATTCATCCCAATAATATGATTTTCCTGTATAACCAACATGTCTTTTTCCTCTTGGTAATTCTTGTATACTTCCTCCAAGTTTCCAAATTTTTGGAAAGTTTGGTTTTGGTTTATTTATTGTTAAATATTTTGTCATATTTGGGTCATTTTTAAATGTATCTGAATTTATATCAGTTGACAAAAATGGTGAATTTTTAAACCAAATATGATAACCTTGGAAGACAGCATTTTTATCAAAATCAGCTTCAAAAGTAAACTTTGACATGTCTGCATATGGACATTTTTTCTTAAAATATTTTTTCTCCAATTCAACATCTTTAATATTTTTCATAACATAATCATAATTTTTTCCATAATATTTTCTTTCTTCTTTCTCCATATTTATTTTAGTAAAAATAAATGAAAGATGAAGAGTTTGTTATAGAGCAGGAGTTGAGAGATTTATATTACAATCCAGAAACAGGTTTTCAATCTGCGGAAAGACTTTATCAAAAAGCTAGAGAAGAAGGTTTGAAAATTTCAAGAAAAAAAGTTTGAGAATGGTTAAAAACAAAAAATACATTTTCTATGTTTAAACCAGCTATTAAAAGACATAAATTTAGAAAAACATTTATTAAAGATTTAGGACAACAATTACAAATGGATTTAGTAGATGTGAAAAAATATTCCAGACAGAATAAAGGTTATTATTGGATTTTAACAGGTATAGAAATTTTAAGTAGATTTGGTTTTAGAATTCCCGTCTGTAGAAAAGATAAAGAAAATATGAAAAAATCTGTTGTAAAAATGTTAACTCAATTCAAAATTAGGTTTTCAAAATATACAGAATTTATTCAATTTGATGAAGGAAAAGAATTTTATAATGTGGGAGTAAAATCTTTATTGAAAGAAGTTTATAATATAAAATATTTTCCCACCTACTCCACAAGAAAAGCTGCAGTTGTAGAAAGATTTAATAAAACATTAAAAACAATGATGTGGAAATATTTTTATAAAAATAATACTAGTAAATGGTTAGATGTTTTGAATGATTTTGTTAAAAATTATAACCACACCACGCATAGAACTATTGGAATGAAACCTATTGAAGTAAATGAGGAAAATAAAAATAAAATTTGGATTAAACTTTTTGGACAACCCATTGGAGAAACTATTTCTCCAAAATTTAAAATTGGTGATGAAGTTAGAATTTCAAGATATAAAAATATTTTTAAAAAAGGATATGAAGCTAGTTTTACACAAGAAATTTTCAAAATTAATGAAATATTTTTTGGTGACCCAATTATGTATAAATTAAAAGATTTAGAAGTTGAAGAAATTTTAGGAAAATTTTATGAACAAGAATTATCTCCTATTATTTCTTCCTATAAATAAATGGCAGAAGGAGGATTTGATGACATTGAAATGAAAAATAAAAATAGAGAAGAAGAAGAAGAAGAAGAAGAAGAAGAAGAAGAAGAAGAAGCAGAAACAAAGTTTGGTGATGACGACGATCCTTGGGATATTGGAGATTATCCTGAAAACTTTGATGAAGGATCTCCAAAAATGAAATTCAACACAGTTGATATTCCTGACGCTAAAAAACCCCCCATGAGATTGGATAGAAGACTTAAAGAAATAACATATGGTGAAAAAATAATGAAATTTAAAAATATATTTGATATTGATCTTAATGATAATGCTGGACCATACAGTAGTATCTTGTTGGATGAAACAAAATTTCGTGAAAACAATAAAGGAAATATTCCAATAATTTACAAGGACAGAAAAATTGCTAATTTTAATTATAAAGATGGTGAACCAAAATTTTTAAAAACAAATAAGAATTTTGTCGAAGAATTCAAAAGTAATATGGAAAAAGCAACAAAAGAATATGAAAAAACCCTTGATAGCGTTATTGACAAAGAAATGGATTGGGATAATTATGAATGGGATCCTTTTGTAAGAACTTTTTTAAAAGATGAGGTTGAACAAAATTCTATTGATTCATTAAATTCAAGTATTGAAGATATTCAAGAAAATATGAAAGAAACAGAAATGAATGAACAAGATATAAGAGAATTAAATGGAGTTTTGGATCCAAAAGGAGAAACAACAGAAGAGAAGATTGGATTTCTTGAAATACAAGCAGACCATTGGAGACAAAAAGCATTACTTGAAACTGATGAGAGAAAGGAAAAATGGTATAAAGATGCAGAAAAAATAACAAGAAGAATAGCTGATAAAATAAGATTAGAAAATGATTTGAGACCTGAAGTAGAAGAAACAATTTCCATAATTCAACAAGAAATTGAAGAATCTGATATTGGGAGATTTGAAAGATTTAAAAAATGGTCAAAAGAAAATCTTTTAGGTCTATCAGCAGTTGCAATTTCACTTGCAGGAATTTTAACAACAATTATTATTGGTGGAAGAAATGCTTTGAGATCTGGTGCAAAAGCAGTTGGAAATTTAGGAAAAGCAATTGCAAATATTGGTAAAAATTTTGGAGCATTGATTTCATCCCTATTGAATTTAATTGGGTCAATATTAGCATGGGGTGCAAAAGGAATAACTTTTCTTGCTAAAAATCTGTGGATTTTAACACTTGCAATTACCTACTTTCTCTACAATGAATACAAAGAAAGAAGAAAAAAAAATACATATAAATAAATGAGTAGAGTCAATGTATTGTATCCAGGATATAAAAAATCAAGAATGAGTGAAATTAAAGGAAACAGGGTGAGACATACTGTGACATTGAATCCAAATTCAGCAAATCTTGAAGAAGAAATTTATATTGATATTCCTAAACTGAATCCAAATTTATGTCTTGTTCCAGATTCTCTAAGATTATTATTTAATTTCAAAAATAGCAACACCAAGTCTTGGTTTTTAAACAATTTGTCAAAACTTTTGAAAAAAAGACTTGTGATTAAATTTGCTGGAGAAATTGTTTATGACAATACAGGAGAATCTCTGTTGGAAATTTACAAAGATCTTTGGAAACCAGGATATGAAAGATCAGATATGATTGAATATGGTATTGGTAATGAAAATGTTAGGAAACTCATCAGTAAAGATGATTCTGCTGCCAGTAGTGGAAATCCACAAAAAGTATCTGATAAACTCATGTTTGATATTTTTGGAACAAAGCAATGTTTGAAATTGGAAAAAATACTTTCAACTCAATTAATCATTCCATATGGAGAATACTCCATATGGAATGATTAATAATTTCCAATACATTATAACTTTACCAAAAGCTAGTGAAATCATGGTTGCACAGAGTGGTCAAAGTGTAGCTGGATATGCTTTAGAAAATTTGGAATTGGAATATGAAACTATTGAAAACTTAGATTTAGCTAATGAGGTCTTGGGAAATTATTCCACAGGGAGACGTTTATCATTTAATCATGTCACTTTAATGAAAACTGTGGAATGGGATAAAGATGCAACTCTGCATAATGAGACGATTAATATCCCAAGAAAGAGTATGAAAGCAATTGTATTGTTGTTTAGAAATAAAACTGTAACAAATTCAGAAGATTTTGTTTATCCAAATATTACACAAGTGAAAATTAGTGTAGAAGGAATCCCAAATAGTATATATTCACAAGGTATACCAAAAAGTAGATTCTTTGAAGAAGCATTTAGAATATTCCACTGTGGATATGAAAGCTGCGAATCTGTTATGAGTCTTGAGAAATTTTACAAAGATGCTTTTGCATTATGCATTGATTTGAGAACTATAAATGATGATTTTGTCTATGGAGATGGAAAGAAGCTGGTTAATACACAATCTGGAATTCTATTAGAAATTAAGAAGAAAGCAATATCAGCAAATGTAAAATGTCACATTTTTGTAATTAGCGATGGATTGTTAAATATTGCGAATAAAGACTTATCTTCAATACAGTTTTAAATAAATGGAAAAGATTACTTCGCAAGATAAAAAAACTGAAAAATTAGGTCAAAAAATACAATTGTTGAAAATTTCAGAAGAAGCAAAAGAAAGAAAATCTGTCAAAAAATATAATATGGAAAAGAAACCGTTTAATATGATTATTGTTGGAATGACTTGTTGTGGAAAAACTCAATATCTTTTGAATTTTTTAGAGAGAGAATATGTTAGCTATTTTGATCACATTTTTTTATTATGTCCTACTTTTTCTTGGAATAAAACTTATGAAAATTGGAAATATGATGAGGATGAAGATTTTATTGCTATTCCTTGTGATCAAGATGATGTTGAAAAATATTTAAAAATTGTTGTTGATTTTGCAAAAGGAAGTAAATCGTTAATTATTCTAGATGATTGTGCAAGTGGAAAAGATGTTAAAAATAGGACAAGTGAGTTGGTAAAATTGGGATTTTCTGCAAGACATTATAATCTTTCTGTTGTTGTTATAACTCAACAATTGACTTCGATTGGAAAACCATTTAGAGAGAATATTTCTAAATTGGTTACATTTTATAATCCAAACAAAAAAGATATGAAAACCATCCTTGAAGAATATTCAGGTGTAAATGGTCGCAATGAGTTGGAAAAAATTATGAAAATATTGAAGAATAAACGCTATTCCAATTTAGAAATCTCTTTAATTTTTCCGTATGACACTATAATAAATGAGTAATGATGGGAGTGAAGAAATTCCAACAACTGTAAACGATACAAATCTTTCCTTTGAAGAAGAAGTTGCAAAAAAGCGACAAGAATTATTGCGATTATCTGAAGACGGAGAAATCCCACAATCTGTTGCAAGTTTGATTAAAAGCAAGCGGAAAAGTTGTGTTGAGAATTTATGAAGAATATGAAAGGCAACAAGCGGAAAAAGCAAACGCATTTTTAACAGATTTGTTGGTATCAAAATTTGCAGATTTGCTAGGTGGATTGGATGCAATTGAAAGCAGTGAGGAGTTGGAAAAAGAGTTGTCGAAAGATAAATTATTGAGAAGAGATGTGATATTTTTGGTGGAGAAGGTTACACCTTGGCTTCCTTAACTTGGTTTAGTTTCTGGTAGGATAACAGTTGGAAAACATGTTATGAAAAAGAAATACCATGGAAAAGATGAAAACGAAGAATAAGTGTTTTCTTTGATGTTGTATGGAAAACTCCATACAAAATCTCTATAAAATTCAGTTTATGTAGGATCTCCTCGACCAAAATCCAAAAATTTTTTTCTGGTTGACAGGTTTTGGGTAAAAAGAGGATTCCCCTGCGACACTTGGGGAAATTTTGGGTGTTTCCCACATGATTGACAGGCTTTAGGAAAAGGGGATTCCGCTGTGACACTTGGGTGTTTCCCTATGACGTCTTAGGGATTCCCCTGTGACACTTGGTCATTTTTGGCCGAGCTAGTTCCCAGGAAAAAATGGCACTAAAAAATTTGGAGTGTTTTTTAAAAATGACCATGCCCTAGAATGGAATATGCCATAACCCGTCATTTTCTATCTACTCATGTGAAAACAAAATAGGTGAGCAAAACTCACCCAATGCTTCTAAATTGATCTTCTCCAACGAAACATCATAAAACAAATCGAATTTCGTCGATTCGACGACTTGCTCTCAAACTTTTTCAAACTTGTCAAAAACGCTTTATCTCGACGAGATAAGACGATTAGTAAAATGAACAGTGTAACGGTGTGGTTTGAGTTAGTTGCATTTGTCGAAAGTATTCCAAATATCGCCAATGGCTCTAAATTGATCTTTTCGGGTCAGGAGAGAGGATAAAAGCCTTAGTTCAAGGGTTGGAGTCGTATTTTAGAAAATATGGCAATGGGCGCAAATCTGTCCCTTAAGCCTTATACGTTAAAACTCATAAGTATACGTAGAAATAGGTGAAAATCAAATACGTGTGCTAAACTCACCCAATACTTCTAAATTAATCTTTCCCACCCAAACATCATAAATAAACCGAATTTCGTCGATTCGACGACTTTCTCTCGAAGTTAATCAAAATCGTCAAAAACGCTCTATCTCGTCGAGATAAGACGATTGGTGAAAAGAACAGTGTAACGGTTGTGGCTTGAGTTAGTTGTATTTGTCGAAAGTTTACCAAACTTCGCCAATGGTTGTAAAATGATCTTTTCGGATGAGAAGAGAGGATGAAAGTGTTAGTTCATGGTTTGGTTACGTATTTTAGAAAATATAGCAATGAGCGCAAATCTGTCCCTTAAGCATAATACGTTAAAACCTATAAGTATACATAGAAAAAGGTGAAAACCAAATAAGTGTGCTAAACTCATCCAATGCTTCTAAATTAATCTTCCCCACCCAAACATAATAAAACAAAGTGAATTTCGTCGATTCGACGACTTTCTCTCAAAGTTAATCAAAATCGTCAAAAACTCTCTATCTCGTCGAGATATGACGATTAGTGAAAGGAACAGTGTAACGGTTGTGGCTTGAGTTAGTTGCATTTGTCAAAAGATTGCCAAACTTCCCCAATGATATTAAAATGATCTTTTCGGGTCAGAGAAGAGAATAAAAGCGTTAGTTCATGGATACGAGTGTTATTTTAGAAAATATGGCAAAGTCGTAAAATCTGTCTCTTAACCATTATACGTTAAAAGCCATAAGAATAGCTAGGAATATGTGAAAACCAAATAGGTGTGCTAAACTCACCCAATGCTTCTAAATTGATCTTCTCCCCCCAAACATCATAAAACAAATGGAATTTCGTCGATTCGACGACTTGCTTTCAAACTTTTTCAAACTTGTCAAAAACGCTTTATCTCGACAAGATAAGACGATTAGTAAAATGAAAAGTGTAACGGTTGTGGCTTGAGTTAGTTGCATTTGTCGAAAGCTTACCAAAAATCGCCAATGGATCTAAATTGATCTTTTCTGGTCTTAAGAGAGGTTGAAAGCGTTAGTTCATGGATGGGAGTCATATTTTAGATAATATGGTAATGGGAAAAAATCTATCCCTTAAGCCTTATACGTTTAAACTCATAAGTATACGTAGAAATAGGTGAAAATCAAATAGGTGTGCTAAACTCACCCAATGCTTCTAAATTAATCTTCCGCACCCAAACATCATAAAACAAACCGAATTTCGTAGATTCGACGACTTGCTCTCGAAGTTATTCCAATTCGTCAAAAACACTCTATCTCGTCGGGATAAGACGATTAGTGGAAGGAGCGCTGTAACGGTTGTGGCTTGAGTTAGTTGCATTTGTAAGAAGATTGCCAAACTTCCCCAATGATATTAAAATGATCTTTTCGGGTCAGACAAGAGAATAAAAGCGTTAGTTCATGGATACGAGTGATATTTTAGAAAATATGGCAAAGTCGTAAAATCTGTCTCTTAACCATTATACGTTAAAAGCCATAAGAATAGCTAGGAACATGTGAAAACCAAATAGGTGTGCTAAACTCACCCAATGCTTCTAAATTGATCTTCTCCCCCCAAACATCATAAAACAAATGGAATATCGTCGATTCGACGACTTGCTCTCAAACTTTTTCAAACTTGTCAAAAACGCTTTATCTCGACGAGATAAGACGATTAGTAAAAATGAACAGTGTAACGGTTGTGGCTTGAGTTAGTTGCATTTGTCGAAAGTTTGCCAAACATCGCCAATGGCTTTAAATTGATCATTTCGGGTGAGAAGAGAGGATAAAAGCGTTAGTTCATGGATTGGAGTCGTATTTTAGATAATATGGCAATGGGCAAAAATCTGTCCCTTAAGCCTTATACGTTTAAACTCATAAGTATACGTAGAAATAGGTGAAAATCAAATACGTGTGCTAAACTCAAACAATGCTTCTAAATTAATCTTCCCCACCCAAACATCATAAAACAAACCGAATTTCGTCGATTCGACGACTTTCTCTCGAAGTTATTCGAATTCGTCAAAAACACTCTATCTCGTCGGGATAAGACGATTAGTTAAAGGAGCGCGGTAACGGTTGTGGCTTGAGTTAGTTGTATTTGTCGAAAGTTTACCAAACTTCTCCAATTGTTGTAAAACGATCTTTTCGGATGAGAAGAGAGGATGAAAGTGTTAGTTCATGGTTTGGTTTCGTATTTTAGAAAATATAGCAATGGGCGCAAATCTGACCCTTAAGCATAATACGTTAAAACCTATAAGTATACATAGAAATAGGTGAAAACCAATTAAGTGTGCTAAACTCATCCAATGCTTCTAAATTAATCTTCCCCACCCAAACATAATAAAACAAAGTGAATTTCGTCGATTCGACGACTTTCTCTCAAAGTTAATCAAAATCGTCAAAAACTCTCTATCTCGTCAAGATAAGACTATTAGTGAAAGGAACAGTGTAACAGTTGTGGCTTGAGTTAGTTGCATTTGTCAAAAGATTGCCAAACTTCCCCAATGATATTAAAATGATCTTTTCGGGTCAGACAAGAGAATAAAAGCGTTAGTTCATGGATACGAGTGTTATTTTAGAAAATATGGCAAAGTCGTAAAATCTGTCTCTTAACCATTATACGTTAAAAGCCATAAGAATAGCTAGGAATATGTGAAAACCAAATAGGTGTGCTAAACTCACCCAATGCTTCTAAATTGATCTTCTCCCCCCAAACATCATAAAACAAATGGAATTTCGTCGATTCGACGACTTGCTCTCAAACTTTTTCAAACTTGTCAAAAACGCTTTATCTCGACGAGATAAGACGATTAGTAAAATGAAAAGTGTAACGGTTGTGGCGTGAGTTAGTTGCATTTGTCGAAAGTTTGCTAAAAATCGCCAATGGCTCTAAATTGATCTTTTCGGGTCATAAGAGAGGATAAAAGCGTTAGTTCATGGATTGGAGTCGTATTTTAGATAATATGGCAATGGGCAAAAATCTATCCCTTAAGCCTTATACGTTTAAACTCATAAATATACGTAGAAATAGGTGAAAATCAAATACGTGTGTTAAACTCACCCAATGCTTCTAAATTGATCTTCTCCCCCCAAACATCATAAAACAAATGGAAATTCGTCGATTCGATGACTTGCTCTCAAACTTTTTCAAACTTGTCAAAAACGCTTTATCTCGACAAGATAAGACGATTAGTAAAATGAAAAGTGTAACGGTTGAGGCTTAAGTTAGTTGCATTTGTCGAATGTTTGCTAAAAATCGCCAATGGCTCTAAATTGATCTTTTCGGGTCATAAGAGAGAATGAAATCGTTACTTCATGGATTGGAGTCGTATTTTAGAAAATATGGCAATGGGGGAAAATCTGTCTCTTAACCCTTATACGTTTAAACTTATAAGTATACGTAGAAATAGGTGAAAATCAAATACGTGTGCTAAACTCACCCAATGCTTCTAAATTAATCTTCCCCACCCAAACATCATAAAACAAACCGAATTTCGTTGATTTGACGACTTTCTCTCGAAGTTATTCCAATTCGTCAAAAATGCTCTATCTTATCGGGTTAGACGATTAGTGAAAGGAGCGCGGTAACGGTTGTGGCTTGAGTTAGTTGCATTTGTCAGAAGATTGCCAAACTTCCCCAATGATATTAAAATGATCTTTTCTGGTCAGACAAGAGAATAAAAGCGTTAGTTCATGGATACGAGTGATATTTTAGAAAATATGGCAAAGTCGTAAAATCTGTCTCTTAACCATTATACGTTAAAAGCCATAAGAATAGCTAGGAACATGTGAAAACCAAATAGGTGTGCTAAACTCACCCAATGCTTCTAAATTGATCTTCTCTCCCGAAACATCATAAAAGAAATGGAATTTCGTCGATTCGACGACTTGCTCTCAAACTTTTTCAAACTTGTCAAAAACGCTTTATCTCGACAAGATAAGACGATTAGTAAAAATGAACAGTGTAACGGTTGTGGCTTGAGTTAATTGCATTTGTCGAAAGTTTGCCAAACATCGCCAATGGCTTTAAATTGATCATTTCGGGTGAGAAGAGAGGATAAAAGCGTTAGTTCATGGATTGGAGTCGTATTTTAGAAAATATGGCAATGGGCAAAAATCTATCCCTTAAGCCTTATACGTTTAAACTCATAAGTATACGTATAAATAGGTGAAAATCAAATACGTGTGCTAAACTCATCCAATGCTTCTAAATTAATCTTCCCCACCCAAACATCATAAAACAAACCGAATTTCGTGGATTCGACGACTTTCTCTCGAAGTTATTCCAATTCGTCAAAAATGCTCTATCTTATCGGGTTAGACGATTAGTGAAAGGAGCGCGGTAACGGTTGTGGCTTGAGTTAGTTGTATTTGTCGAAAGTTTACCAAACTTCTCCAATTGTTGTAAAACGATCTTTTCGGATGAGAAGAGAGGATGAAAGTGTTAGTTCATGGTTTGGTTTCGTATTTTAGAAAATATAGCAATGGGCGCAAATCTGACCCTTAAGCATAATACGTTAAAACCTATAAGTATACATAGAAATAGGTGAAAACCAATTAAGTGTGCTAAACTCATCCAATGCTTCTAAATTAATCTTCCCCACCCAAACATAATAAAACAAAGTGAATTTCGTCGATTCGACGACTTTCTCTCAAAGTTAATCAAAATCGTCAAAAACTCTCTATCTCGTCAAGATAAGACTATTAGTGAAAGGAACAGTGTAACAGTTGTGGCTTGAGTTAGTTGCATTTGTCAAAAGATTGCCAAACTTCCCCAATGATATTAAAATGATCTTTTCGGGTCAGACAAGAGAATAAAAGCGTTAGTTCATGGATACGAGTGTTATTTTAGAAAATATGGCAAAGTCGTAAAATCTGTCTCTTAACCATTATACGTTAAAAGCCATAAGAATAGCTAGGAATATGTGAAAACCAAATAGGTGTGCTAAACTCACCCAATGCTTCTAAATTGATCTTCTCCCCCCAAACATCATAAAACAAATGGAATTTCGTCGATTCGACGACTTGCTCTCAAACTTTTTCAAACTTGTCAAAAACGCTTTATCTCGACGAGATAAGACGATTAGTAAAATGAAAAGTGTAACGGTTGTGGCGTGAGTTAGTTGCATTTGTCGAAAGTTTGCTAAAAATCGCCAATGGCTCTAAATTGATCTTTTCGGGTCATAAGAGAGGATAAAAGCGTTAGTTCATGGATTGGAGTCGTATTTTAGATAATATGGCAATGGGCAAAAATCTATCCCTTAAGCCTTATACGTTTAAACTCATAAATATACGTAGAAATAGGTGAAAATCAAATACGTGTGTTAAACTCACCCAATGCTTCTAAATTGATCTTCTCCCCCCAAACATCATAAAACAAATGGAAATTCGTCGATTCGATGACTTGCTCTCAAACTTTTTCAAACTTGTCAAAAACGCTTTATCTCGACAAGATAAGACGATTAGTAAAATGAAAAGTGTAACGGTTGAGGCTTAAGTTAGTTGCATTTGTCGAATGTTTGCTAAAAATCGCCAATGGCTCTAAATTGATCTTTTCGGGTCATAAGAGAGAATGAAATCGTTACTTCATGGATTGGAGTCGTATTTTAGAAAATATGGCAATGGGGGAAAATCTGTCTCTTAACCCTTATACGTTTAAACTTATAAGTATACGTAGAAATAGGTGAAAATCAAATACGTGTGCTAAACTCACCCAATGCTTCTAAATTAATCTTCCCCACCCAAACATCATAAAACAAACCGAATTTCGTTGATTTGACGACTTTCTCTCGAAGTTATTCCAATTCGTCAAAAATGCTCTATCTTATCGGGTTAGACGATTAGTGAAAGGAGCGCGGTAACGGTTGTGGCTTGAGTTAGTTGCATTTGTCAGAAGATTGCCAAACTTCCCCAATGATATTAAAATGATCTTTTCTGGTCAGACAAGAGAATAAAAGCGTTAGTTCATGGATACGAGTGATATTTTAGAAAATATGGCAAAGTCGTAAAATCTGTCTCTTAACCATTATACGTTAAAAGCCATAAGAATAGCTAGGAACATGTGAAAACCAAATAGGTGTGCTAAACTCACCCAATGCTTCTAAATTGATCTTCTCTCCCGAAACATCATAAAAGAAATGGAATTTCGTCGATTCGACGACTTGCTCTCAAACTTTTTCAAACTTGTCAAAAACGCTTTATCTCGACAAGATAAGACGATTAGTAAAAATGAACAGTGTAACGGTTGTGGCTTGAGTTAATTGCATTTGTCGAAAGTTTGCCAAACATCGCCAATGGCTTTAAATTGATCATTTCGGGTGAGAAGAGAGGATAAAAGCGTTAGTTCATGGATTGGAGTCGTATTTTAGAAAATATGGCAATGGGCAAAAATCTATCCCTTAAGCCTTATACGTTTAAACTCATAAGTATACGTATAAATAGGTGAAAATCAAATACGTGTGCTAAACTCATCCAATGCTTCTAAATTAATCTTCCCCACCCAAACATCATAAAACAAACCGAATTTCGTGGATTCGACGACTTTCTCTCGAAGTTATTCCAATTCGTCAAAAATGCTCTATCTTATCGGGTTAGACGATTAGTGAAAGGAGCGCGGTAACGGTTGTGGCTTGAGTTAGTTGTATTTGTCGAAAGTTTACCAAACTTCTCCAATTGTTGTAAAACGATCTTTTCGGATGAGAAGAGAGGATGAAAGTGTTAGTTCATGGTTTGGTTTCGTATTTTAGAAAATATAGCAATGGGCGCAAATCTGACCCTTAAGCATAATACGTTAAAACCTATAAGTATACATAGAAATAGGTGAAAACCAATTAAGTGTGCTAAACTCATCCAATGCTTCTAAATTAATCTTCCCCACCCAAACATAATAAAACAAAGTGAATTTCGTCGATTCGACGACTTTCTCTCAAAGTTAATCAAAATCGTCAAAAACTCTCTATCTCGTCAAGATAAGACTATTAGTGAAAGGAACAGTGTAACAGTTGTGGCTTGAGTTAGTTGCATTTGTCAAAAGATTGCCAAACTTCCCCAATGGTATTAAAATGATCTTTTCGGGTCAGACAAGAGAATAAAAGCGTTAGTTCATGGATACGAGTGTTATTTTAGAAAATATGGCAAAGTCGTAAAATCTGTCTCTTAACCATTATACGTTAAAAGCCATAAGAATAGCTAGGAATATGTGAAAACCAAATAGGTGTGCTAAACTCACCCAATGCTTCTAAATTGATCTTCTCCCCCCAAACATCATAAAACAAATGGAATTTCGTCGATTCGACGACTTGCTCTCAAACTTTTTCAAACTTGTCAAAAACGCTTTATCTCGACGAGATAAGACGATTAGTAAAATGAAAAGTGTAACGGTTGTGGCGTGAGTTAGTTGCATTTGTCGAAAGTTTGCTAAAAATCGCCAATGGCTCTAAATTGATCTTTTCGGGTCATAAGAGAGGATAAAAGCGTTAGTTCATGGATTGGAGTCGTATTTTAGATAATATGGCAATGGGCAAAAATCTATCCCTTAAGCCTTATACGTTTAAACTCATAAATATACGTAGAAATAGGTGAAAATCAAATACGTGTGTTAAACTCACCCAATGCTTCTAAATTGATCTTCTCCCCCCAAACATCATAAAACAAATGGAAATTCGTCGATTCGATGACTTGCTCTCAAACTTTTTCAAACTTGTCAAAAACGCTTTATCTCGACAAGATAAGACGATTAGTAAAATGAAAAGTGTAACGGTTGAGGCTTAAGTTAGTTGCATTTGTCGAATGTTTGCTAAAAATCGCCAATGGCTCTAAATTGATCTTTTCGGGTCATAAGAGAGAATGAAATCGTTACTTCATGGATTGGAGTCGTATTTTAGAAAATATGGCAATGGGGGAAAATCTGTCTCTTAACCCTTATACGTTTAAACTTATAAGTATACGTAGAAATAGGTGAAAATCAAATACGTGTGCTAAACTCACCCAATGCTTCTAAATTAATCTTCCCCACCCAAACATCATAAAACAAACCGAATTTCGTTGATTTGACGACTTTCTCTCGAAGTTATTCCAATTCGTCAAAAATGCTCTATCTTATCGGGTTAGACGATTAGTGAAAGGAGCGCGGTAACGGTTGTGGCTTGAGTTAGTTGCATTTGTCAGAAGATTGCCAAACTTCCCCAATGATATTAAAATGATCTTTTCTGGTCAGACAAGAGAATAAAAGCGTTAGTTCATGGATACGAGTGATATTTTAGAAAATATGGCAAAGTCGTAAAATCTGTCTCTTAACCATTATACGTTAAAAGCCATAAGAATAGCTAGGAACATGTGAAAACCAAATAGGTGTGCTAAACTCACCCAATGCTTCTAAATTGATCTTCTCTCCCGAAACATCATAAAAGAAATGGAATTTCGTCGATTCGACGACTTGCTCTCAAACTTTTTCAAACTTGTCAAAAACGCTTTATCTCGACAAGATAAGACGATTAGTAAAAATGAACAGTGTAACGGTTGTGGCTTGAGTTAATTGCATTTGTCGAAAGTTTGCCAAACATCGCCAATGGCTTTAAATTGATCATTTCGGGTGAGAAGAGAGGATAAAAGCGTTAGTTCATGGATTGGAGTCGTATTTTAGAAAATATGGCAATGGGCAAAAATCTATCCCTTAAGCCTTATACGTTTAAACTCATAAGTATACGTATAAATAGGTGAAAATCAAATACGTGTGCTAAACTCATCCAATGCTTCTAAATTAATCTTCCCCACCCAAACATCATAAAACAAACCGAATTTCGTGGATTCGACGACTTTCTCTCGAAGTTATTCCAATTCGTCAAAAATGCTTTATCTTATCGGGTTAGACGATTAGTGAAAGGAGCGCGGTAACGGTTGTGGCTTGAGTTAGTTGTATTTGTCGAAAGTTTACCAAACTTCTCCAATGGTTATAAAACGATCTTTTCGGATGAGAAGAGAGGATGAAAGTGTTAGTTCATGGTTTGGTTTCGTATTTTAGAATAATATAGCAATGGGCGCAAATCTGTCCCTTAAGCATAATACGTTAAAACCTATAAGTATACATAGAAATAGGTGAAAACCAAATAGGTGTGCTAAACTCACCCAATGCTTCTAAATTAATCTTCCCCACCCAAACATCATAAAACAAACCGAATTTCGTCGATTCGACGACTTTCTCTCGAAGTTATTCGAATTCGTCAAAAATGCTCTATCTCGTCGGGATAAGACGATTAGTGAAAGGAGCGCGGTAAAGGTTGTGGCTTGAGTTAGTTGCATATGTCAGAAGATTTCCAAACTTCCCCAATGATATTAAAATGATCTTTTCGGATCAGACAAGAGAATAAAAGCGTTAGTTCATGGATACGAGTGTTATTTTAGAAAATATGGCAAAGTCGTAAAATCTGTCTCTTAACCATTATACGTTAAAAGCCATAAGAATAGCTAGGAACATTTGAAAACCAAATAGGTGTGCTAAACTCACCCAATGCTTCTAAATTGATCTTCTCCCCCAAACATCATAAAAAAAATGGAATTTCGTCGATTCGACGACTTGCTCTCAAACTTTTTCAAACTTGTCAAAAACGCTTTATCTCGACGAGATAAGACGATTAGTAAAAATGAACAGTGTAACGGTTGTGGCTTGAGTTAGTTGCATTTGTCGAAAGTTTGCCAAACATCGCCAATGGCTTTAAATTGATCATTTCGGGTGAGAAGAGAGGATAAAAGCGTTAGTTCATGGATTGGAGTCGTATTTTAGATAATATAGCAATGGGCAAAAATCTATCCCTTAAGCCTTATACGTTTAAACTCATAAGTATACGTAGAAATAGGTGAAAATCAAATACGTGTGCTAAACTCACCCAATGCTTTTAAATTAATCTTCCCCACCCAAACATCATAAAACAAGCCGAATTTCGTGGATTCGACGACTTTCTCTCGAAGTTATTCCAATTCGTCAAAAATGCTCTATCTTATCGGGTTAGACGATTAGTGAAAGGAGCGCGGTAACGGTTGTGGCTTGAGTTAGTTGTATTTGTCGAAAGTTTACCAAACTTCTCCAATGGTTGTAAAACGATCTTTTCGGATGAGAAGAGAGGATGAAAGTGTTAGTTCATGGTTTGGTTTCGTATTTTAGAAAATATAGTAATGGGCGCAAATCTGTCCCTTAAGCATAATACGTTAAAACCTATAAGTATACATAGAAAAAGGTGAAAACCAAATAAGTGTGCTAAATTCATCCAATGCTTCTAAATTAATCTTCCCCACCCAAACATAATAAAACGTGAGAATAAAATACGAACCCTTCTCAAAGAACTTAAGAAGAGCAACACGATCACCGCTGAACAGCTTAAACAGTTGTCACCAACGGGTTCCCGACCTGGCATAATATATGGCTTACCAAAGGTACACAAGACCAACATTCCTCTAAGACCTATTTTATCGGCAATCGGTACTCATTCGTATAATTTAGCTAAGTTTCTCGTTCTTTTGCTTCGCCCTCTTTCCTTAGGTCCTTACTTAGTTAGTGATACTTTCTCTTTCATTCAGGATTTATTTTCCCTTAATATTAATTCTAGTAACTTAATAATGGCCAGTTTTGACATCACCTCACTCTTCACCAACATACCTATTGATGAAACCATAGATATTATTCTCGATCAGTTATTTTCTTCCGTTCAATTATTTCAAGGTTTTTCTCGTGAACAGCTTAAGCAACTCCTTAATTTATCGGTCAAAAATTGTCATTTTACTTTCAGAGGTAGGTTTTTTGATCAAATTGAAGGTGTCGCCATGGGTTCGCCTCTCGGTCCCTCCTTTGCCAACATTTTTCTTTCATTTCACGAACAAAATTGGCTTAAAAATTGCCCCGCTCACTTCAAACCCATATATTACAGGCGTTACGTTGACGATTGTTTTATTTTGTTTAAATCTAAAGACCACATTACTCCCTTTTTGGATTATCTAAATTCCCAACACACCTGCATTAATTTTACTCGTGAAATTGAAGCTGACAAAACACTTCCGTTCCTTGACATTAAAATCCAACGCTCTAATGGTTCATTTGTTACCTCAGTTTATCGCAAACCAACATTCACCGGGCTTTTTACCAACTTCGAAAGTTTTATACCCCTCGTGTTTAAAAAGGTATTAATTTACACTTTGATGTTTCGTTATTTTAAACTAAGCTCCTCTTACGATATTTTCCACGCTGAACTTGAGAAACTGAAAACTTTATTAAAACAAAATGGATATCCACGCAGATTCTTGGACCACTGTTTTCGAATTTTTTTAAACAAAATTTCTCATCCTCCAGTAAAACCTCTTACGGCACCTAGGCTCTTACTCTCTTTAGTTTTACCTTTTACCGGAAATCATGGCCTACAAATTCGTCAACAAGTTATTAAATTACTTTCGTCAGCCTATCCACACCTCCAAATTCGTATTGCTTTTCGGCCCGTTTCTCGTCTGTCTAACTTTTTCCGTTTTAAAGATCGCTTACCACTCAAATTGAGATCCCATGTTGTTTACAAATTCACGTGCCGACGCTGCCAGGCGTCGTATATAGGCGAAACATGCCGTTTATTACACACGAGGATCTCCGATCACTTAGGTATTTCAGCCTACACTGGAAAACCGCTCTCACACTCTACACTATCTAGTGTCCTTTCACACAAGGTGAAAACCGACCATGAAATCTCTTTTGATGATTTCGAAATCTTATCCTCTGGTTCTACTCAGTTTGACGTTCTTCTGCGAGAAAGTCTGTTAATTTCTAGAATGCAAACGTCTCTTAACGCTAATATCAGATCCTTTCCTTTAGCACTTTTTTAACGTTATTTCTTGACATTTTTTTATTTTTTTTTTTTTTTTTTTTTTCCCTCCCCTCTAATTAAATTCTTCACACGTATAATAAAACAAAGTGAATTTCGTCGATTCGACGACTTTCTCTCAAAGTTAATCAAAATCGTCAAAAACTCTCTATCTCGTCGAGATAAGACGATTAGTGAAAGGAACAGTGTAACGGTTGTGGCTTGAGTTAGTTGCATTTGTTAAAAGATTGCCAAACTTCCCCAATGATATTAAAATGATCTTTTCGGGTCAGACAAGAGAATAAAAGCGTTAGTTCATGGATACGAGTTTTATTTTAGAAAATATGGCAAAGTCGTAAAATCTGTCTCTTAACCATTATACGTTAAAAGCCATAAGAAAAGCTAGGAATATGTGAAAACCAATTAGGTGTGCTAAACTCACCCAATGCTTCTAAATTGATCTTCTCCCCCCAAACATCATAAAACAAATGGAATTTCGTCGATTCGACAACTTGCTCTCAAACTTTTTCAAACTTGTCAAAAACGCTTTATCTCGACGAGATAAGACGATTAGTAAAATGAAAAGTGTAACGGTTGTGGCTTGAGTTAGTTGCATTTGTCGAAAGTTTGCTAAAAATCGCCAATGGCTCCAAATTGATCTTTTCGGGTCATAAGAGAGGATAAAAGCGTTAGTTCATGGATTGGAGTAGTATTTTAGATAATATGGCAATGGGCAAAAATCTATCCCTTAAGCCTTATACGTTTAAACTCATAAGTATACGTAGAAATAGGTGAAAATCAAATACGTGTGCTAAACTCATCAAATGCTTCTAAATTAATCTTCCCCACCCAAACATCATAAAACAAACGAATTTCGTCGATTCGACGACTTTCTCTCGAAGTTATCCCAATGCGTCAAAAATGCTCTATCTCGTCGGGATAAGACGATTAGTGGGAGGAGCGCGGTAACGGTTGTGGCTTGAGTTAGTTGCATTTGTCAGAAGATTGCCAAACTTCCCGAATGATATTAAAATGATTTTTTCGGGTCAGACAAGAGAATAAAAGCGTTAGTTCATGGATACGAGTGTTATTTTAGAAAATATGGCAAAGTCGTAAAATCTGTCTCTTAACCATTATACGTTAAAAGCCATAAGAATAGCTAGGAACATGTGAAAACCAAATAGGTGTGCTAAACTCACCCAATGCTTCTAAATTGATCTTCTCCCCCCAAATATCATAAAACAAATGTAATATCGTCGATTCGACGACTTGCTCTCAAACTTTTTCAAACTTGTCAAAAACGCTTTATCTCGACGAGATAAGACGATTAGTAAAAATGAACAGTGTAACGGTTGTGGCTTGAGTTAGTTGCATTTGTCGAATGTTTGCCAAACATCGCCAATGGCTTTAAATTGATCATTTCGGGTGAGAAGAGAGGATAAAAGCGTTAGTTCATGGATTGGAGACGTATTTTAGAAAATATGGCAATGGGCAAAAATCTATCTTTTAAGCCTTATACGTTTAAACTCATAAGTATACGTAGAAATAGGTGAAAATCAAATACGTGTGCTAAACTCAAACAATGCTTCTAAATTAATCTTCCCCACCCAAACATCATAAAACAAACCGAATTTCGTGGATTCGACGACTTTCTCTCGAAGTTATCCCAATGCGTCAAAAATGCTCTATCTCGTCGGGATAAGACGATTAGTGGGAGGAGCGCGGTAACGGTTGTGGCTTGAATTAGTTGCATTTGTCAAATGATTGCCAAACTTCCCCAATGATATTAAAATGATTTTTTCGGGTCAGAGAAGAGAATAAAAGCGTTAGTTCATGGATACAAGTGTTATTTTAGAAAATATGGCAGTCTTAAAATCTGTCTCTTAACCATTATACGTTAAAAGCCATAAGAATAGCTAGGAATATGTGAAAACCAAATAGGTGTGCTAAACTCACCCAATGCTTCTAAATTGATCTTCTCCAACGAACATCATAAAACAAATGGAATTTCGTCGATTCGACGACTTGCTCTCAAACTTTTTCAAACTTGTCAAAAACGCTTTATCTCGACGAGATAAGACGATTAGTAAAATGAACAGTGTAACGGTGTGGTTTGAGTTAGTTGCATTTGTCGAAAGTATTCCAAATATCGCCAATGGCTCTAAATTGATCTTTTCGGGTCAGGAGAGAGGATAAAAGCCTTAGTTCATGGGTTGGAGTCGTATTTTAGAAAATATGGCAATGGGCGCAAATCTGTCCCTTAAGCCTTATACGTTAAAACTCATAAGTATACGTAGAAATAGGTGAAAATCAAATACGTGTGCTAAACTCACCCAATACTTCTAAATTAATCTTTCCCACCCAAACATCATAAATAAACCGAATTTCGTCGATTCGACGACTTTCTCTCGAAGTTAATCAAAATCGTCAAAAACGCTCTATCTCGTCGAGATAAGACGATTGGTGAAAGGAACAGTGTAACGGTTGTGGCTTGAGTTAGTTGTGTTTGTCGAAAGTTTACCAAACTTCGCCAATGGTTGTAAAATGATCTTTTCGGATGAGAAGAGAGGATGAAAGTGTTAGTTCATGGTTTGGTTACGTATTTTAGAAAATATAGCAATGAGCGCAAATCTGTCCCTTAAGCATAATACGTTAAAACCTATAAGTATGCATAGAAAAAGGTGAAAACCAAATAAGTGTGCTAAACTCATCCAATGCTTCTAAATTAATCTTCCCCACCCAAACATAATAAAACAAAGTGAAGTTCGTCGATTCGACGACTTTCTCTCAAAGTTAATCAAAATCGTCAAAAACTCTCTATCTCGTCGAGATAAGACGATTAGTAAAAATGAACAGTGTAACGGTTGTGGCTTGAGTTAGTTGCATTTGTCGAAAGTTTGCCAAACATCGCCAATGGCTTTAAATTGATCATTTCGGGTGAGAAGAGAGGATAAAAGCGTTAGTTCATGGATTGGAGACGTATTTTAGAAAATATGGAAATGGGAAAAAATCTATCCCTTGAGCCTTATACGTTTAAACTCATAAATATACGTAGAAATAGGTGAAAATCAAATACGTGTGCTAAACTCACCCAATGCTTCTAAATTAATCTTCCCCACCCAAACATCATAAATAAAACCCGAATTTGGTCGATTCGACTACTTGCTTTCGAAGTTATTCGAATTCGTCAAAAACGCTCAATCTCGTCGTGATAAGACGATTAGTGAAAGGAGCGCGGTAACGGTTGTGGCTTGAGTTAGTTGCATTTGTAAGAAGATTGCCAAACTTCCCCAATGATATTATAATGATCTTTTCGTTTCAGACAAGAGAATAAAAGCGTTAGTTCATGGATACGAGTGTTATTTTAGAAAATATAGCAAAGTCGTAAAATCTGTCTCTTAACCATTATACGTTAAAAGCCATAAGAATAGCTAGGAACATGTGAAAACCAAATAGGTGTGCTAAACTCACCCAATGCTTCTAAATTGATCTTCTCCCCCAAAATATTATAAAACAAATGTAATATCGTCGATTCGACAACTTGCTCTCAAACTTTTTCAAACTTGTCAAAAACGCTTTATCTCGACGAGATAAGACGATTAGTAAAAATGAACAGTGTAACGGTTGTGGCTTGAGTTAGTTGCATTTGTCGAAAGTTTGCCAAACATCGCCAATGGCTTTAAATTGATCATTTCGGGTGAGAAGAGAGGATAAAAGCGTTAGTTCATGGATTGGAGTCGTATTTTAGAAAATATGGCAATGGGCAAAAATCTATCTTTTAAGCCTTTTACGTTTAAACTCATAAGTATTCGTAGAAATAGGTGAAAATCAAATACGTGTGCTAATCTCACCCAATGCTTCTAAATTAATCTTACCCACCCAAACATCATAAAACAAACGGAATTTCGTCGATTCGACGACTTTCTTCTCTCCAAGTTATTCGAATTCGTCAAAAACGCTCTATCTCGTCGGGATAAGACGATTAGTGGAAGGAGCGCGGTAACGGTTGTGGCATGAGTTGTTGCATTTGTCAAAAGATTGCCAAACTTCCCCAATGATATTAAAATGATCTTTTCGGGTCAGACAAGAGAATAAAAGCGTTAGTTCATGGATACGAGTGTTATTTTAGAAAATATGGCAAAGTCGTAAAATCTGTCTCTTAACCATTGTACATTAAAAGCCATAAGAATAGCTAGGAACATGTGAAAACCAAATAAGTGTGCTAAACTCACCCAATGCTTCTAAATTGATCTTCTCCCCCCAAACATCATAAAACAAATGGAATTTCGTCGATTCGACGACTTGCTCTCAAACTTTTTCAAACTTGTCAAAAACGCTTTATCTCGACGAAATAAGACGATTAGTGAAAATGAACAGTGTAACGGTTGTGGCTTGAGTTAGTTCCATTTGTCGAAATTTTGCCAGACATCGCCAATGGCTTTAAATTGATCATTTCGGGTGAGAAGAGAAGATAAAAGCGTTAGTTCATGGATTGGAGTCGTATTTTAGAATATATGGCAATGGGCAAAAATCTATCCCTTAAGCCTTATACGTTTAAACTCATAAGTATACGTAGAAATAGGTGAAAATCAAATACGTGTGCTAATCTCACCCAATGCTTCTAAATTAATCTTCCCCACCCAAACATCATAAAACAAACTGAATTTCGTCGATTCGACGACTTTCTCTCGAATTATTCGAATTCGTCAAAAACGCTCTATCTCGTCGGGATAAGACGATTAGTGGAAGGAGCGCTGTAACGGTTGTGGCTTGAGTTAGTTGCATTTGTCAAAAGATTGCCAAACTTCCCCAATGATATTAAAATGATCTTTTCGGGTCAGACTAGAGAATAAAAGTGTTAGTTCATGGATACGAGGGTTATTTTAGAAAATATGGCAAAGTCGTAAAATCTGTCTCTTAAACATTAAACATTAAAAGCCATAAGAATAGCTAGGAACATGTGAAAACCAAATAGGTGTGCTAAACTCACCCAATGCTTCTAAATTGATCTTCTCCCCCCAAACATCATAAAACAAATGGAATTTCGTCGATTCGACGACTTGCTCTCAAACTTTTTCAAACTTGTCAAAAACGCTTTATCTCGACGAAATAAGACGATTAGTAAAAATGAACGGTGTAACGGTTGTGGCTTGAGTTAGTTGCATTTGTCGAAAGTTTGCCAAACATCGCCAATGGCTTTAAATTGATCATTTCGGGTGAGAAGAGAGGATAAAAGCGTTAGTTCATGGATTGGAGTCGTATTTTAGATAATATGGCAATGGGCAAAAATCTATCCCTTAAGCCTTATACGTTTAAACTCATAAGTATACGTAGAAATAGGTGAAAATCAAATACGTGTGCTAAACTCACCCAATGCTTTTAAATTAATCTTCCCCACCCAAACATCATAAAACAAGCCGAATTTCGTGGATTCGACGACTTTCTCTCGAAGTTATTCCAATTCGTCAAAAATGCTCTATCTTATCGGGTTAGACGATTAGTGAAAGGAGCGCGGTAACGGTTGTGGCTTGAGTTAGTTGTATTTGTCGAAAGTTTACCAAACTTCTCCAATGGTTGTAAAACGATCTTTTCGGATGAGAAGAGAGGATGAAAGTGTTAGTTCATGGTTTGGTTTCGTATTTTAGAAAATATAGTAATGGGCGCAAATCTGTCCCTTAAGCATAATACGTTAAAACCTATAAGTATACATAGAAAAAGGTGAAAACCAAATAAGTGTGCTAAATTCATCCAATGCTTCTAAATTAATCTTCCCCACCCAAACATAATAAAACGTGAGAATAAAATACGAACCCTTCTCAAAGAACTTAAGAAGAGCAACACGATCACCGCTGAACAGCTTAAACAGTTGTCACCAACGGGTTCCCGACCTGGCATAATATATGGCTTACCAAAGGTACACAAGACCAACATTCCTCTAAGACCTATTTTATCGGCAATCGGTACTCATTCGTATAATTTAGCTAAGTTTCTCGTTCTTTTGCTTCGCCCTCTTTCCTTAGGTCCTTACTTAGTTAGTGATACTTTCTCTTTCATTCAGGATTTATTTTCCCTTAATATTAATTCTAGTAACTTAATAATGGCCAGTTTTGACATCACCTCACTCTTCACCAACATACCTATTGATGAAACCATAGATATTATTCTCGATCAGTTATTTTCTTCCGTTCAATTATTTCAAGGTTTTTCTCGTGAACAGCTTAAGCAACTCCTTAATTTATCGGTCAAAAATTGTCATTTTACTTTCAGAGGTAGGTTTTTTGATCAAATTGAAGGTGTCGCCATGGGTTCGCCTCTCGGTCCCTCCTTTGCCAACATTTTTCTTTCATTTCACGAACAAAATTGGCTTAAAAATTGCCCCGCTCACTTCAAACCCATATATTACAGGCGTTACGTTGACGATTGTTTTATTTTGTTTAAATCTAAAGACCACATTACTCCCTTTTTGGATTATCTAAATTCCCAACACACCTGCATTAATTTTACTCGTGAAATTGAAGCTGACAAAACACTTCCGTTCCTTGACATTAAAATCCAACGCTCTAATGGTTCATTTGTTACCTCAGTTTATCGCAAACCAACATTCACCGGGCTTTTTACCAACTTCGAAAGTTTTATACCCCTCGTGTTTAAAAAGGTATTAATTTACACTTTGATGTTTCGTTATTTTAAACTAAGCTCCTCTTACGATATTTTCCACGCTGAACTTGAGAAACTGAAAACTTTATTAAAACAAAATGGATATCCACGCAGATTCTTGGACCACTGTTTTCGAATTTTTTTAAACAAAATTTCTCATCCTCCAGTAAAACCTCTTACGGCACTTAGGCTCTTACTCTCTTTAGTTTTACCTTTTACCGGAAATCATGGCCTACAAATTCGTCAACAAGTTATTAAATTACTTTCGTCAGCCTATCCACACCTCCAAATTCGTATTGCTTTTCGGCCCGTTTCTCGTCTGTCTAACTTTTTCCGTTTTAAAGATCGCTTACCACTCAAATTGAGATCCCATGTTGTTTACAAATTCACGTGCCGACGCTGCCAGGCGTCGTATATAGGCGAAACATGCCGTTTATTACACACGAGGATCTCCGATCACTTAGGTATTTCAGCCTACACTGGAAAACCGCTCTCACACTCTACACTATCTAGTGTCCTTTCACACAAGGTGAAAACCGACCATGAAATCTCTTTTGATGATTTCGAAATCTTATCCTCTGGTTCTACTCAGTTTGACGTTCTTCTGAGAGAAAGTTTGTTAATTTCTAGAATGCAACCGTCTCTTAACGCTAATATCAGATCCTTTCCTTTAGCACTTTTTTAACGTTATTTCTTGACATTTTTTTATTTTTTTTTTTTTTTTTTTTTCCCTCCCCTCTAATTAAATTCTTCACACGTATAATAAAACAAAGTGAATTTCGTCGATTCGACGACTTTCTCTCAAAGTTAATCAAAATCGTCAAAAACTCTCTATCTCGTCGAGATAAGACGATTAGTGAAAGGAACAGTGTAACGGTTGTGGCTTGAGTTAGTTGCATTTGTCAAAAGATTGCCAAACTTCCCCAATGATATTAAAATGATCTTTTCGGGTCAGACAAGAGAATAAAAGCGTTAGTTCATGGATACGAGTGTTATTTTAGAAAATATGGCAAAGTCGTAAAATCTGTCTCTTAACCATTATACGTTAAAAGCCATAAGAATAGCTAGGAATATGTGAAAACCAATTAGGTGTGCTAAACTCACCCAATGCTTCTAAATTGATCTTCTCCCCCCAAACATCAATAAAACAAATGGAATTTCGTCGATTCGACAACTTGCTTTCAAACTTTTTCAAACTTTTCAAAAACGCTTTATCTCGACGAGATAAGACGATTAGTAAAATGAAAAGTGTAACGGTTGTGGCTTGAGTTAGTTGCATTTGTCGAAAGTTTGCTAAAAATCGCCAATGGCTCCAAATTGATCTTTTCGGGTCATAAGAGAGGATAAAAGCGTTAGTTCATGGATTGGAGTAGTATTTTAGATAATATGGCAATGGGCAAAAATCTATCCCTTAAGCCTTATACGTTTAAACTCATAAGTATACGTAGAAATAGGTGAAAATCAAATACGTGTGCTAAACTCATCAAATGCTTCTAAATTAATCTTCCCCACCCAAACATCATAAAACAAACGAATTTCGTCGATTCGACGACTTTCTCTCGAAGTTATCCCAATGCGTCAAAAATGCTCTATCTCGTCGGGATAAGACGATTAGTGGGAGGAGCGCGGTAACGGTTGTGGCTTGAGTTAGTTGCATTTGTCAGAAGATTGCCAAACTTCCCGAATGATATTAAAATGATTTTTTCGGGTCAGACAAGAGAATAAAAGCGTTAGTTCATGGATACGAGTGTTATTTTAGAAAATATGGCAAAGTCGTAAAATCTGTCTCTTAACCATTATACGTTAAAAGCCATAAGAATAGCTAGGAACATGTGAAAACCAAATAGGTGTGCTAAACTCACCCAATGCTTCTAAATTGATCTTCTCCCCCCAAATATCATAAAACAAATGTAATATCGTCGATTCGACGACTTGCTCTCAAACTTTTTCAAACTTGTCAAAAACGCTTTATCTCGACGAGATAAGACGATTAGTAAAATGAACAGTGTAACGGTGTGGTTTGAGTTAGTTGCATTTGTCGAAAGTATTCCAAATATCGCCAATGGCTCTAAATTGATCTTTTCGGGTCAGGAGAGAGGATAAAAGCCTTAGTTCATGGGTTGGAGTCGTATTTTAGAAAATATGGCAATGGGCGCAAATCTGTCCCTTAAGCCTTATACGTTAAAACTCATAAGTATACGTAGAAATAGGTGAAAATCAAATACGTGTGCTAAACTCACCCAATGCTTCTAAATTGATCTTCTCCCCCCAAACATCATAAAACAAATGGAATTTCGACGATTCGACGGCTTGCTCTTAAACTTTTTCAAACTTGTCAAAAACGCTTTATCTCGACGAGATAAGACGATTAGTAAAAAAATGAACAGTTTAACGGTTGTGGCTTGAGTTAGTTGCATTTGTCGAAAGTTTGCCAAACATCGCCAATGGCTTTAAATTGATCATTTCGGGTGAGAAGAGAGGATAAAAGCGTTAGTTCATGGATTGGAGTCGTATTTTAGAAAATATGGCAATGGGCAAAAATCTATCTCTTAAGCCTTATACGTTTAAACTCATAAGTATACGTAGAAATAGGTGAGAATCAAATACGTGTGCTAAACTCACCCAATGCTTCTAAATTAATCTTCCCCACCCAAACATCATAAAACAACCGAATTTCGTCGATTCGACGACTTGCTCTCCAAGTTATTCCAATTCGTCAAAAACGCTCTATCTGGACTGGATAAGACGATTAGTGGAAGGAGCGCTGTAACAGTTGTGGCTTGAGTTAGTTGCATTTGTCAAAAGATTGCCAAACTTCCCCAATGATATTAAAATGATCTTTTCGGGTCAGACAAGAGAATAAAAGCGTTAGTTCATGGATACGAGTGTTATTTTAGAAAATATGTCAAAGTCGTAAAATCTGTCTCTTAACCATTGTACATTAAAAGCCATAAGAATAGCTAGGAACATGTGAAAATCAAATAAGTGTGCTAAACTCACCCAATGCTTCTAAATTGATCTTCTCCCCCCAAACATCATGAAAGAAATGGAATTTCGTCGTTTCGACGACTAGCTCTCAAACTTTTTCAAACTTGTCAAAAACGCTTTATCTCGACGAAATAAGACGATTAGTAAAAATGAACAGTGTAACGGTTGTGGCTTGAGTTAGTTCCATTTGTCGAAAGTTTGCCAGACATCGCCAATGGCTTTAAATTGATCATTTCGGGTGAGAAGAGAGGATAAAAGCGTTAGTTCATGGATTGGAGTAGTATTTTAGAAAATATGGCAATGGGCAAAAATCTATCTCTTAAGCCTTATACGTTTAAACTCATAAGTATACGTAGAAATAGGTGAAAATCAAATACGTGTGCTAAACTCACCCAATGCTTCTAAGTTAATCTTCCCCACCCAAACATCATAAAAAAAATGAATTTCGTCCATTCGACAACTTTTTCTCGAAGTTATTCCAATAGTTAAAAATGCTCTATCTTGTCAGGATAAGACGATTAGTGAAAGGATCGCGTTAACGGTTGTGGCTTGAGTTAATTGCATTTGTCAAAAGATTGCCAAACTTCCCCAATGATATTAAAATGATCTTTTCTGGTCAGACAAGAGAATAAAAGCGTTAGTTCATAGATACGAGTGTTATTTTAGAAAATATGGCAAAGTCGTAAAATCTGTCTCTTAACCATTATACGTTAAAAGCCATAAGAATAGCTAGGAACATGTGAAAACCAAATAGGTGTGCTAAACTCACCCAATGCTTCTGAATTGATCTTCTCCCCCCAAACATCATAAAACAAATGGAATTTCGTCGATTCGACGACTTGCTCTCAAACTTTTTCAAACTTGTCAAAAACGCTTTATCTCGACGAGATAAGACGATTAGTAAAAATGAACAGTGTAACGGTTGTGGCTTGAGTTAGTTGCATTTGTCGAAAGTTTGCCAAACATCGCCAATGGCTTTAAATTGATCATTTCGAGTGAGAAGAGAGGATAAAAGCGTTAGTTCATGGATTGGAGTCGTATTTTAGAAAATATGGCAATGGGCAAAAATCTATCTTTTAAGCCTTTTACGTTTAAACTCATAAGTATTCGTAGAAATAGGTGAAAATCAAATACGTGTGCTAATCTCACCCAATGCTTCTAAGTTAATCTTCCCCACCCAAACATCATAAAACAAACTGAATTTCGTCGATTCGACGACTTTCTCTCGAATTATTCGAATTCGTCAAAAACGCTCTATCTCGTCGGGATAAGACGATTAGTGGAAGGAGCGCTGTAACGGTTGTGGCTTGAGTTAGTTGCATTTGTCAAAAGATTGCCAAACTTCCCCAATAATATTAAAATGATCTTTTCGGGTCAGACTAGAGAATAAAAGTGTTAGTTCATGGATACGAGGGTTATTTTAGAAAATATGGCAAAGTCGTAAAATCTGTCTCTTAAACATTAAACATTAAAAGCCATAAGAATAGCTAGGAACATGTGAAAACCAAATAGGTGTGCTAAACTCACCCAATGCTTCTAAATTGATCTTCTCCCCCCAAACATCATAAAACAAATGGAATTTCGTCGATTCGACGACTTGCTCTCAAACTTTTTCAAACTTGTCAAAAACGCTTTATCTCGACGAAATAAGACGATTAGTAAAAATGAACGGTGTAACGGTTGTGGCTTGAGTTAGTTGCATTTGTCGAAAGTTTGCCAGACATCGCCAATGGCTTTAAATTGATCATTTCGGGTGAGAAGAGAGGATAAAAGCGTTAGTTCATGGATTGGAGTAGTATTTTAGAAAATATGGCAATGGGCAAAAATCTATCTCTTAAGCCTTATACGTTTAAACTCATAAGTATACGTAGAAATAGGTGAAAATCAAATACGTGTGCAAAACTCACCCAATGCTTCTAAGTTAATCTTCCCCACCCAAACATCATAAAAAAAATGAATTTCGTCCATTCGACAACTTTCGAAGTTATTCCAATAGTTAAAAATGCTCTATCTTGTCGGGATAAGACGATTAGTGAAAGGATCGCGTTAACGGTTGTGGCTTGAGTTAATTGCATTTGTCAAAAGATTGCCAAACTTCCCCAATGATATTAAAATGATCTTTTTGGGTCAGACTAGAGAATAAAAGTGTTAGTTCATGGATACGAGGGTTATTTTAGAAAATATGGCAAAGTCGTAAAATCTGTCTCTTAAACATTAAACATTAAAAGCCATAAGAATAGCTAGGAACATGTGAAAACCAAATAGGTGTGCTAAACTCACCCAATGCTTCTAAATTGATCTTCTACCCCCAAACATCATAAAACAAATGGAATATCGTCGATTCCAAGACTTGCTCTCAAACTTTTTCAAACTTGTCAAAAACGCTTTATCTCGACGAGATAAGACGATTAGTAAAAATGAACAGTGTAACGGTTGTGGCTTGAGTTAGTTGCATTTGTCGAAAGTTTGCCAAACATCGGCAATGGCTTTAAATTGATCATTTCGGGTGAGAAGAGAGGATAAAAGCGTTAGTTCATGGATACGAGTGTTATTTTAGAAAATAATGCAAAGTCGAAAAATCTGTCTCTTAACCATTATACGTTAAAAGCCATAAGAATAGCTAGAAACAAGTGAAAAAAAAATAGGTGTACTAAACTCAACCAATGCTTCTAAATTGATCTTCTCCCCCCAAACATCATAAAACAAATGGAATTTCGTCGATTCGACGACTTGCTCTCAAACTTTTTCAAACTTGTCAAAAACGCTTTATCTCGAGGAGATAAAACGATTAGTAAAAATGAACAGTGTAACGGTTGTGGCTTAAGTTAGTTGCATTTGTCGAAAGTTTGCCAAACATCGCCAATGGCTTTAAATTGATCATTTCGGGTGAGAAGAGAGGATAAAAGCGTTAGTTCATGGATTGGAGTCGTATTTTAGAAAATATGGCAATGGGCAAAAATCTATCCCTTAAGCCTTATACGTTTAAATTCATAACTATACGTAGAAATAGGTGAAAAACAAATACGTGTGCTAATCTCACCCAATGCTTCTAAATTATCTTCCTTACCCAAACATCATAAAATAAACCGAATTTCGTCGTTCGACGACTTTCTCACGAAGTTATTCGAATTCGTCAAAAACGCTCTATCTCGTCGGGATAAGACGATTAGTGAAATGAACGCTATAACGGTTGTGGCTTGAGTTAGTTGCATTTACAAAAGATTGCCAAACTTCCCCAAGGATATTAAAATGATCTTTTCGGGTCAGACAAGAGAATAAAAGCGTTAGTTCATGGATACGAGTGTTATTTTAGAAAATATGGCAAAGTCGTAAAATCTGTCTCTTAACCATTATACGTTAAAAGCCATGAGAAGAGTTAGGAACATGTGAAAACCAAATAGGTGTGTTAAACTCACCCAATGCTTCTAAAATGATCTTCTCACCCCAAACATCATAAAACAAATGGAATTTCGTCGATTCGACGACTTGCTCTCAAACTTTTTCAAACTTGTCAAAAACGCTTTATCTCGACGAGATAAAACGATTAGTAAAAATGAACAGTGTAACGGTTGTAGCTCGAGTTAGTTACATTTGTGGAAAGTTTGCCAAACATCGCCAATAGCTTTAAATTGATCATTTCAGGTGAGAAGAGAGAATAAAAGCGTTAGTTCATGGATTGGAGTCGTATTTTAGAAAATATGGCAATGGACAAAAATCTATCCCTTAAGCCTTATACGTTTAAAATCATAAGTATACGTAGAAATATGTGAAAAACAATTACGTGTGCTAATCTCACCCAATGCTACTAAATTAATCTTCCCCACCCAAACATCATAAAACAAACCGAATTTCGTCGATTCGACGACTTTCTCTCGAAGTTATTCGAATTCGTCAAAAACGCTCTATCTGGACTGGATAAGACGATTAGTGGAAGGAGCGTTGTAACGGTTGTGGCTTGAGTTAGTTGCATTTGTCAAAAGATTGCCAAACTTCCCCAATGATATTAAAATGATCTTTTCGGGTCAGACAAGAGAATAAAAGCGTTAGTTCATGGATACGAGTGTTATTTTAGAAAATATGGCAAAGTCGTAAAATCTGTCTCTTAACCATTATACGTTAAAAGCCATAAGAATAGCTAGGAACATGTGAAAACCAAATAGGTGTGCTAAACTCACCCGAAGCTTCTAAATTGATCTTCTCCCCACAAACATCATAAAACAAATGGAATATCGTCGATTCGACGACTTGCTCTCAAACGTTTTCAAACTTGTCAAAAACGCTTTATCTCGACGAGATAAGACGATTATTAAAAATGAACAGTGTAACGGTTGTGGCTTGAGTTAGTTGCATTTGTGGAAAGTTTGCCAAACATCGCCAATAGCTTTAAATTGATCATTTCAGGTGAGAAGAGAGAATAAAAGCGTTAGTTCATGGATTGGAGTCGTATTTTAGAAAATATGGCAATGGGCAAAAATCTATCCCTTAAGCCTTATACGTTTAAACTCATAAGTATACGTTGAAATATGTGAAAATCAAATACGTGTGCTAATCTCACCCAATGCTTCTAAATTAATCTTCCCAACCCAAACATCATAAAACAAACCAAATTTCGTCGATTCGACAACTTTCTCTCGAAGTTATTCGAATTCGTCAAAAACGCTCTATCTCGTCGGGATAAAGACGATTAGTGAAATGAACGCTGTAACGGTTGTGGCTTGAGTTAGTTGCATTTGTCAAAAGATTGCCAAACTTCCCCAATGATATTAAAATGATCTTTTCGGGTCACAAAGAGAATAAAAGCGTTAGTTCATGGATACGAGTGTTATTTTAGAAAATATGGCAAAGTCGTAAAATCTATCTCTTAACCATTATACGTTAAAAGCCATAAGAATAGCTAGGAACATGTGAAAACAAAATAGGAGTGCTATACTCACCCAATGCTTCTATATTGAACTTCTCCCCCCAAACATCATAAAACAAATGGAATATCGTCGATTCGACGACTTGCTCTCAAACTTTTTCAAACTTGTCAAAAACGCTTTATCTCGACGAGATAAGACGATTAGTAAAAATGAACAGTGTGACGGTTGTGGCTTGAGTTAGTTGCATTTGTCGAAAGTTTGCCAAACATCGCCAATGGCTTTAAATACATCATTTCAGGTGAGAAGAGAGGATAAAAGCGTTAGTTCATGGATTGGAGTAGTATTTTAGAAAATATGGCAATGGACAAAAATCTATCCCTTAAGCCTTATACGTTTAAAATCATAAGTATACGTAGAAATAGGTGAAAATCAAATACGTTTGCTAATCTCACCCAATGCTTCTAAATTAATCTTCCCCACCCAAACATCATAAAACAAACCGAATTTCATCGATACGACGACTTTCTCTCGAAGTTATTCGAATTCGTCAAAAACGCTCTATCTCGTCGGGATAAAGACGATTAGTGAAATGAACGCTGTAACGGTTGTGGCTTGAGTTAGTTGCATTTGTCAAAAGATTGCCAAACTTCCCCAATGATATTAAAATAATCTTCTCGGGTCAGACAAGAGAATAAAAGCGTTAGTTCATGGATACGAGTGTTATTTTAAAAAATATGGCAAAGTCGTAAAAACTGTCTCTTAACCATTATACGTTAAAAGCCATAAGAATAGCTAGGAACATGTGAAAACCAAATAGGTGTGCTAAACTCACCCAATGCTTCTAAATTGATCTTCTCCCCCCAAACATCATAAAACAAATGGAATATCGTCGATTCGACGACTTGCTCTCAAACTTTTTCAAACTCGTCAAAAACGCTTTATCTCGACGAGAAAAGACGATTAGTAAAAATGAACAGTGTAACGGTTGTGGCTTGAGTTAGTTGCATTTGTCGAAAGTTTGCCAAACATCGCCAATGGCTTTAAATTGATCATTTCGGGTGAGAAGAGAGAATAAAAGAGTTAGTTCATGGATTGGAGTCGTATTTTACAAAATATGGCAATGGGCAAAAATCTATCCCTTAAGCCTTATACGTTTAAACTCATAAGTATACGTAGAAATAGGTGAAAATCAAATACGTGTGCTGATCTCACCCAATACTTCTAAATTAATCTTCCCAACCCAAACATCATGAAACAAACCGAATTTCGTCGATTCGACGACTTTCTCTCGAAGTTATTCGAATTCGTGAAAAACGCTCTATCTCGTCGGGATAAGACGATTAGTGGAAGGAGCGCTGTAACGGTTGTGGCTTGAGTTAGTTGCATTTGTCAAAAGATTGCCAAACTTCCTCAATGATATTAAAATGATCTTTTAGAGTCAGACAAGAGAATAAAAGCGTTAGTTCATGGATACGAGTGTTATTTTAGAAAATATGGCAAAGTCGTAAAATCTGTCTCTTAACCATTATACGTTAAAAGCCATAAGAATATCCAGAAACATGTGAAAACCAAATAGGTGTGCTAAACTCACCCAATGCTTCTAAATTGATCTTATCCCCCCAAACATCATAAAACAAATCGAATATCATCGATTCGACGAATTGTTCTCAACTTTTTCAAACTTGTCAAAAACGCTTTATCTCGACGAGATAAGACGATTAGTAAAAATGAACAGTGTAACGTTTGTGGCTTGAGTTAGTTGCATTTGTCGAAAGTTTGCCAAACATCGCCAATGGCTTTAAATTGATCATTTCGGGTGAGAAGAGAGAATAAAAGCGTTAGTTCATGGATTGGAGTCGTATTTTAGAAAATATGGCAATGGGCAAAAATCTATCCCTTAAGCCTTATACGTTTAAACTCATAAGTATACGTAGAAATAGGTGAAATCACATACTTGTGCTAATCTCACCCAATGCTTCAAAATTAATCTTCCCAAACCAAACATCATAAAACAAACCGAATTTCGTCGATTCGACGACTTTCTCTCGAAGTTATTCGAATTCGTCAAAAACGCTCTATCTCGTCCAGACAAGACGATTAGTGGAAGGAGCGCTGTAACGGTTGTGGCTTGAGTTAGTTGCATTTGTCAAAAGATTGCCAAACTTCCCCAATGATATTAAAATGATCTTTTCGGGTCAGACAAGAGAATAAAAGCTTTAGTTCATGGATACGAGTATTATTTTAGAAAATATAGTTAAGTCGTAAAATCTGTCTCTTAACCATTATACGTTAAAAGTTATAAGAATAGCTAGGAACATGTGAAAACCAAATAGGTGTACTAAACTCACCAAATACTTCTAAATGTATCTTCTCCCCCGAAAAATCATAAAAAAAATGGAATTTCGTCGATTCGACGACTTGCTCTCAAACTTTTTCAAACTTGTCAAAAACGCTTTAACTCGACGAGATAAGACGATTAGTAAAAATGAACAGTGTAACGGTTGTGGTTTGAGTTAGTTGCATTTGTCGAAAGTTTGCCAAACATCGCCAATGGCTTTAAATTGATCATTTCGGGTGAGAAGAGAGAATAAAAACGTTAGTTCATGGATTGGAGTCGTATTTTAGAAAATATGGGAATGGGAAAAAATCTATCCCTTAAGTTTTATACGTTTAAACTCATAAGTATACGTAGAAATAGGTGAAAATCAAATACGTGTGCTAATCTCACCCAATGCTTCAAAATTAATCTTCCCAACCCAAACATCATAAAACAAACCGAATTTCGTCGATTCGACGACTTTCTAACGAAGTTATTCGAATTCGTCAAAAACGCTCTATCTCTTCGGGATAAGACGAGTAGTGGAAGGAGCGCTGTAACGGTTGTTGCTTGAGTTAGTTGGATTTGTCAAAAGATTGCCAAACTTCATCAATGATATTAAAATGATATTTTCGAGTCAGACAAGAGAATAAAAGCGTTAGTTCATGATACGAGTGTTATTTTAGAAAATATGGCAAAGTCGTAAAATCTGTCTCTTAACCATTATACGTTAAAAGCCATAAGAATAGCTAGGAACATGTGAAAACCAAATAGGTGTGCTAAACTCACCCAATGCTTCTAAATTGATCTTCTCCCTCCAAACATCATAAAAAAAAGGAATTTCTACAATTCCAAGACTTGCTCTCAAACTTTTTCAAACTTGTCAAAAACTATTTATCTCAACAAGATAAGACGATTAGTAAAAAAGAACAGTGTACCAGTTGTGCCTTGAGTTAATTGCAATTGTCGAAAGTTTGCCAAACATCGCCAATGGCTTTAAATTGATCATTTCGGGTGAGAAGAGAGGATAAAAGCGTTAGTTCATGGATTGGAGTCGTATTTTAGAAAATAAGGCAATGTGCAAAAATCTATTCCCTAAGCCTTATACGTTTAAACTCATAAGTATACGTAGAAATAGGTGAAAATCAAATACGTGTACTAATCTCACCCAATGCTTCTAAATTAATCTTCCCAACCCAAACATCATAAAACAAATCGAATTTCGTCGATTCGACGACTTTCTCTCGAAGTTATTCGAATTCATCAAAAACGCTCTATCTCGTCGGGATAAGACGATTAGTGGAAGGAGCTTTGTAACGGGGTTGGCTTGAGTTAGTTGCATTTGTCAAAAGATTGCCAAACTTCCCCAATGATATTAAAATGATCTTTTCGGGTCAGAAAAGAGAATAAAAGCTTTAGTTCATGGATACGAGTATTATTTTAGAAAATATGGCAAAGTCGTAAAATCTGTCTCTTAACCATTATACGTTGAAAGCCATAAGAATAGCTAGGAACATGTGAAAACCAAATAGGTGTGCTAAACTCACCCAATGCTTCTAAATTGATCTTCTCCCCCGAAACATCATAAAACAAATGGAATATCGTCGATTCGACGACTTGCTCTCAAACTTTTTCAAACTTGTCAAAAACGCTTTATCTCGACGAGATAAGACGATTAGTAAAAATGAACAGTGTAACGGTTGTGGCTTAAGTTAGTTGCATTTGTCGAAAGTTTGCCAAACATCGCCAATGGCTTTAAATTGATCATTTCGGGTGAGAAGAGAGGATAAAAGCGTTAGTTCATGGATTGGAGTCGTATTTTAGAAAATATGGCAATGGGAAAAAATCTATCCCTTAAGCCTTATACGTTTAAACTCATAAGCATACGTAGAAATAGATGAAAATCAAATACGTGTGCTAAACTCACCCAATGCTTCTAAATTAATCTTCCCAACCCAAACATCATAAAACAAACCGAATTTCGTCGATTCGACGAATTCTCTCGAAGTTATTCGAATTCGTCAAAAACGCTCTATCTCGTCTGGATAAGACGATTAGTGGAAGGATCGCTGTAACGGTTGTGGCTTGAGTTAGTTGCATTTGTCAGAAGATTGCCAAACTTCCCCAATGATATTAAAATGATCTTTTCGGGTCAGACAAGAGAATAAAAGCGTTAGTTCATGGATACGAGTGTTATTTTAGAAAATATGGCAACGTCGTAAAATCTGCCTCTTAACCATTATACGTTAAAAGCCATAAGAATAGCTAGGAACATGTGAAAACCAAATAGGTGTGCTAAACTCACCCAATGCTTCTAAATTGATCTTCTTCCCCCAAACATCATAAAACAAATGGAATATCGTCGATTCGACGACTTGCTCTCAAACTTTTTCAAATTTATCAAAAACGCTTTATCTCGACGAGTTAAGACGATTAGTAAAAATGAACAGTGTAACGGTTGTGGCTTGAGTTAGTTGCATTTGTCGAAATTTTGCTAAACATCGCCAATGGCTTTAAATTGATCATTTCGGGTGAGAAGAGAGAATAAAAGCGTTAGTTCATGGATTTAAGTCGTATTTTAGAAAATATGGCAATGGGCAAAAATCTATCCCTTAAGCCTTATACGTTTAAACTCATAAGTATACGTTGAAATAGGTGAAAATCAAATACGTGTGCTAAACTCACCCAATGCTTCTAAATTAATCTTCCCCACCCAAACATCATAAAACAAACCGAATTTCGTGGATTCGACGACTTTCTCTCGAGTTATTCGAATTCGTCAAAAACGCTCTATCTCGTCTGGATAAGACGATTAGTGGAAGGAGCGCTGTAACGGTTGTGGTTTGAGTTAGTAGCATTTTTCAAAAGATTGCCAAACTTTCCCAATGATATTAAAATGATCTTTCCGGGTCAGACAAGAGAATAAAAGCGTTAGTTCATGGATACGAATGTTATTTTAGAAAATATGGCAAAGTCGTAAAATCTGTCTCTTAACCATTATACGTTAAAAGCAATAAGAATAGCTAGGAACATGTGAAAACCAAATAGATGTGCTAAACTCACCCAATGCTTCTAAATTGATCTTCTCCCTCAAAAATCATAAAAAAATGGAATTTCGTCAATTCCAAGACTTGCTCTCAAACTTTTTCAAACTTGTCAAAAACGCTTTATCTCGACGAGATAAGACGATTAGTAAAAATGAACAGTGTAACGGTTGTGCCTTGAGTTAATTGCAATTGTCGAAAGTTTGCGAAACATCGCCAATGGATTTAAATTGATCATTTCGGGTGAGAAGAGAGGATAAAAGCGTTAGTTCATGGATTGGTGTCGTATTTTAGAAAATATGGCAATGGGCAAAAATCTATCCCTTAAGCCTTATACGTTTAAACTCATAAGTATACGTTGAAATAGGTGAAAATCAAATACGTGTACTAATCTCACCCAATGCTTTTAAATTAATCTTCCACACCCAAATATCATAAAACAAACCGTATTTCGTCGATTCGACGATTTTTTCTCGAAGTTAATCGAATTCGTTAAAAACGCTCTAACTCGTCGGGATAAGACGATTAGTGGAAGGAGCGCTGTAACGGTTGTGGCTTGAGTTCGTTGCATTTGTCAAAAGATTGCCAAACTTCCCCAATGATATTAAAATGATCTTTCCGGGCCAGAAAAGAGAATAAAAGCGTTAGTTCATGGATACGAGTGTTATTTTAGAAAATATGGCAAAGTCGTAAAATCTGTCTCTTAACCATTGTACATTAAAAGCCATAAGAATAGCTAGGAACATGTGAAAACCAAATAGGTGTGCTAAACTCACCCAATGCTTCTTAATTGATCTTCTCCCTCAAACATCATAACAAAAATGGAATTTCGTCAATTGCAAGATTTGCTCTCAAACTTTTTCAAACTTGTCAAAAACGCTTTATCTCGACGAGATAAGACGATTAGTAATAATGAACAGTGTAACGGTTGTGCCTTAAGTTAATTGCAATTGTCGAAAGTTTGCCAAACATCGCCAAAGACTTTAAATTGATCATTTCGGGTGAGAAGAGAGGATAAAAGCGTTAGTTCATGGATAGGAGTCGTATTTTAGAAAATATGGCAATGGCAAAAATCTATCCCCTAAACCTTTTATACGTTTGAACTCATAAGTATACGAAGAAATAGGTGAAAATCTAATACGTGTGCTAATCTCACCCAATGCTTCTAAATTATTCTTCCCCTCCCAAACATCATAAAACAAACCGAATTTCTTCGATTCGACGACTTTTCCTCGAAGTTATTCGAATTCGTTAAAAACGCTCTAACTCGTCTGGATAAGACGATTTGTGGAAGGAGCTTTGTAACGGTTGTGGTTTGAGTTAGTTGCATTTGTCAAAAGATTGCCAAACTTCCCCAATGATATTAAAATGATCTTTTCGGGTCAGACAAGAGAATAAAAGCTTTAGTTCATGGATACGAGTATTATTTTAGAAAATATGGCAAAGTCGTAAAATCTGTCTCTTAACCATTATACGTTGAAAGCCATAAGAATAGCTAGGAACATGTGAAAACCAAATAGGTGTGCTAAACTCACCCAATGCTTCTAAATTGATCTTCTCCCCCGAAACATCATAAAACAAATGGAATATCGTCGATTCGACGACTTGCTCTCAAACTTTTTCAAACTTGTCAAAAACGCTTTATCTCGACGAGATAAGACGATTAGTAAAAATGAACAGTGTAACGGTTGTGGCTTGAGTTAGTTGCATTTGTCGAAAGTTTGCCAAACATCGCCAATGGCTTTAAATTGATCATTTCGGGTGAGAAGAGAGAATAAAGGCGTTAGTTCATGGATTGAAGTCGTATTTTAGAAAATATGGCAATGGGCAAAAATCTATCCCTTAAGCTTTATACGTTTAAACTCATAAGTATACGTAGAAATAGGTGAAAATCAAATACGTGTGCTAATCTCACCCAATGCTTCTAAATTAATCTTCCCAACCCAAACATCATAAAACAAACCGAATTTCGTCGATTCGACGACTTTCTAACGAAGTTATTCGAATTCGTCAAAAACGCTCTATCTCGTCGGGATAAGACGAGTAGTGGAAGGAGCGCTGTAACGGTTGTGGCTTGAGTTAGTTGCATTTGTCAAAAGATTGCCAAACTTCCCCAATGATATTAAAATGATCTTTTTGGGTCAGACAAAAGACTAAAAGCGTTAGTTCATGGATACGAGTGTTATTTTAGAAAATATGGCAAAGTCGTAAAATCTGTCTCTTAACCATTATACGTTAAAAGCCATAAGAATAGCTAGGAACATGTGAAACCAAATAGGTGTGCTAAACTCACCCAATTCTTCTAAATTAATCTTCACAACCCAAACATCATAAAACAAACCGAATTTCGTCTATTCGACGACTTTCTCTCGAAGTTTTTCGAATTCGACAAAAACGCTCTATCTCGTCGGGATAAGACGATTGGTGGAAGGAGCGCTGTAACGGTTGTTGCTTGAGTTAGTTGGATTTGTCAAAAGATTGCCAAACTTCATCAATGATATTAAAATGATATTTTCGAGTCAGACAAGAGAATAAAAGCGTTAGTTCATGATACGAGTGTTATTTTAGAAAATATGGCAAAGTCGTAAAATCTGTCTCTTAACCATTATACGTTAAAAGCCATAAGAATAGCTAGGAACATGTGAAAACCAAATAGGTGTGCTAAACTCACCCAATGCTTCTAAATTGATCTTCTCCCTCCAAACATCATAAAAAAAAGGAATTTCTTCAATTCCAAGACTTGCTCTCAAACTTTTTCAAACTTGTCAAAAACTATTTATCTCAACAAGATAAGACGATTAGTAAAAAAGAACAGTGTACCAGTTGTGCCTTGAGTTAATTGCAATTGTCGAAAGTTTGCCAAACATCGCCAATGGCTTTAAATTGATCATTTCGGGTGAGAAGAGAGGATAAAAGCGTTAGTTCATGGATTGGAGTCGTATTTTAGAAAATAAGGCAATGTGCAAAAATCTATTCCCTAAGCCTTATACGTTTAAACTCATAAGTATACGTAGAAATAGGTGAAAATCAAATACGTGTACTAATCTCACCCAATGCTTCTAAATTAATCTTCCCAACCCAAACATCATAAAACAAATCGAATTTCGTCGATTCGACGACTTTCTCTCGAAGTTATTCGAATTCTTTAAAAACGCTCTAACTCGTCTGGATAAGACGATTAGTGGAAGGAGCTTTGTAACGGTTGTGGTTTGAGTTAGTTGCATTTGTCAAAAGATTGCCAAACTTCCCCAATGATATTAAAATGATCTTTTCGGGTCAGACAAGAGAATAAAAGCGTTAGTTCATGGATACGAGTGTTATTTTAGAAAATATGGCAAAGTCGTAAAAACTGTCTCTTAACCATTATACGTTAAAAGCCATAAGAATAGCTAGGAACATGTGAAAACCAAATAGGTGTGCTAAACTCACCCAATGCTTCTAAATTGATCTTCTCCCCTCAAACATCATAAAACAAATGGAATATCGTCGATTCGACGACTTGCTCTCAAACTTTTTCAAACACGTCAAAAACGCTTTATCTCGACGAGATAAGACGATTAGTAAAAATGAACAGTGTAACGGTGGTGGCTTGAGTTAGTTGCATTTATCGAAAATTTGCCAAACATCGCCAATGGCTTTAAATTGATCATTTCGGGTGAGAAGAGAGAAGAAAAGAGTTAGTTCATGGATTGGAGTCGTATTTTACAAAATATGGCAATGGGCAAAAATCTATCCCTTAAGCCTTATACGTTTAAACTCATAAGTATACGTAGAAATAGGTGAAAATCAAATACGTGTGCTAATCTCACCCAATGCTTCAAAATTAATCTTCCCCACCCAAACATCATAAAACAAACCGAATTTCTTCGATTCGACGATTTTTTCTCGAAGTTATTCGAATTCGTCAAAAACGCTCTAACTCGTCGGGATAAGACGATTAGTGGAAGGAGCGCTGTAACGGTTGTGGCTTGAGTTAGTTGCATTTGTCAAAAGATTGCCAAACTTCCCCAATGATATTAAAATGATCTTTTCGAGTCAGACAAGAGAATAAAAGCGTTAGTTCATGGATACGAGTGTTATTTTAGAAAATATGGCAAAGTCGTAAAATCTGTCTCTTAACCATTATACGTTAAAAGCCATAAGAATAGCTAGGAACATGTGAAACCAAATAGGTGTGCTAAACTCACCCAATTCTTCTAAATTAATCTTCACAACCCAAACATCATAAAACAAACCGAATTTCGTCGATTCGACGACTTTCTCTCGAAGTTTTTCGAATTCGACAAAAACGCTCTATCTCGTTGAGATAAGACGATTGGTGGAAGGAGCGTTTAACGGTTGTTGCTTGAGTTAGTTGGATTTGTCAAAAGATTGCCAAACTTCATCAATGATATTAAAATGATATTTTCGAGTCAGACAAGAGAATAAAAGCGTTAGTTCATGATACGAGTGTTATTTTAGAAAATATGGCAAAGTCGTAAAATCTGTCTCTTAACCATTATACGTTAAAAGCCATAAGAATAGCTAGGAACATGTGAAAACCAAATAGGTGTGCTAAACTCACCCAATGCTTCTAAATTGATCTTCTCCCTCCAAACATCATAAAAAAAAGGAATTTCTTCAATTCCAAGACTTGCTCTCAAACTTTTTCAAACTTGTCAAAAACTATTTATCTCAACAAGATAAGACGATTAGTAAAAAAGAACAGTGTACCAGTTGTGCCTTGAGTTAATTGCAATTGTCGAAAGTTTGCCAAACATCGCCAATGGCTTTAAATTGATCATTTCGGGTGAGAAGAGAGAATAAAAGCGTTAGTTCATGGATATGAGTCGTATTTTAGAAAATATGAGAATGGGAAAAAATCTATCCCTTAAGTTTTATACGTTTAAACTCATAAGTATACGTAGAAATAGGTGAAAATCAAATACGTGTGCTAATCTCACCCAATGCTTCAAAATTAATCTTCCCAAACCAAACATCATAAAACAAACCGAATTTCGTCGATTCGACGACTTTCTAACGAAGTTATTCGAATTCGTCAAAAACGCTCTATCTCTTCGGGATAAGACGAGTAGTGGAAGGAGCGCTGTAACGGTTGTTGCTTGAGTTAGTTGGATTTGTCAAAAGATTGCCAAACTTCATCAATGATATTAAAATGATATTTTCAAGTCAGACAAGAGAATAAAAGCGTTAGTTCATGATACGAGTGTTATTTTAGAAAATATGGCAAAGTCGTAAAATCTGTCTCTTAACCATTATACGTTAAAAGCCATAAGAATAGCTAGGAACATGTGAAAACCAAATAGGTGTGCTAAACTCACCCAATGCTTCTAAATTGATCTTCTCCCTCCAAACATCATAAAAAAAAGGAATTTCTTCAATTCCAAGACTTGCTCTCAAACTTTTTCAAACTTGTCAAAAACTATTTATCTCAACAAGATAAGACGATTAGTAAAAAAGAACAGTGTACCAGTTGTGCCTTGAGTTAATTGCAATTGTCGAAAGTTTGCCAAACATCGCCAATGGCTTTAAATTGATCATTTCGGGTGAGAAGAGAGGATAAAAGCGTTAGTTCATGGATTGGAGTCGTATTTTAGAAAATAAGGCAATGTTCAAAAATCTATTCCCTAAGCCTTATACGTTTAAACTCATAAGTATACGTAGAAATAGGTGAAAATCAAATACGTGTACTAATCTCACCCAATGCTTCTAAATTAATCTTCCCAACCCAAACATCATAAAACAAATCGAATTTCGTCGATTCGACGACTTTCTCTCGAAGTTATTCGAATTCTTCAAAAACGCTCTATCTCGTCGGGATAAGACGATTAGTGGAAGGAGCTTTGTAACGGGGTTGGCTTGAGTTAGTTGCATTTGTCAAAAGATTGCCAAACTTCCCCAATGATATTAAATTGATCTTTTCGGGTCATAAGAGAGAATGAAATCGTTACTTCATGGATTGGAGTCGTATTTTAGAAAATATGGCAATGGGGGAAAATCTGTCTCTTAACCATTATACGTTGAAAGCCATAAGAATAGCTAGGAACATGTGAAAACCAAATAGGTGTGCTAAACTCACCCAATGCTTCTAAATTGATCTTCTCCCCCGAAACATCATAAAACAAATGGAATATCGTCGATTCGACGACTTGCTCTCAAACTTTTTCAAACTTGTCAAAAACGCTTTATCTCGACGAGATAAGACGATTAGTAAAAATGAACAGTGTAACGGTTGTGGCTTGAGTTAGTTGCATTTGTCGAAAGTTTGCCAAACATCGCCAATGGCTTTAAATTGATCATTTCGGGTGAGAAGAGAGAATAAAGGCGTTAGTTCATGGATTGAAGTCGTATTTTAGAAAATATGGCAATGGGCAAAAATCTATCCCTTAAGCTTTATACGTTTAAACTCATAAGTATACGTAGAAATAGGTGAAAATCAAATACGTGTGCTAATCTCACCCAATGCTTCTAAATTAATCTTCCCAACCCAAACATCATAAAACAAACCGAATTTCGTCGATTCGACGACTTTCTAACGAAGTTATTCGAATTCGTCAAAAACGCTCTATCTCGTCGGGATAAGACGAGTAGTGGAAGGAGCGCTGTAACGGTTGTGGCTTGAGTTAGTTGCATTTGTCAAAAGATTGCCAAACTTCCCCAATGATATTAAAATGATCTTTTTGGGTCAGACAAAAGACTAAAAGCGTTAGTTCATGGATACGAGTGTTATTTTAGAAAATATGGCAAAGTCGTAAAATCTGTCTCTTAACCATTATACGTTAAAAGCCATAAGAATAGCTAGAAACATGTGAAACCAAATAGGTGTGCTAAACTCACCCAATTCTTCTAAATTAATCTTCACAACCCAAACATCATAAAACAAACCGAATTTCGTCTATTCGACGACTTTCTCTCGAAGTTTTTCGAATTCGACAAAAACGCTCTATCTCGTCGGGATAAGACGATTGGTGGAAGGAGCGCTGTAACGGTTGTTGCTTGAGTTAGTTGGATTTGTCAAAAGATTGCCAAACTTCATCAATGATATTAAAATGATATTTTCGAGTCAGACAAGAGAATAAAAGCGTTAGTTCATGATACGAGTGTTATTTTAGAAAATATGGCAAAGTCGTAAAATCTGTCTCTTAACCATTATACGTTAAAAGCCATAAGAATAGCTAGGAACATGTGAAAACCAAATAGGTGTGCTAAACTCACCCAATGCTTCTAAATTGATCTTCTCCCTCCAAACATCATAAAAAAAAGGAATTTCTTCAATTCCAAGACTTGCTCTCAAACTTTTTCAAACTTGTCAAAAACTATTTATCTCAACAAGATAAGACGATTAGTAAAAAAGAACAGTGTACCAGTTGTGCCTTGAGTTAATTGCAATTGTCGAAAGTTTGCCAAACATCGCCAATGGCTTTAAATTGATCATTTCGGGTGAGAAGAGAGGATAAAAGCGTTAGTTCATGGATTGGAGTCGTATTTTAGAAAATAAGGCAATGTGCAAAAATCTATTCCCTAAGCCTTATACGTTTAAACTCATAAGTATACGTAGAAATAGGTGAAAATCAAATACGTGTACTAATCTCACCCAATGCTTCTAAATTAATCTTCCCAACCCAAACATCATAAAACAAATCGAATTTCGTCGATTCGTCGACTTTCTCTCGAAGTTATTCGAATTCGTCAAAAACGCTCTATCTCGTCGGGATAAGACGATTAGTGGAAGGAGCTTTGTAACGGGGTTGGCTTGAGTTAGTTGCATTTGTCGAAAGATTGCCAAACTTCCCCAATGATATTAAAATGATCTTTTCGGGTCAGAAAAGAGAATAAAAGCTTTAGTTCATGGATACGAGTATTATTTTAGAAAATATGGCAAAGTCGTAAAATCTGTCTCTTAACCATTATACGTTGAAAGCCATAAGAATAGCTAGGAACATGTGAAAACCAAATAGGTGTGCTAAACTCACCCAATGCTTCTAAATTGATCTTCTCCCCCGAAACATCATAAAACAAATGGAATATCGTCGATTCGACGACTTGCTCTCAAACTTTTTCAAACTTGTCAAAAACGCTTTATCTCGACGAGATAAGACGATTAGTAAAAATGAACAGTGTAACGGTTGTGGCTTGAGTTAGTTGCATTTGTCGAAAGTTTGCCAAACATCGCCAATGGCTTTAAATTGATCATTTCGGGTGAGAAGAGAGAATAAAGGCGTTAGTTCATGGATTGAAGTCGTATTTTAGAAAATATGGCAATGGGCAAAAATCTATCCCTTAAGCTTTATACGTTTAAACTCATAAGTATACGTAGAAATAGGTGAAAATCAAATACGTGTGCTAATCTCACCCAATGCTTCTAAATTAATCTTCCCATCCCAAACATCATAAAACAAACCGAATTTCGTCGATTCGACGACTTTCTAACGAAGTTATTCGAATTCGTCAAAAACGCTCTATCTCGTCGGGATAAGACGAGTAGTGGAAGGAGCGCTGTAACGGTTGTGGCTTGAGTTAGTTGCATTTGTCAAAAGATTGCCAAACTTCCCCAATGATATTAAAATGATCTTTTTGGGTCAGACAAAAGACTAAAAGCGTTAGTTCATGGATACGAGTGTTATTTTAGAAAATATGGCAAAGTCGTAAAATCTGTCTCTTAACCATTATACGTTAAAAGCCATAAGAATAGCTAGAAACATGTGAAACCAAATAGGTGTGCTAAACTCACCCAATTCTTCTAAATTAATCTTCACAACCCAAACATCATAAAACAAACCGAATTTCGTCTATTCGACGACTTTCTCTCGAAGTTTTTCGAATTCGACAAAAACGCTCTATCTCGTCGGGATAAGACGATTGGTGGAAGGAGCGCTGTAACGGTTGTTGCTTGAGTTAGTTGGATTTGTCAAAAGATTGCCAAACTTCATCAATGATATTAAAATGATATTTTCGAGTCAGACAAGAGAATAAAAGCGTTAGTTCATGATACGAGTGTTATTTTAGAAAATATGGCAAAGTCGTAAAATCTGTCTCTTAACCATTATACGTTAAAAGCCATAAGAATAGCTAGGAACATGTGAAAACCAAATAGGTGTGCTAAACTCACCCAATGCTTCTAAATTGATCTTCTCCCTCCAAACATCATAAAAAAAAGGAATTTCTTCAATTCCAAGACTTGCTCTCAAACTTTTTCAAACTTGTCAAAAACTATTTATCTCAACAAGATAAGACGATTAGTAAAAAAGAACAGTGTACCAGTTGTGCCTTGAGTTAATTGCAATTGTCGAAAGTTTGCCAAACATCGCCAATGGCTTTAAATTGATCATTTCGGGTGAGAAGAGAGGATAAAAGCGTTAGTTCATGGATTGGAGTCGTATTTTAGAAAATAAGGCAATGTGCAAAAATCTATTCCCTAAGCCTTATACGTTTAAACTCATAAGTATACGTAGAAATAGGTGAAAATCAAATACGTGTACTAATCTCACCCAATGCTTCTAAATTAATCTTCCCAACCCAAACATCATAAAACAAATCGAATTTCTTCGATTCGTCGACTTTCTCTCGAAGTTATTCGAATTCGTCAAAAACGCTCTATCTCGTCGGGATAAGACGATTAGTGGAAGGAGCTTTGTAACGGGGTTGGCTTGAGTTAGTTGCATTTGTCGAAAGTTTGCCAAACATCGCCAATGGCTTTAAATTGATCATTTCGGGTGAGAAGATAGAATAAAGGCGTTAGTTCATGGATTGAAGTCGTATTTTAGAAAATATGGCAATGGGCAAAAATCTATCCCTTAAGCTTTATACGTTTAAACTCATAAGTATACGTAGAAATAGGTGAAAATCAAATACGTGTGCTAATCTCACCCAATGCTTCTAAATTAATCTTCCCAACCCAAACATCATAAAACAAACCGAATTTCGTCGATTCGACGACTTTCTAACGAAGTTATTCGAATTCGTCAAAAACGCTCTATCTCGTCGGGATAAGACGAGTAGTGGAAGGAGCGCTGTAACGGTTGTTGCTTGAGTTAGTTGGATTTGTCAAAAGATTGCCAAACTTCATCAATGATATTAAAATGATCTTTTCGGGTCAGACAAGAGAATAAAAGCGTTAGTTCATGGATACGAGTGTTATTTTAGAAAATATGGCAAAGTCGTAAAATCTGTCTCTTAACCATTATACGTTAAAAGCCATAAGAATAGCTAGGAACATGTGAAAACCAAATAGGTGTGCTAAACTCACCCAATGCTTCTAAATTGATCTTCTCCCTCCAAACATCATAAAAAAAAGGAATTTCTTCAATTCCAAGACTTGCTCTCAAACTTTTTCAAACTTGTCAAAAACTATTTATCTCAACAAGATAAGACGATTAGTAAAAAAGAACAGTGTACCAGTTGTGCCTTGAGTTAATTGCAATTGTCGAAAGTTTGCCAAACATCGCCAATGGCTTTAAATTGATCATTTCGGGTGAGAAGAGAGGATAAAAGCGTTAGTTCATGGATTGGAGTCGTATTTTAGAAAATAAGGCAATGTGCAAAAATCTATTCCCTAAGCCTTATACGTTTAAACTCATAAGTATACGTAGAAATAGGTGAAAATCAAATACGTGTACTAATCTCACCCAATGCTTCTAAATTAATCTTCCCAACCCAAACATCATAAAACAAATCGAATTTCGTCGATTCGACGACTTTCTCTCGAAGTTATTCGAATTCGTCAAAAACGCTCTATCTCGTCGGGATAAGACGATTAGTGGAAGGAGCTTTGTAACGGGGTTGGCTTGAGTTAGTTGCATTTGTCAAAAGATTGCCAAACTTCCCCAATGATATTAAAATGATCTTTTCGGGTCAGAAAAGAGAATAAAAGCTTTAGTTCATGGATACGAGTATTATTTTAGAAAATATGGCAAAGTCGTAAAATCTGTCTCTTAACCATTATACGTTGAAAGCCATAAGAATAGCTAGGAACATGTGAAATCCAAATAGGTGTGCTAAACTCACCCAATGCTTCTAAATTGATCTTCTCCCCCGAAACATCATAAAACAAATGGAATATCGTCGATTCGACGACTTGCTCTCAAACTTTTTCAAACTTGTCAAAAACGCTTTATCTCGACGAGATAAGACGATTAGTAAAAATGAACAGTGTAACGGTTGTGGCTTGAGTTAGTTGCATTTGTCGAAAGTTTGCCAAACATCGCCAATGGCTTTAAATTGATCATTTCGGGTGAGAAGAGAGAATAAAGGCGTTAGTTCATGGATTGAAGTCGTATTTTAGAAAATATGGCAATGGGCAAAAATCTATCCCTTAAGCTTTATACGTTTAAACTCATAAGTATACGTAGAAATAGGTGAAAATCAAATACGTGTGCTAATCTCACCCAATGCTTCTAAATTAATCTTCCCAACCCAAACATCATAAAACAAACCGAATTTCGTCGATTCGACGACTTTTTAACGAAGTTATTCGAATTCGTCAAAAACGCTCTATCTCGTCGGGATAAGACGAGTAGTGGAAGGAACGCTGTAACGGTTGTGGCTTGAGTTAGTTGCATTTGTCAAAAGATTGCCAAACTTCCCCAATGATATTAAAATGATCTTTTTGGGTCAGACAAAAGACTAAAAGCGTTAGTTCATGGATACGAGTGTTATTTTAGAAAATATGGCAAAGTCGTAAAATCTGTCTCTTAACCATTATACGTTAAAAGCCATAAGAATAGCTAGAAACATGTGAAACCAAATAGGTGTGCTAAACTCACCCAATTCTTCTAAATTAATCTTCACAACCCAAACATCATAAAACAAACCGAATTTCGTCTATTCGACGACTTTCTCTCGAAGTTTTTCGAATTCGACAAAAACGCTCTATCTCGTCGGGATAAGACGATTGGTGGAAGGAGCGCTGTAACGGTTGTTGCTTGAGTTAGTTGGATTTGTCAAAAGATTGCCAAACTTCATCAATGATATTAAAATGATATGTTCGAGTCAGACAAGAGAATAAAAGCGTTAGTTCATGATACGAGTGTTATTTTAGAAAATATGGCAAAGTCGTAAAATCTGTCTCTTAACCATTATACGTTAAAAGCCATAAGAATAGCTAGGAACATGTGAAAACCAAATAGGTGTGCTAAACTCACCCAATGCTTCTAAATTGATCTTCTCCCTCCAAACATCATAAAAAAAAGGAATTTCTTCAATTCCAAGACTTGCTCTCAAACTTTTTCAAACTTGTCAAAAACTATTTATCTCAACAAGATAAGACGATTAGTAAAAAAGAACAGTGTACCAGTTGTGCCTTGAGTTAATTGCAATTGTCGAAAGTTTGCCAAACATCGCCAATGGCTTTAAATTGATCATTTCGGGTGAGAAGAGAGGATAAAAGCGTTAGTTCATGGATTGGAGTCGTATTTTAGAAAATAAGGCAATGTGCAAAAATCTATTCCCTAAGCCTTATACGTTTAAACTCATAAGTATACGTAGAAATAGGTGAAAATCAAATACGTGTACTAATCTCACCCAATGCTTCTAAATTAATCTTCCCAACCCAAACATCATAAAACAAATCGAATTTCGTCGATTCGACGACTTTCTCTCGAAGTTATTCGAATTCATCAATAACGCTCTATCTCGTCGGGATAAGACGATTAGTGGAAGGAGCTTTGTAACGGTTGTGGTTTGAGTTAGTTGCATTTTTGTCAAAAGATTGCCAAACTTCCCCAATGATTTTTAAAATGATCTTTTCGGGTCAGAAAAGAGAATAAAAGCGTTAGTTCATGGATACGAGTATTATTTTAGAAAATATGGCAAAGTCGTAAAATCTGTCTCTTAACCATTATACGTTGAAAGCCATAAGAATAGCTAGGAACATGTGAAAACCAAATAGGTGTGCTAAACTCACCCAATGCTTCTAAATTGATTTTCTCCCCCGAAACATCATAAAACAAATGGAATATCGTCGATTCGACGACTTGCTCTCAAACTTTTTCAAACTTGTCAAAAACGCTTTATCTCGACGAGATAAGACGATTAGTAAAAATGAACAGTGTAACGGTTGTGGCTTGAGTTAGTTGCATTTGTCGAAAGTTTGCCAAACATCGCCTATGGCTTTAAATTGATCATTTCGGGTGAGAAGAGAGGATAAAATCGTTAGTTCATGGATAGGAGTAGTATTTTAGAAAATATGGCAATGGCAAAAATCTATCCCCTAAACCTTTTATACGTTTATACTCATAAGTATACGAAGAAATAGGTGAAAATCTAATACGTGTGCTGATCTCACCCAATGCTTCTAAATTATTCTTCCCCTCCCAAACATCATAAAACAAACCGAATTTCTTCGATTCGACGACTTTTCCTCCGAAGTTATTCGAATTCTTTAAAAACGCTCTAACTCGTCTGGATAAGACGATTAGTGGAAGGAGCTTTGTAACGGTTGTGGTTTGAGTTAGTTGCAGTTGTCAAAAGATTGCCAAACTTCCCCAATGATATTAAAATGA
>JASJOG010000498.1:0-45000 GCA_030142905.1 Heliopora coerulea
TTGTTTTTGGTAACTGGAATGAAAGACAATCGATCTTTTTACTGGCGTAAATCGTGCATATCATTCTATACAAAGATGAAAAAGACAACACAGTGTTTCACTTAAGACCTTTGTTCATTAGCAAAATTATCTTATTAGCTCCTAGACGCCCTATCGTCATTTGAAGCTGAAGGGAACGACAGCCATCCATCAACATATTTTAATCATGATTCGAACTAAATATAACTATAACGGCTGGTCTATACGGCATGCTTGTCTTATACGATGGTTCGTCCAAAACGTACTACAATGTATTCAATATATGGTACTTTGCATGTACTGCTACATTACAAATAATTGCATATTGTAAGCAGGAATTATGCCAACTGAGAACACTGAAAGATTCATCGCGGACTCTGGCCTTCCGAAACAGCGTTAACATCTTCACACAATACCGGTTGAACAAGTTGTTCTGATTACGATTAAGGTGATGTTACGCGAAGGATTTTCAAATGCAATTAATGTTGTACAAAGAGAATCGACGTGTGTAAGATACCACCCATAAACGAAATTTAACAACATTTTCTGCGGCAACATGTTGCTTTAAAATCGTCATTAAAAAAACCCCAAAACATCCAGTGCAGCATTATCTTTACCGTTTCACGCTATTTAACACCGTTATTTGACGTTGTCGTTGCTATTTCAAAACCCACTGGCATCGTGAAAACGTGGCCTAATCGTCTGGGGTTTAAATGCTGGTTCGCCATATGCCCGTCTGGGGCTCACTTAATATTTTTCCAGATAAAGAAGCTTGCAAGCGAGCTCTAACATCCATTTACACCAAGCTAAAAATTATTTATACGTCAACACCCGTAGTTCACCACCAGATTCCAGACTCCTAGTAATTCAACGTTTTTCATGTCTTTTTGTTTTATCAGGTGTACAAGAGTTGAATTCCCGTCGGACAGCATACATTGGTTCTCTGCCCGGATTTATACCTGTTATAGTAAATAATTCATTGAATTTCACCAAAAGATTTAGACTTAGGGCTGATTCTCAGGCCCAGTAGGACTCACGGTTTGGGGACTTGAACTGGTTTGCCCTACTATTCGATTTGCCCGGTCAAGAAGTGGAGGGAAGTTTGGTCACGAGAATGTCCGGGAACTACTTAGTATTATTACCAAATACAAAACCACGGTATTTCCGTATGGGGATAACAATTTATTGATAAATCTACCTTTCGACTACGTTTTAGTAATCATTAGGAATGCTCACATGCTTTGATCGAGTTCTTGAATTTCTGGTGTTTTACGTATCTCTCAGTGAGTAGGTTTTCTCATTTCAGCTGGTCTCACATCGATTCAGTTAGAAAGATATCAGTTTCTTTAGGTTGCATTGGTAGTCCACGTCTAAGACCAAATCGACGGATTGCTTCTTCTTAGTAAGAACTTTCGGATTACTGTTAAGTGCAGAGGATATAGCATGTTCAGTAAGTAGAGTGGAAAATTTTAATTCATGTCGTTCTAAAATAGCCAGAGGGTTTCTCGTCCATCAGCATTACATCTTAAACCGATATTCTTCAACCACAAGGTGCAAGGGAAAATAAATTGTTCCTGTTCGTCGAGTAACATTTTCAGTATTCTCAGACAATTACGCTGCTCCTGCATTGCTTCTTAAAGTATTTCCCGGTGGTAGGTGTTTCTTAACTTGAGTCGTCTCGACTTCAGATTCTTCAAAGGAATAAACTTTGGTCTGATGTTTTCGTCATGGTATCATATCAGGAACTTAATGTCGAGCTACTTTTTCTTAACCTTAAAGAAAAACTTCTAGCAAAAGATGGCAGCAGCGTAAAGTAACGGGTCAGTGGAAAGGAGGAGTGATAAGAAAGTATGAGAACCACTGAGTACTTTTGTAAGATACCAAGGGAAAACATTTTTATCGAAAAACCCATGTTTCGACTGAGCTTTAGTCATGACTACGACTTAGTCGAAACGTTGGTTTATCAATAAAAATGTTCTCCCAGTTCGAAGTGTTGTTGTATATTTAAGTTTGATTGCCTTTTTCGGTAACTCATGTAACTAAGCAACAGCTCAAAATGAATTTTTAAGCATTGTAACAACGGAACAGCCGGGGTGCAGCTATGAGGAAAATAAGAATTTTGCCTGCCGTGAAAAGTTATTCAAAATTTTAGTATCAAATACACATTATAAGCAAGCATGCATAATTCCTTCAATTGAAAGCCATAAACAAAGATGAAGGAAACTAAACGTTCCCTTCCTTTATGTACAAGAAAGATGACCATCATGCCAGGAACTTCAACGGATCAAAGCCAAGACGACTGGGGGAACGTGCCGTAGCTTCAGTTGTGAGAAATCAACTCGTAAGCTAGCTCATTTTGTGAAAAAATGAAAACAGAACTTCATATAAAATGGATCAGAGATGGTTGTCTTGAATCATGGTATGCAACTGGTTTAACAGGTAGAGATTTCTAATACATTATCTAGACAAAATCCAGCTTACTCATGTTCAACGAAGGAGACAATTTCAAGTACCAATGAAGGGTATGAAAACTGCTGAAAACCATACAAACGCTTAATTCACTCCTAGCAAAAACAGTTCCCTGCTGAGGAGAAGACGTATTTGAAAATTCTGGTTTGACATGCCACACAGTTAAGTAAAATCGTCAAACGTTATCCAAACTAGATTCTGAAGAATCCACTAGGGTTGTTGGTGTGTTTTTGGCAAGAAACGCAAACTTTTACTCAGTATCCCTTGTTTCTTCAGTCGGCATAGAGAACTGTCGACTTAAGTGAGATTTTTGTACCAAGCTCATACAAATCGTCTACTCAGCTTGCTACAGTCACACTGTTAAGCCTTACTTTCATTACCTAGAGGTCCCAGTCTACAAAGCATTGCACAAACACACGTGATGTGAACACACACGTGATTTGGACACTATGATGCTGATGCACGTCAACATGGCAGCCACGTCAAGTTCCAAACTGTAAGTACTTATTGCTACGTAAAAACCATGACCAGCCGACAACTTCAAAAAGTATAAAATAAAACATATTCCGAAGAATAAAGTCATCTTGAGAACTCAAGATATGAGTCAATACAAGATAAAACTATTGTTGAAACTGTGATACTTAAAACTTCTGTCTGAAGATGACTTTGAAATAAAGTCGAAAATCACAGTTTCAACAATAGTTTTATCTCGTATTGACTCATATCTTGAGTTCTCAAGATGACTTTATTCTTCGGAACATGTTTTATTTTATACTTTTAGTACTATGCGCTGGGTTTGTCTACGGTTTATCTTAACTGTAAAAGACGTGCTAAGCAGTATGTGGATAAAAACCATAAGCGGCCGACGGGTTAAGCTAATATTAAATAAAACAGATTACGAAAAATTGTAAATGTTTTGTTTCGTTATAAGTACTGAGAGGTATTCTTGACAAGCAATTAAACATATACAGCTTTTCTGACATTACGAGGGACTGGTTGATTTACCAGCGACAGTAATGAACAAAACTAAAATAAGTAATCGAACGAAGCGTCAAACATGTTGGATTTACAAACATTACACGCTTTCACTAATGGCCTTAATACTTTAAAAGCTGGCTCAGGTATTTATATTTTATGTATGTATTTACGTATGTATGTGTTTTAAGTTTATGTTATTTGATACTGCTCTACTTTTTGAAGTCTTGAGCTCTCTTATTGCCAAAGCCATCCCTAGTTTTGGTTTATTTTGGTATATATATATATATATATATATATATATATATATACATATAAATATATTTGCTGTAATAAATTTTGGTAAACATAAACATATAAAAAAAATGCATGTATTGGTAAATCTTTAACTGTAAATACTTTAATCAACTTTAACACATTAGACTGGCCATCGATTGTACCAAAAAAACGCATAACATGTCTTCACTGACCGTTGAAATGAGAATAAAATGAAATTACAATGGTCTTGATATGTTTATATGTTGATATGTTTTGTGCCATAATTTTTGCAATTTGCTGTATGTATGTATGTATATATATATATATATATACTGTATATATATAAATCAAAGATAATTTTTTGTTTGCTGTCGCTACTCTGAGTTTCACGCGCTTAGGCGATCATTAGGCAATATATATATATATATATATATATATATATATATATATATATATATTTGTGTGTATAATGTATATGTGTGTGTGTATATGTATACGTGTATGTTTATATCCATCTGTCGCTACTCTGAGTAAACTCTGGGTATACTGAGGAAACTCAGAGTAGCGACAGCAAAAAATTTTGTCTATTTTACTTCTTTATTCGCTCTACTGGTATGGTATTGTGCGCTCTTCATTTTCAAACCAACTCTGCAACCTTTCTGGTCCTCACCTTTGGTTTATATACATATACATATACATATATATATACATATATATATACATATATATATACATATATATCTATATACATATATATATATATATATATAACTACAGACGGAACCGTTTCGGCCTACTGGGCCTCATCAGTGTAGTGCTGACGAGCAGGATGGAGAAGCCTACATTATATAGGCAACTCAAATGTTCCACATTTGTGGTACATCTAAGCCATGCCAGAGTGCTCTAACTAGAGACTAGTGAGCGTGCGCAAATTCGCTAACGGCATGACTCATCCTGTAGAGCGCTAAATATGAACCAAGAGGCCATAGAGCGATATATATATATATATATATATATATATATATATGTACAGCAAATTCTATGAATTATGGCAAACATAAACACATCGTAAAAAAGCATGTATAGATAATAAATTTTAGCAAACTTATACGTATATACACATATATAAATATATATACAGATAAAAGTGTATATTGTGGTAACGGCGGAGACTGTAAGTTAACCGCTCATTTTGCACAAACGTTTTCGCTTATATTACAGCTCTTCAGGTGCTAACTAAATGTTGGGTGGCTATGCTACATAGCTAATTGAACGTTGACGTAATTCCACCCATGGCGACACAATTCCACAGTTTTGAAGGACCTTCCAACAGCTTTCTACATACTGTACACAGTCTAAATGACATTTTGGGTTTTTTTAGTTTTGATCCATTGGTAAAGAAAACAGTTTATTTGACTACTGTTACAACCTTCGCAATATTTGCTGGCTTTATCTCATATAAAGGTAAGTGATGGGCTTCTGGAGAAGAGTGATCTGTCATTAAACCAGGTTTAAACTGCAGTCAGATGTATTTGGCTGTTGGGGAGGTTCTTCCTATTATTTGGAGCCAAAGGTCCAACAAAGAAGAATCCAGTTCAATCAGGAATCAATGTATGACCTCACCGAATTTAGATTACTGCAAAGGTTTAGTGCCTAATTCAATTTATTTAAAAATGAAATAGCTCCAGAAAGTTGGGATATGTTGCTAGATTTCGCGCCACGTTATCTTTCTCGAGCAGACACGAATTGAAAGTGGAAATCTAAATAGGACGTCATTGAGTTTTTCTTGTTGAGCGGGACCGCTGTTTTGAAGGCGATCGCAGTAAGCGCTCGTTGTTATGAGCTGTTCTGATGAGGATTATTCAAGTTAAAGCGATTCAAGTAACGTGAAAGAGCAACTGATCGAATCTTTAGGACATGATTTTAAGCTCATGCGAGATTTTGACGTTGGTGAATCTAGCGAATCTTCCAAGAACAACAGCGATGAACCGCCAATGATACCTTGTTCGACTGGATAGCTTAGTCCAATAAGGTTTGACCATCAGCAATGTTTGAGCCAGGATTTTCAGGGAAGGGTCATTTTAAGCTGAGACTGTCCCTTAAGACTTTTTCTGGGGGGTCAACTTTTTGAAATAGGGGTCCATGATTTTTGCTTTTATAAATTATTGAATATATCAACATCATAAGGATTAAAATAAATTGAGCATATAAAAGTGAAACTTCTTTTAATTTTAGCATTGTGAATAACACATTGACAAAACATGTAATTCAACTTATTTTTTACAACTGACAAGCTGCAACTAACAGTGACAATCAGAGTCCAAGTCCATTATTGTGCATTTAGTACATTGTGCATTTACACATTCTCCATGAAAGATACATTTACTGCAAGATTAACAGAATTTTTTCTTTCATTCCAAAATTCTCCTGTTCTGTTTAGCCCACTCATCAAAGGCTAGAGTGAAATCAAACTCCTTTGATGGTGGTCGCTCAATGTTTATTGTCATAAGGTAATCTAGTCTCTCGGGTTTCAGCCTGTTTCTTGTGGAATTCTTTATTCTGTTCTGTGCACTAAACCCTCTTTCACACTCAGCAGTATTGGTAGGTAACACAAGTGCAATCTGGGCCAGCTTCATTTAGTTTGGTAGTTCTTTACTATGATGAGTTGATAACAGTTTCCACAAATCTGCATTTTGTCCAACAGGATATAGTTCTCTTAGCACAAGCTCCTTCACAAAATTCCACTCTAAACGGCATTGGTCAGGATTCACTGTTGGTGAAACTTTTTCTCCAGATCTAGTTTCTTTATCTGAACCATAATGCGACAGCGAAGTCTCAAGTTCCTTATTACCAAACCCAGCAAATTTCATCAGCACTTTTGAAACAAATACTGCGAAGACTAAGGATAGAAAAAGCATTCACTACATCTGTGGAATCCAATGGAAATCGTTCTTGTAGATTGTGGGTGATATTATCAAGGAACCTCTCCTTTACTGATTGAAACTGTGTAACCTCTTGGCTGCTGACTTTATTGTATATTCTTTCCATTTAACTTCCTTAGCACCTTCAGCTGGCAACACTTCAGACAGGAATTTGCCATTTTTACCTTTAAGATCATTGGTTTGACAATGCGTGGAACTCACCAGTGCCTGAACAGATGAGAGTTCAACATAAAGGTAAGAATAGGCATCACATCCATCATCATGCTTAAAGTACCAACAAACTTAAACTCTGTTAAAGATTTTCTGAAAAACTTTGCTTTGTCATCACTTGCAGATTGAGTCTCCATGTATGCCACAAGAGACCTCCATGTACGGTAGAGTGTTTCAAGTGCTCCATAGAATGAAAACCACCTGATTTCATACACCTCCTTTGTTTTGAGTTGTGGGTCCTTGAAGATCTTCTGAAATTCTTCAAGAGTCTGTGCTCTGAGAGTTGACTTATCAAAATACTTATAAAGTGCAGTCAATGTTTTTTTGAATTTTGAAAGCTAGGGAATCCATTAGAAGGCTGACTTGTACAAAGAGCTAGCCTATGAACCATGCAGTGAATAGAGATAAGAAAGGGACTTTATCTCTTAACTGCCTTGCAACTCCTTTATGCTTACCAGTCATGACACTTGCTCCATCACTACCAAATCCTGTCATTTTATTCTTGTCCAAATTTCTTTTTTTCATAAGCTGGAAGACAGCAGGCGTAATAGTGTCAGCTTTGCCATCTTTTATATTAATACTTTCTAAGTAATGCAATTCTGGTACAAAGCTATTTATAAGTTTCACATACACAAAAAGATTTTCATGGTTACTAATGTCTGTTGATTCGTCGATAAGGAAAGCAAAAAACGGACTAGACTGTGCTAGTTTGTCAACATTGTCTTTCAAAACTGTTGCAATGGCATCTTGTATTTCTTCTGCACTGTGGTGAGATCGATAATTTGTATTTCCACTTACAGAAAGATTGCCGAGTACACTTCCCAAACCAACATCGTCAAGAAAACTAAGCAGAGGACTGTTCTTAACTGTGACAATATCTTCCTTTGCTAACCAATACACGGCCTTCATAGCAAGAATCACAGCTTCGGCTCGCTTGCTGAAAGCATGTTGACGAGTAGTGCTAAAACTTTCCCTCATCACATCTTCTTGGATTGCTTGTTGTTCTTGACTCTCTCTGGGTCTTGATAAAGTGGATGTTCGAAAGTTGGTACATCCAGTGGATTCAAATGGATCGCTTTTCTTTGAGTCCTTACAAAAATAGCAAAACATTTTGCCATTTTCGTACCGAAGCCACGAGTGATCTCTTAGCCATTGCTCTTGAAAATTTCTGGAGGTTTTCGCACCTCTCTCAAGTCTTTCTACATCATTTGGACTTTCTTCCTGCGTTTCAGTTGTGTTTTCACTAGTATTATCACTGAAATAACTCGCAATAGAAGGAATACGTTTGCGAGACAATAAAACGCTTCAGAATACATGGACCGATTAGACGCATGCGCAATGGAACTCGAAACACAGGAAACCCAACAGAAATAGCGAGAACGGGCCTAGGGTACAAGTGGACCGTTTACTTTAATTTTTGGGGGACGAAATACATTTTATTGCGGAATTGGTGCAATGGCGCGGCCTGGCTCAAACACTGACCATCAGGTTATGTTATTAACTACCATTCACATACAGAGACAAAAAATAAGGTTCACTTGTCGATTCCAAGAACATTTCATGCGCAATTTCGAACATATATGTTCAAAACAAAAGCTTTTCCCAGTTCAGGTGCTCATACGAAATTTACAAATGATAGTTCAGGAAGTTGAATATATTTTCAGCCGTGAAAATCAAGCACAAAAGCACACACATTTTGTTGCTGCAGGAGAAATAATCCTGAATTTCTAGGAAACAAATCCAGATACATCGCTTGTACACCTTTTCGCACCTCATTAAGGCAAATAAAACTTTATATTATAGTAACTTCAATAGCACAAACAAGTCTTCAATTCGATGAAATGTATATTGAGAAAGACCTCGCAACTTTTTACACTACATGCATTCGCCCGATCACAGAGTACGCCTGTCCCGTATTTCACAACGGATTGCCTAGGTATCTATCCGATGACTTAAAAAGAATACAAAAACGCACTTTGCGAATAATTTTCCCTCAATCTAGTTACGTAGAGGCACTGGAACTTTGTTCCCTACCATCCCTATATGACCGTAGAGAAAGTTTGACAACAAAGCTTTTTGAAGAAATATGTCGTGATACGAACCACAAGTTACATCATTTACTGCTTGAATTCAATAGATCCTCTGTTGACCTAAGGACGCTCGCAAGTTTAATGTCCCTCGCTGCAAGACCAACAGACTAAAAAGTAGTTTTAAATACAATAATTCGAGTAAAATGATTTCTTAAACTGTTTTTAGCACATGACATATTCTCTATTTTTATCACCTACTTTTGAATTTTTAGTTTTGAAATATATTTTCCATGTAATAGTTAATGCACAATTCAGCTTTCGAGCTGCAATGCAATTGACTTAATAAAGTACCTATCTATCTATCTAGTTATGGTCCGTAGCATTTTTAGTAACGATATTTACACAATAAGTAAGGTCAACAACGCTAAGAATATTTCAATACAATCTCGGAAAAGAATTTAAGAGATTGGACGTTAGAATAAACGTTGAGGCACTTATGCAGGATCAATAACATATAGATCAGCACTATTTACCACTTTCATAATAACAGTTGTTTAAAATATTCTTTAATGAGCATGTAAATTAGCCTTACTGGCCTCATTCTGGTGTTTGTAATTCAAAAGAGTCTTTGCTCCCAAACGAGGCTAGTAAGGCTATTTAAAATGCACATAAAAGACTATTTAAACAGGTTGCTATTATGAAAAAGGTCTACTTAATACACATTTTGTATGCAATAAACAAGGTAGGAGGCAAAACAAAAGGACGACGAACTGTTAGAACTTACAAATTATAAACATCCAGGGACAGAGCATTGAAAGATGCTAACCGAAGACTACCTATTCATTGTGAACTTACACGTTAATCGGTCAACGGATAACAACAATATATGAAGGTTCAGTCTGACGAAGCGCTTTAGCTCGAAGCATAAGCAATAGCTGGTTTCCCTGATTACGTCAGCTGAATACAACTACCAGAATACCTTGCGGTCTTTTTCATTTTTATGCGAACATTAAATTCGCAAAGCGAATGGAAAGACAATTGCTTCGATTAACATTACAAACAAGATTTCAAAAGGCTCTATGGTAGTTGTATTCAGCAGATGTATAAAGGGAACCAGCATTTATGGTATGTTTAAATTGTGGCCGCACACCTGTTCTAAAAACCAATACCGGCCGACAGTTTAAAAAAAAAATATAAAATAAAGCATAAACCGATTAAAAGCACCTTGAAAAACTGGATATTCTAGTTAAAGACAAATGAGTGAATCAGTGACTTTTCGACTATATTACAAAGTCATCCTGAGACTAAAAAAGACTAATCAAGATTTTATTCGAATTATGCTTTAGCTTCTGGCTGCTATACATGTATATGCCGCTTGACATAGAGCAGTTCACATGCAAAATTTCAACAACAGTGTTAGCCGAATAAATAGCCCTCGAATGCTATAAATACCCTTTGACGTACATTTTTTTGCAACAACTGCTCGTCATCTTTCTGTCCCGTTATTTACTTTGCAAACAGAATACTAACCTTGTGTGTAATAGCACAGACCTTGTGTACCACAGAGTTAACGTTTGAGGTAACTATCGCATTCTACGGTCTATCATTTAAATGACATTTCCACATCGCTATGGAAATTCTCTTGAAGATGACTTTACGTGTGTATGTAAATATCATTAATAAAGAAACAATCAACCGTAACGAACATACATTTCATCTACATCAAGAATCGTTTGTGTCATTGAAGGTTCTATGATTCAAATGAAAGTTTTATTTGAGTTAATGAAGAGCAACAAACCTGATGAAATCAATATGATGTACCAGACAATTTACTCTTAACAAAGAATAACTTTACCATGTAAAGTTTCTAAGAAGATAAATTGATTATTTACTAACTTTCCCCCCAAAACGTACTGTATTCATCATGCTGGACCGCTATCACTCAGTTATTACTGGCATGTCACGAGTGAGAAAAATGTTGGTATAATGCAACGGAAGCCAAGATGCAACTTTCCAAGTGAGATCACAACTTTCTCGTAAACACGAAACAAGCAGTCATATCTAAAATGTTATGGCATATTAACATCTGCATGCTTAGATCCTTGTCTATGTACGGTAGTTATGTATGCATGTGCAGTTTTTTAATTGTTAATGTACAAATGAGAGCGACAGTATTGTTCTGGTCAAGGAGAGGAAACTTTACTTTGCTTCAATGTTGATGTATGAGAGTCTGAAAGAAACTAAGAAAGATTCCAGACACCAATTTGAAACTCACTCAAACAAGACATTTGTATTCTTAATACGCACGCTCTCAAGCTGTTCTCTCAAAAACACTTTCTGAGTCCCTGACGGGAATCGAACCCGTAACCTTCTGATCGCCGGTGAGACGCTCTAACCATTGAGCTACCAAGACTCAGATGGTAAGCGAAGGTTAAATTTGTGTATTGGTTCGTATAGATGGTAGACATATGCACTGCCAGTCTCCTAGTCTCGATATGTCGTTCGATTACGGGTTCGATTCCCGTCAGGGACTCAGAAAGTTTTTCTGAGAGAACAGCTTGAGAGCGTGCGTATTAAGAACATAATTACCAAGCTACCACAAACACATCATTAACATAAAAATAGACGACATATCGAGACTAGCAGACTGGCAGTACATATGTCTACTATCTATACGAACCAGTACACAAATTTAACCTTCGCTTACCATCTGAGTCTTTGCGGCTCAATGGTTAGAGCGTCTCACCGGCGATCAGAAGGTTACGGGTTCGATTCCCGTCAAGGACTCAGAAAGTTTTTCTGAGAGAACAGCTTGAGAGCGTGCGTATTAAGAACATAATTACCAAGCTACCACAAACACATCAAAGACATTTATAATATGTCAACAAAACAAGCACTTGTATGTCACAGATTAATAGTTTGTTTTTTTGATCCATGTATGACAGCCTTTCACTTAGCAAAGGTAAAAGACGCTCGGATAAAACTGACAGTATCACATGGAAGAACAAGTCTTATTTTTATCAATAAAGATTTTTTCACGGAATCAAAGACTAATCTTTAGTCTTATTACCCGCAAATTATGTGCTAGTTATTCGTAAGTGCATCAGTATTAAGGAGAGTTACTTTTTTCTTTATCGAACATATAGATGTGTGTAGAGAAGTGAACCTAATTCCTTGGCAACGGTATGCCAGCAACAAATAAAGTGATCTGAAGGTTATCAAAATTTACCAGACTAAGTTATCCAGTCGAACATTCATTGCTCTTGTTCTTAGAAGACTTCCCAGGTTCACCAACTTTAAAATCTCGCATGAGAAGGAAAATATGACCCAAAGATTCGACCAGCTCCTCTTTCAAGTACCTAGACTCATTTTAACTTGAATAATCTTACTTAGAAGAGCACTCACCTTCAAACACTATCGGCACTCACCTTCAAACACTGTCGGTAATCGCCTTCAAAACGACGGATCAACTTTCATATAGAATACCCGGCCAGTGAAATTGCCAATCCATACTGGCTACAAGCCTAAACCTAAAACTGTAATCCTAACCCTAACTCTCAGACCATCTAAATGACTACTTGCCTACGCAACTACCTCGCAGCGACGAAACCATTCTACAATACCGTTCTCACGGTGCCGGGTATTCCATAACCGTGCGAAAACAACTACCACTCAGTAAGAAGCATTCAGTGACGTCAAGTCTGGAGATTGATGACAATCCGAATCTGCTCGAAAAAAACAAACATGACCTTGGAAATTAATGAATGTTCTAACTTCGTGTAGCGGTTTCTCCTTGACTAAATTCACCTAAACACTGGACCTTAGGCAATAATCGAATAGGCGAGATCTTTCATTTGAACCTAATTTGTCTCTCGGCTGGAGTACCCGATTAAGTGACCATTTGAGCAGCTGGTTTGCAAAAATCCCTTGTCATGCTGTAAAGACACAAGAATTGCTTTTGTTTGGGCCTCACTGAGAGACAAAACCAGTGCTCGCTCTCTTGTGGGTTCCAGGGGAGGAAAACGAGGTCTTTACACTACGAAGAATCTTCGTCATTCCAATTTCTTTTGCAGGCACAAATCGAGAGGCCCTCCAATAACTTTCCCAAAAAACTGGTCTTGATTTTCAATTCTTTTTTGTTTGGAGCGGTCACGACAAAGTAAAGTCAGTTAGGCAGGTGTACCTTTCCACAGAGCTTCCAACAAATGAGGCTGTCACGTCAGAGTTACTGATAATATTGTTACCACTAATAAAAGGGAGGACACCTTTTCCCAAAACCTCTGCCTTGTATTTTCAGTGGTAGGAAATCCTTTGTGAATGCTTTGAATTATAAGAAAGCAGTTGAATATCCTCTGGTAGACAATTTCGGAGACCATCCATTCAATGTTTGAAACGTTAACTGGTGAAGCTACCACATATCTTCCACTGTTGGTTGATTAAATTAAGTAATTAAGATTATTAATCTCCCTTCAGTATGTGTTCCAGTGAAAACATGACATTTTACAACATAATATTTTAATGGACACTGCCCATTGGGATTTTTCAGTGAAAATACAGAATAATCCTAAATTAATACACATAATGAATATTATGAATATATTGTGTAATCTTTATACATAATTAGTGTAATTACACAGGTTATTATCAAAAATCCTGCATGGTGATTTACCACAAATTATGTCACATCCCTCTATATTCAATTAAATTTTGATTTGGCTTATTAATAATTTTGGCTGAGTTTGGTTTTTTATCTTGACAAGCCAAAGGCAAATTTCTGGTCAATGATTAAATAATTTTTTGAGCAGTGAACAAGTCAGAGAGATATAATCAATGAGCAGTATAAACTACAAAATGATTGGAACAGGTTGTGAGGAATCTCTGATTTTGTAATTTAATTCAAATACATGCTTTCTTCCGAAGTTCACATGATCAGTTCCAACTGACCCTGTTTGTTTTTGGTCCAATGTGTTTGAATACAATAATATACTTGGCAATAATACTCTTATACAGTAGATGTAAAAACATATGTTTTTGCCTCCATAACAACCCCCAGTATCAATGCTGTGGTCAAGTGAATCTTTTCCTACACTAATTCTGTGAACACAAAATCACATAATTGAATAGGCCCATCATTGGATCACATACAATTGCTCTGGGTTCAAAATTTATGGTTGCCCAGTCATCAGAAATGACCAAAGTTTAACACACTGACAACCAAATCCCAGAGGATGGTTGCCTGTTGGGTGAGCATATTTCAAGCTGACAACCTCCTGGAGAACAGATATTCAGACCCAAAAAATCATAACCTCACTTCAAGATATTTGCAAAAGAAAAGGTGTAATAATAGAACCAGTTTATTTGTTATTAAATGATTTGTATACACTACTCCAAATGTCTGTATTCTCCATCTTTTTGTTTTGCATATCACCACTTAGTAGCAACACCCAAACTTGGCAACTAGATTTCTTCTTGTATGCCTATATCTAAAAGATGGTTGCCCAATAGGCAACCAATTGAGTTTGGCTTATTCATTTGCAGGCCACCTGGTAACTGTGGCAGATGTAACAGTAGCATATATGCAAAATGGTTGTAACTGAAATAAATGTTACCCAGAAATTTTTAAAACTACTCATTTGCTACTTTCTTTCAAATAATCACCTGTGTAATTATATACTAAAACAATTATTGGCCAAAGACGAAGTAAATATAGTTGTACATGATTCCTTTCAACTCTGGGATTAATCAAAGATATTCACTTTGTCTTTGGCCAGTAATTGTTAAATACATATAACGAAAAATACTAAAATGTTTAAATAGGATCAGTTTAAGTATTGTCCCTGACCCCACCACCACCATCACCATCACCATTGTTTCTTCATTCTTAAAAAAACCCCAGAAAATGTCTATAAACACAAGTGTTAGGGTCATGTTCATGGTTAGGGTTGGGATTACAGTTAGTGTTTATTCCCATTTTCGGATTTATAAGGAATGAAGAAACAACGGGGGGAGATAAATCTACTTAAATTGATCCATTAAATATAATATACTCTTAATTTAATGTTCCCCTCAGGCATTAAAGGCAACTCAATTCAAAAATTATTTAAAGGACCTGCCTTTATCCCAGAATCAAAATATAATAATAATAAAAGGACGTGTGTTCGTAGCTCGTCTTACGCCTCACGGTTTGCGGCAAGATAATCGATACCAAGGATTTATATTCACTAGTATCACATCACCGTCGCCGTTTGAAAAGCCATGGTCACGGTTAACTTAAGTATAGTAATAAGTACTGCAAACAAGTCAGAGATAAATGCAGAAAAACTTACCAAAATTTACAAGCTATAGCCTTGCTGTACAAGCATTAAACTTCCAAAAAGTTAAAAAAGATCCGAAGCCGGCTTGGGACATAAACGGCCGATGTAGGATATCCACGCAAACCCACATATTCTGGAAAAGCAGTCTTCTTGAACGAATAAAACCAAGCCTAAAAATCGATGTTAGTGTATGAAACAAGAAGTACTTTACTTTGAGGAAATAAATGCCAACTGTGACCATACAATTCAAACTAAATAGTAAGTAACTTATCAACGAGATTGTCAGACTAGTCAACCTGAAGAAGCGAAGCTACAGGGCGCGGCGACAAAGAGGTTGGGGACGAAAACCGCGAGAGGACGAAACGACTGTTTCTCATACCTGAAAACAAAACTAAGATTGTCTGCACGATCTTCTCTATGTCACAAGGGCTCTGGTAGCAGCGCGAGTCCGGGCGTCCGGACAGCCGCAATTTCTGGACTGCGGGTGTACAAAATAGGCGGGACGCCCACAATATTTTAGCAAAATAGATAACTGATGTTGTGGCTGTGAAGCACAATCTGGTTCATTATTGTTGGTAGATATTTTACATATGAAAAGGAAACGCTTTATGGGAATGTAGATGCCCTCTGCAAATTGCTGTTGGTGTGTTCACCCGCGTCAAGCGAGGCTTAACGCAACGTCAGTAAGCTACACCGCATAAAGACATGGTTTAGAGGCACCATGACTGCTTTGGAACCTATCTGTAGCTCTATAAATTGTAAAGTACTATTTTCAATAGTAAAAGTTCTTAAAATTGTTATCTTGCACCTTATGAATGTAGCAAGTTACCTTTAAATTCACTAAAGGGCGTGGCACTCTTAGTGGCATTCTGTAAGATACGGGATATCCACAACTTTGAAAAGCTTCCAGAGCCTCTGCTATGTCAACGTCTAGAAATTTCGAAAAGATATATTTCTTTTTTGGAAACAGACAAAAATGCACCTGCTGAATTCACAAGTCAAAATATTAAATTGAAGGGTGACGTAAATGATGTAATCGTGCTTATCGAGATCATCAGTATTTAATCCAAGCTCGGCATGTTGTTCGATTCCTCATTGCTTTCACTTACAGATGACAAACCTGATATATCTTGTTAACTTTCATTGTCAAAATCGCTTTCCCCTTTGTTATTAGCCTCTTGATCCAAAGTATCTTCAACCGCAATACGCCTGGCGGCCATTTTTAATTCTAAAGCTTGTACAAACTCGAAAATATCGAAGAGAAGCGTAATATTTCGCTCAAGAATTCGACAAGAACTTGATTCAAATAAATATCTACGTATGAGGTATCCCATAAGAACGTTCTTTGCTAAATCCTGTCATTCAGGGACCCAGGTTCAAGGGACGCAGGTCACTCGAGTGCTCAAGGCACTACTTACCTCAGAAATCACATATATCTGGATTGTTACTGTCGAGGAGCCAGGCGGAAGAAGCAATCTTGTAATGAATCTGATAGACCAGCATAGAACTTTTAATATAACCATAATGGAGATATAATTGTTTAAAAAATTTGATCTTGACGTTTCGTTGCTAAACCAGTCACATCTTTAAAGTAGAATGCCATGCATCTTTTCTTGAATTCGTTTTTATGCGACTGGTTTAGTAATGAAACGTCAGTATTATGTTTTCTTAAACAGTTATTCTTCCATTGTATCAAATACGTTTGATGGAATGCCACATTCATTCTCTGGACTAGGCCAAAGATTGGACCATGATTGAGCAAAAGGTAAAAAAGTGAAGCCAGTGGAAGTGACGCCTTTACAAATACAAACAGGGCCGGAACGAGATTTTGTAGACATTCGTAGTGCAAAAATACACCTAGATAAATGATAGCGAGTTGGAGTATCCAAAAAGAAGTTTTAAAAAAAGGCGAAATAAATTTAATCTTTGTATTCTTTGGTGCTACTAAACCGTAAAACGTGTTATTTCTAAATACAGAAATCGTAAAGCGTTTGTGAAATCAGTCAATTTGCCAACAGACGATGTGTTTTAACAACGTCCTGAGAGTAACAAATATTGATTTATTCAGGATATAACACGAACCGGAAAAAAAATATATAAAAAACATGAAAACTCTGAGTTAAAAGAAGACAAGGTGAACAGTAACATTTCGTGATTTGTCTTCAGTCCTGATTAAGTTTGATCGTGTTGCGACGACGTTTTTGTTTTTGTATCAGAAAATTATACAGGACTGGGAAATTTGGGAAAGTTAAGATACTGGGAACACGTTTTAAACCTGCAAAGAGTACTGGACATGGGTTGTGAATTTGCGGCCGGTGGCTTCAAAATTTTGACTGCTTGCCCTACGGGAGGCCCAATCCATGCAATGATATTGACTGTCACATCGGAGCAAAGCACATGTCAAATCGGACTTAAATGTACAACGTGACGTTTAACAGTTAAGATTATAGAAGAATGTCAAAGAGTCAGTCATACAACCCTCAATTAAACTTATAAGGGGAACATGAGAGTTGCAAATTCTGTAAATTCTAAAGTAGGATCTTCACGTTTAATGATATTTTTAACTAGAATATAATTAGACAATAAAACACGATACATGATTGTACATATATATGGAGGCTTGCAAAAGTATATGTCAGAAAATGCGCAGCATGCACGGAAACGAGGCTGAAACAACAGGTCACTTTCTGTAACATCCACTTTAATCAACCCTCAACTACATTTAATAAGAGTTATTTGTGCCACAATTGATATAACCTGATTACATGAATTACCTGGTAAGTAATTACATGAAGTTGTATGGACTGGTCACACTGACATATATACATTTTTAAGCTATGTCACCCAAGCAAGTTCCTCCACGGTTGATCACATGCGCTTAAGCCCGATGTGTTCAGGAAGCAAGCACTACGCACCTCATAAGGGCTACAATTACCACCACAAATGCTCTAGTCTGTGTAAGCTAATCTTTTTTTAACCCTATTCCCCATGGAGGGGTCAATATGACCCCCCTATGTTTCAGACCCTATATTTCAGACCCTATATTTCAGACCCCTATGTAGGGGTCTGAAATAGCCCATGGGGAATAGGGCTAACACATTTCAACACACGACTTCGACATGCGAACTTGAACCTGCATTAGATGAGTTCATAGGATCTGCGGCAAAGCCACGAGAGTAATGGGAGTAGAACCCCCACCTTCAGAAATATGGTCTACTAAATTTGCTCGCATATGAAGAGCTAACGTCGGGAAAGGGGTGTTATAGCTTTTCCTGAAATTGTAGAGTCTAACTACCATCCTGTAAGGGATATGAAGCTGTGAGAGTATATGAGTCATTTACGAACATGGAACTCCGAAACCCCAAACCTTGTTTTACCATGGGCTATTAAACTGTTCGCATGGTGTGTCGTAGATATGCTTTTTGACCGGAAGAAACACTGGCTAGAAGTCAAGATTTCGTGGAGAAAAGTATGTCTTCAATGGTCAATAGTCTTCATATCTTTTTCAGCCCAATCCTTTACGCCATGTCACCAGTGGCTAATGTTCCTTGAAATCTACCGTAACAACGTCAGAAAACGTAAGTCTTATACAGTGACCCAACAAATTTAACCTTCTCATAGCATAAACTTCATTTCATATGATCGAATGTAACAGTTTAATATTTCTTGAATACGCAGTCGCCCTTCATTTCATCGGCATTACCACCAACATAATTACAGTCGAGTATCTCCTTACAACACTTCTAATTATGGGCACGTCTTTTGGTCTCGAAGAAATCTCCTAAATGCTTTCCATTAAAAAACCTCAATACAACTACGGACCCTCTCTAATACGCACAATGGACCAGTAGCGAAGCTAAGCATAGCAACAGGTCATGTTATACAAATTTAAGATGATCTACGATATTCAGGTATCAAGCCATATACATTAGAGCGTTTAAAATGACGTCATATCCATGGTCTCTATAATATGGACACCTCTCTCGTACGGACACTTGGCTTTGTCTTTTTGGCGTCCATTTTAAAGAAGTGTCATTTCACAGGACAAAAGAAAAGAAAAAGAAAAAGAAAAAGACAGAGAAAAAGAAAAAGAAAGCATTGATTTTGGACTTGAAGATTTCGATTTGCCTATCATACTCTAGCACAGGATATTTGCCTTTATGGCGTTGAGAAATTTCATTCTTTTTGAGAATTAAAACATTCGGACGAAAAAGAAAATGCCACAAACGGAGAGACCACTCCATAGTTGATTTGCAAAGCATTTTGATACTTAAGCTTGATAAAATTATCCTGTGGAAATTAGCATGCATGGACAAGCTTTTATTTCCAAAAGCCTCATCCACTAGTCATGAATCGAACCACTTTGTGAGTCAGTTTCAAGGCAATGTATAGCCATATGTAGTGTTTCGTGAGTTTGGAGGGAAGATGCAAGACATAACTAGCATAACAATTGCAACCTAGTTACTATATCCTATATCCTATCTTTCTTTATCAGTCGCAAGTGGTGCAGAGCCGAGATCGCCCATAATTTTGAAGTTTTTGGACTTCACGGCTTGAAGGAACTGGGTTTCAAAGGAAAATTGTTAGGCAACATACTGTATTTGAATGGTTGTCTGCTAGAGTCCAATGTTGCACTTCAAATATATTTTTGTTTCTGACTCTCCACGTAAATAATCCGATTTTACTTTGTTCCATTCCCTTTTCGTCATCTATAAAAATTAAAAACTTTGACTCATTACTAGAAATCTTCAAAAGGCCAAGGGAGGCCATGCATGGCCCTATCCCCACAGCCACCAAGCTACTGAAAGTCAAAGCCCAAAAGCTTATCGTGATAATTATAATTGTGACTAAGCTAGTTTATCATCACTGTCATCATTTCCGTCATCGTCGTCATACTTAAAATCGTTTTGACTGACGGTCTGTTATTTTGACTGTCTGTTTTTCTGTCTGTTTTTCTGTCTGTTTTTCTGTCTGTGTTCATTCGAATTAAAGCAAACTGCAACTTGCCTAATTACCAAATTTTGTTACTTTATTTTTTGCAGGTAGATGATGGATTGTTGGTATATGTTAACAGGGGAACTTTATATATTACGATTAACCTTGCATGCATGATTAGCTTCGATGGACATTTACGTAATTAATTAGGTTTATTAGTTTATTAGGAGTCATATGAACTGAAGTTGATTTAGTCAGGAAGTTACTGTTGTTTGAAGAGAAAGTCTGCTAAGTTATCTGTTTTGCTAACCTGAATTGAAAATTGTAAAACGTGGTAACCCGGCAAGAAGTAAGTAATGTTAAGTTATCATAGGCAATTTGAATAATACGCGGATTTATTGATATATAGTAAGTCTTTAATCGTTGTAATTTATCTCCTAGATCGAATAAAACATTTTAAACAAAGCCTTAAAATCTATACGATTCTGTGTTCCGCGCTTTAAAACCTGGCACTGATCTTCCAGATGACATAATATCTGTGTATGGCCAGATGGTGAACGTGTCGGATCACGACCATAACATAGAAGCATCATTTAATAAAACTGAAAATAAATAATATTAATAATAATAATTAAAGGTAAAAATAATTCAAGATAAAAATAATTAAATAACAATCTAATATAATTAGAGCCAATCTAATTGTGATAATAATTACTTAGTCGTTTACTTTGTCTTCAGTCTGTGAAACAAAAATTGTCAATCAAAATACACAGCTTATAGAGTTTGTAGTTGTTGTATTTCATGAACAGTGACGACATTTTGGGTTAATGTTACGTTCATGGGTTACTTTGGATTGGATAGTGGGGTAGAGCACAATGATCTGATAATTCAAATTGTGAGTGTTAATTTTTGCCGTTACTTGTCCAGAATTCCATCACCATTTGCCATAAAACTGACCAACTGTAAAAACTGAAATGAACCGGTTAACTGGGAAGGATTTAGGCGGTTAAAATCACCAACCAATAGAAAAATAACTTTGGAGAAAGAATTCTCTCCCATGATTGTTAATTAAATATTCATCACTTGAATTTCGTGGATGATAAAATGCCCTAATAAGACAAGAATAATCACGAGATAAAAATTGTGGTCGTAGCCTACCTTGTAGTACTTTGTTGAGAGAAGAACTATTCTATTCGTTATTATACACTGTGAAATTTATGGTATCTTTTATATAAAACATTTTTTCCACAGGAACTCGTCTTTGTTTAGCAATATTTAAGATAAGAAATGAGTTTTTTGTCGCCAATAGGATGACATCAAAATGGTGTAATTCAGCAAGTCTCCCGTTCAGGGAAAAGATTTTGAATAGTAGAGATAAAATTTATTTGCATTATTCAATATTTATTCCTGTATTGACAACAGCAGGATTTTTTTTCAAGGGTGGATAAAGGTAGTGGTCAAGATAAAATACAGGGATTATGATATTAGCACCATTTAGACATTAGTAAGTAATCAACCTAAAAATATCCACAGCTGTTTTAAATTCGAATTCTCAACATCAAAATGTCCATTTTCATTGATTTGTTCAGTTAGTCACGCTATACGTTCGTGAGATTAGCTAAAAAATCTGGTGCATTCTTTCTCCCCCTCCATGGATACATGAATCTTCCTTGTAATGTTGTCAAAACAATGTGTTTTTTATCAGAAGTCTCTCATGTGAGCGAAATAACTCGCGAACAAATCGTTCTTGTGTAGTGATGATCGTTCTTGTGTAGTGATAATCACGCGCAGTAGATGTTTACCTCTGAGACAGGGCGCTAATAAAGTTTGAACTAGTTTGTACGTGCCTTTTTACAAGGTTAAAGCTTGTCTAAGGCAAGACCGACTCGATCAAGACCTGAATCCAGGACAAGCAACGTACCGTTGGGTTACATACGGCTTACCTATTGCACTGTTTCAAAAAACCTATCACAAGTAAGCAAAGTCATGTAACATATAAATCATCCCGTTGTTGTCGTTACTTTTAATTTTGATATAATATTGCCTTTATCATTGCACATACTCGTGATCATTTTAAACATGGTATTATATGCTTACTTTTAAAATTTCGAAACTAATGTTCTGACTATAGGCCATGGAATATAATGCATATAAACTCCGCCTCTTAACTTAATCAGAACCCAAAAAATGTGCCCACAAAATAAACTAAATATGTACATATTGTACAACCAACAGAGTTGGCCCTTGTAATGCCTTTTAACTCTCGTTAGCATTAGTTTTTAATTCCGTACAATTTTTCTCACCCAAATTGAGCATAGACTATCATAACAAATAACATTCAATTAAATTCAACAGGGAAATTTGAGGATTGACGTGCATGAGAAGGGTCTCAGAATTCATCACAAACTAGTTTAGTTTAATATATGGCCATTTTTAAAAGCCTGTTTTGAAAAGTAGTAAATACTAATTCAACATTGATTTATTGTAGGTTCACTTTTAGAACTGCCCAGGGTTTTACCATTTCAGAGCGCGTAATTGGACCAACGCTGAAGTTTACATTGTAATAGAAGGGTAGTAAATAGAACTGATCCATGAACTCACAGTTGGCTTGAGGTTAAAATACACACATGCGAACCAAGACGACGGAGTGCGCTATGTTTAAACTGAATAAGGGATGTTATTTGGACCACACTTTTTAAAACTTTTGTTGAATTTTTGACTGAAATAAGAAATCCTAGATCCTCCCTGGATATTCAGACCAATTTTTCCAAAAAATTGTGTGTGGCTTTGCAAGAATAAAACATGAGATGGCGAGCACAAAAATCTGTAAGTTACAATTAGGCACCACTATTTTGTAAATCCGCTCTACGCACCCTTTTGGTTTATGATGCAAAATGTTCTGTTTTGCAATAATTCTGCTTTCCGATAATTTAATGCCCAGATATCAGCAACCGTGGTAGCGGTGGATTGAAAGTTTGTTTACCATTCTAAGTGTATTACGGTCAAAAATATCTGGTAATGATTTGAGGAAGTTGAGACCAGAGGAGGGCACGTTTGTAGTAGTAAGGTCAATTATGCACACCAGGTTACCGGCTCAATTATCATTTGGCCAAGTGATTTGCATAGATGTCCTGATTGATCAAATTACCATATTTCCTGGATCTAATGATGGTTCGTGCAGTCGGTAGACATGCTTTTGCTTTAAGTCAAGGATCAGAAACTGCTTTATCTTTACGTAAGCTTAACCCATTTGATATAATTCATTATCTAAGTCATCATTTAACGCTTTAGAAGTCATATTGATATCTTCACTTGATGTTAGGGCTTTTTGTACCGTCAGCAAACATGTCTGGCCATCTTTTTGAAGCTTTTGGGTAAGTCCTTTAAGTAAATTATGAATAACAAGAAGAAATATCTTAAATAAATTTAATATTGTGAATAATTATTTAATGCTTTGGGTCCTACGGTTACAGAAACGTTTTATTTATTACATATGTTCTTAGCAGCAATACTAAGAAATAACTGAAAAGCCTATATAGTACCTAAAAGAGAAATGTTTGCAATTTTAAAATTAAGTAAATTGAATTTGCATGCCTTCAGTCTCAGTATTTTTTAAAATCGATTTCAATTGCTTCGGTATCGGAACTTTGCCAGGTTTTATTTTTTATTTACCTTTTTTTTTCCCTTTGATTTTTTTCAGAAATACCACCAGTGAGCAGTTGTTCATCACTTATGCGACCCACTCAACTGTTTTTTCCGAAAAATATCTGCAAATATCCCGTGTATTCCTTACTCCTGATCTGGCTAATGCCAGATAAGCTTTTTTTAATCCCTCAAAAAATCAATTGCTTCATATATCAATCACCTCGCCTTTGTTTTGAACTTTTAGCTTATTTACCATACCTATAGAGTTTGGTCATGACTTGAACTTTTGGCCATTACAAGGCGCGACGTTTCAAAAATTTTGAGACAAAGTAGTGTTTTAGCCCCTCTTAGATCGATTCTGTGGTATCCTAAAACTTTCCTTTTAACATTTCTGCCAATAAAGTTATCAGTAACACGAATTGTTAAGGTAAAGGGACCCAGTCTGTTTGCCCGTAAACACGTCAGTGCATCTCCAATCTTGAAATTTGACATGAAACCAAGGCTATTTAAAATTTACTAGATATTTTTGATCGGATAAGGGCTTTTTGCTCAATTAAGGAATTTACCTCGACGTTGAAGCGTGAAATGAGTAAATATCATTTCAAAAACTTCGAGCACGCAAGTTTTTTTCAACAATTTTTAACTTCAGTCTGGATAAAGCCGAATAGAATTGCGCGCGATTTGCCAGTACATTAGAAAACCAGTTTCTAGAATATCCAACACGTAGTCAAGTTTTCAACTTTTATCACTTGTGTTAAATTTTTTTTAGATTTTCGGTACCTAGCCAAGCATTTTGTAATCTACGTGAAATTTAGAAAATTCTCTGTTTTGCGCGTTTACACGAACCGTGACCTCAAACCAGAAAAATGCCGGTCTTTTGCCGTTCTAAGAAATCCTGCAAAAGTTAGATAATGTATTATTGGTTAAATAATGTACAGATCCGCGAAATAGCGAAATAATTCCCAAATTATGCATGGGCTTTTTAAATAGATTTGTGAAAGAGACAAAACGATTTTGGTAAATTTGACATTCAGAACAGGCAAACACGATATCCAAACATAAATGTGAGCTGCCCTACATATGCATTTTTAACTAAGTCACATTGCAATATTTCCAGGTATTTGCACCTATCTTCATCTTTCACTAGTTTGATTGTTTCCCAATTCGGTAGGGCTATTCTCCCACTCGAGACCATTTATCCCTCTTTTATTTCCACCATGGTACACTTTTGGATCCCAAATTGCGTCCCTATTTCTTCACTAAACATCTTCACAGTTTGGCTGCTACTCGGTGCCCTTATCGGATTCTTAGTCATTATTTCCCCCAATGTTATCTCATTCTCCACGATGCCAATGTCTCCTTCAATGGTCCTTTTGATTTCTTCAATTTCCAGACTTGTGAACCATTCATTCGGATATCGCTATTTCAACCAGACTCTTCCTCATAATTGTTTTACTTTCCATACACAAAGTCTTCTGCAAATCCTTTACTATTATGTCAGCCTTAATTTGATATCCTATCACTCCGAACAATAATCTTCCTCTTCCTCCACCCAAACATTCTACAATTAATGGGCTATCATTTTTCCTCGAATAAGCGCCTAGGGTACTTATTTCAAATTTGAATTATTAGGAGGGTGCTTAATACAGTCGAACCTCTAATTAGCGGACACCAACGGGGAACACTCCCAGTGTCCGTTAATTAGAGGTGTCCGTTGGATAGAGGTCGAGTTAAATATTAACTTTGATGAACATAATAACAACTTGTGTGTGGGAATCTCGTTATAGTCGCAAAGACAAAAAGAAATTTGCTAACACTTGGAGCAAAGATCTTTACCTAGGGGAGTTGGTTTAACTAGAAGGCCCATTTCTCTAAAAATTCTTATATCTTCTGAGCTGGCAAGAATCGACACGCCAGTTTTAGTTTATATACCGAGGCTGAAACCTGAGCGCCCTTGCCATGCCCCCCACCCAAATCTAAGATCGGTATTAAACATAAATACTTGATGTTGAATAAAGTTGAAAATTGATTCTATATTTGCCATTCTAGCTGTAGTATTTACACAAAATATGAAGTAATGCTACTTTGCTTTAGGCGACGGAGTTTAAGTTCACGCAAATGGTCAACTGCTGGGGACATATAGTTTGCCAGTTCCTCGTCACCGTGATACAATGCAAACTTTGCAATGTCTTCAGCAGCTTGTAGGGCTTGGTTACTTGTCATCAACGATTTGTCGTCGGTAGCTTCTTCCTCAGGTTCCTCAAAATTGTCTGACTCTTCCTCAATTGAATTCTCTCCACCCAAAACTTCATTTCGAACTTCCTCTCGCCAGTCTTTACTTGTTGTGTCTATCGTAGAATCACATGTAGGAAGACTATCTTCATCGCAAATGTATTCGTCGATTGAAGTAGATCGATCTATAGTTTGTACAAGATCTTGAACATCACCAATTTCTTCGCCGGCAAAAGGATCATCGTCTTTGCCTTCAGGGAGCGTGCGAGGACAAAGGCCGACTTTCTTGAAACACTTCATCACTGTCTCCGACTTAACGTCATCCCACGCTTGTTTCCCCCATTGAATGCTCATCAACATATTTACTGATTTTATTACGTCGCTGGCTGTGTTTTTACCATCAAGTTGACTGCAGACATATCGAAGAAGCTTTCTTCTGACATTAACTTTCCAAACTTTTATGATTTCCGCGTCAAGTGGCTGTGTTTTTGATGTTGTGTTACAAGGAAGCCAAGCTATCTTAATGTTTGAAAATTCGAGATCTCTTGGATGACATGGAGCATTATCCATGAACAAAATAATGTTGCAGTTTTCCCGTCGCAGTCTATTGTTCAGTTTATTTAAAATTTGGGTTAGTATCTCAACTCTCATCCATGCTTTGGCATTTGAAAAATATGAACATTTGAAAGGCTTTGTCTTATTTTTCAATCTTTTAAAACAACGAGGATTCGCACTTTTGCCGATCACGATAGGATCTTCCTTTCCCCCAGCAGCGTTTGCAAAGAAAGCCCAGGTATTTCGGTATTTGGAATTTTTACCACCTCGACACCTTGTTCTTTTCTCGTTTAAACTTTTTTCGGACAATGCTCGCCACATCAAACCAGTTTCGTCAAAGTTCCAAACGTCTTCTGCTTTGTAATCATCTACCAATTCTTGCGCTCGATCTTCCCAGCTGTTGACCACCTCTTCATTAACGTCACCTTCCTCACCTGCAACGTTCATGTTTACGATATTATAACGCTTCTTCCATTTCTCTAGCCAGCCGTTGGATGCATGAAAATCGTCTACGTGTAATGCTTTAGCAATTTCTAACGCTTCTTCTTGCAACAAAGGACCACTAACGGGAACGTTCGATTGTCTTAATCTGTCATACCATTCTTTCAAACGACTGTTTACGTCATCGTAAGTTTGTTTTCTACGTCTCTTTTTTAATTTCGAACCTTCGTTGGACTCCCATTCATCCAAAAACTTACGTTTTTTTTTTTTACAATGGTGTTTGCTTGCGTTTTACTGCAAGAAAATTTTTTGCCAAGTTCTCTGCATCCTATTTTGGGATTAGCCTCGGCGAATTTGATGAGATCAATTTTCATTTTAAGTGGGAGTTCATTCCTGAGTGTTGAGCCATTTTTTAACGTTCTCTTTTCTACGTTTGTTTTCTTCGATTTGCTAATTTCTATTGGGGGGTTTGTGCTTTTGCTTGGGTCCTCACGTTTGCTATTGATACAATGACGGCAAATAGAAACTTTCTTCATCGCTTCCCATCCTTCTGTTTCTTCAGACGCTGGTGTAGAACAGTCCAGTGAAAAATTACATGTGGCACGCAAACATTTAATGCATTTATATTTTGTTTTCCGGCTACAGGAACAACATTTATCTTCGTTTTCCATGCCAATCCTCACAAAGGCTTTGGCTAAGCTTGTGATACTGATACGTTCACGTTATGGGCAGCATGTGGCAATGTTTTGGCCGGTTCCGGCTGTATTAATTATCTGTCATTAGTGATTAAAATGTTTCCCGGGCATAATAAATATCAATAGTAGCTACAACAGAGTTACACCATCCTATGGTTATGATTTCAGTGTCCTGTATTTAGAGGTAATTTTTCATGTTTGTATCGTGAAAAAGTGTCCGCGTCCGTTGTACAGAGGTGTCCTTTGGATAGAGGAACAAAATGAAGGAATACAATTGCGTGTTATTTGAGAACTGAGATAAATGTCCATTAATTAGAGGTGTCCGCTGGATAGAGTGTCCGCTAATTAGAGGTTCGACTGTAACAAATTACAAACATGAACTCATGGTTTGTGCATATTAGACAACATTTGATTTAAGAAAAAACGAAAATTATTAAATGATTGTTGCTGTTCAATATGAAATAGTCATATAACAAAACGTTTACTAAAAACAACAAGACGAAAGTTAAATACTGAATGATTCAGGATTTAAAGAAGAATAGCTGCGTGCACAAGCATTGTGCAAGCACATAGAGATAACAATGATAAGTGACGAGTTACATGGAAAGAAACCTTACTGGATATTTTAGGCACGTACATGTAACAAAACTGGAGCAGTATTAGCCTGATCAATGAAACCGTAGTTGAATTGCTTGAGATAATTTTTCATGGGAAGGGGCGCTTATTTCGAATTCTACGTTCAACCGGGCTGCTTAATCGAGGGAGGGTACTTATTTGAGGAAATACGGTAATTTCTACCTTGTAACCCGTACTTTTCTTCCTTGGTTTCAAAGGCTAGCTGTTGGTATTTGTCCATCTTTTCCATTATCTTTGTTTCAAGGTTGGTCTCCTGCGGGCATGCCATTATCACATATTAGTTCCTTTTATTCTCTTTATCCTCAAGTGCCAGATCTAGCCTTCTGGCTTCACTACTTAGCCGCATCTTGTAGTCAAAGTCCCACATTAACTTCTCCTTTGCTGTTCTTAAACACTTTTCCTTAGTGCTTTTTCATTTACCATTTGATACCTTTTTGCTCACTCAACTGCTATAACCATCAGAGCTTTGTTGTGACGATGAAAGTATTCTTAGTCCGCTAATACTTTGGATCGGGCCAATTTCGACTAAGGTTATGAGAAGATGCAAAACTAGTCTAGAAACATGGAACGAATATGACAAGAGTGTCAGTAGATGGGTGAACATATCTTTGTGTGTACTTTTGCAGGGTCATTGTCCCCTGTATGTCTTAAAGCTTCCCATAACGTTGTTTCAGTCACCTGCTCTTGTAACTTCACTATCGTTGACATTCCCCAAGGATCCAAGTTACATTCCAACGACATACTGCACTCTGTTTCTTGCTTATGTACGTCTCAATTTGAAGTTCTTTTTGTTTGTATTGGTCAATTAGCTAACCTTCAGTACCTATTTCCAGCACACCCTTGATCTTCGTCCAGCTTCCTTTCCAGCTTCAACTTTGTAGTTTTCTATATGTCTTACCTCTTCCACGACTTATTCAGGTACAGCTTCTAGAGACTTGTACTCCTTCAACTTTTCTTGTTTCCAAGCAGCTTGTATCCATGTACTTTCTGAGGTTGCCATGTAATACGCTACCATCAAATGGAGGCCTTTAAGTGACTTATCAAATCATTTGGTGTATTAGTAATGAATGAATAGATAAATAAACCGATAGCGTCTAATCATATTTTAAGTCCAAGGACTTGAGCTGTTATTTCCATTCCAAGGACTGGAAAAAACTGCTCAAGTCCACTGCCCAGTACTTCTATGGTACTTCAATTTCGTTCACGCGGTTGCATTCAGTGGGTCTGATTGATTGATGTAGTCATGAATTACTGATGAGTTTGAGAAGTTCCGCTTCCATACATTTGTGCGCGTTCACTGGATAAGCTGCCACTGGTATTATTTTGTTATTAACTGTTCGTATCAAATTCTTATCGTGTAACTCTTTTCTGCATCTCAGCTTTCACTCTTAACAAAATTTCTATAACTTTAATTTCTTCTGGTTGTTCTGCTTTCAAAAACCTGCAGGTATCATCTATATTTGGGCTAATGCCATCATCCCTTCCTCTAACACTTTTAACCGCTCATCTTTGACAATCATTCCATGCTCAAATACTATTTCTACACACTTAGATACTCCACGAATAGCACCTGTAACGTCACTTGCTTGCACCAATATTTTATTCACTACTTCCAGTTATTAATGACTTTCTCGATACACCTTTAAATCGTCTGTGCGTCCTCTTTGCTTCTCTTTGTTCTGTGGAACCCATGCTACATCATCTTGCTTATGACGAAATACACACAGCTATCTCTGTTACACAAAAAGAAACTGTTGACTATCACCCTGCATAAAAACCAATGAGATATTTTTGTCCATCTACTGACACTCTTATTATTCTCTTTCCATACTTCGACTAGTTTACCATTTTTACATAAGCTTACTTCATACCAACATTACGTCGTTTGGAATCCCAATCACTCCTGACGATCCTTTACAATTTATTTGACGTAAAATGTTTTCCTCACAATCCCCATTGTCATTGATATAAATCTCTTGTGTCGCTGTTCAATTTCAAGTATCATTGGTTTGTCCGGTTTTATAATCGTTATCAATATCTCCCATAAAATCATACTTGAGCGCACGGGTTTTAAACTGTCAATCCTAAGTTGCCCGGCACATAGGATCAGGCAATTACTGACAGGTTTTGCCACTTCCTGCCAGATAATCGCCCGAGACTTCATACTCTGTAGCCATTTACGCGACAGCTAAATTAAGGGCCTTGAGTTCCGAGTATAATTTTTATCATAGCAGCACTAAGTGGGCCACCAGCAAAGGTTAATGAGTCCTACCTACGCACGTTTTTAAATCAGGGTGATGCTTCCTCTAGATAGGCTACCACTCCTGGTTAACGAACCCCATCTACTCGAAGCAACTGGGTTTGAGAAGCGAGATTCTCACTTTTCGCTCCCCTCTCCTGTTAGTAAAAATATTATACCTGGTGAAGTGTCGGAACTGGAGTTTAGCTGTCAGACGCTGTATTGACAACCTTATTATCATCATTATCCTTTTTATTTTTGCCTTATCCTCACAGTGCACATATATTTTCTCTGGTAAATGATTTTGGTATAAATTAGGCATTAAGACAAGTCTCTTGTCCTCAGGTATCTAAAACTTTTCGAATGATTCTTTCCATTCCCAGTAGTCACTTTGCGAAACAGGTGTGTATTACAGTCATTATCTATCTGTTCCAGGCATCGTCGATGATTCTTTCCAGTTGTTTCCAGGAACCCAATTATCACCGAAATAATCTTCACTTCTCTGAGATTCCACAATTGCTTTAGTTCTCAAATCTTGACACACATCAATCTTCTTCTCTTTCTTCTCAATCCTTGTGTCCAAGGGAGAAGCGATATCTATCAAAAAAAATGATTATTATTAAAATAATCATGATTATTATTATTATTAAAGCAAAATATGATGCTGCTTGTGATAGTGCATAAATTTCCAAGTCGACAAAGATAATTCATGTAATGTATATTTACAGTGGATCGCAACAGTTAAACCTTACTGCCGGAATATGTTTGGACAGAGATCGGGAGTGTCGTTTCTCGGGGTTTCAAATATTGAGTGAAAGGTGGCAATGGTGAGTTATTCGACCAAATTAGGCTGGTTTCTGATTTGATGTTTACCAATTAGTCAACGAATTCGAAGTGATTAGCAGAGAATATTAAACGATCCACTCGCTTTTTTTTCTATCTCGACTTCAAGATGGCCGATCCTGAACGTAACAGTATGGATACGAAAAATATCGCAAGGCTTGCCTAAAGATTCAATACGACAGAGAAACATTTATAGTTTTATTGATATTAATTCTAACCGAAATTCTAACCCTAAACCAAATTCTAATCTTAACTCTAACCCCAGATTACATTTTAGACGGGTTTCAAAGTAGATTTTTCCTGGAGTTTATCTAAGTCGCACTCAGTTGATGTTGTAGCGTCAAAAACGTACTTTAATGCATTTTACATTCTAACAAACACTTTCTGCGGAAGAAACTGCTTCGTCCTTTTGAGCAAAGTGATAATCTTTGATATTTTCTTACATTGGAGCTCGTTATCATTATCTCTTTCCAACAACTTCTCAGATATCACACGTCTTTTTTTCATTACACTCGCACGATGTTTTGCATGGTGATCAATTAATAATCTTGGACTCGAATTATCTGAGGCCAAAATGTTATCTCAACCCTATGATCATATATTTAGTTGTGGATGTGACTGTACTTTACCTTGTTTCCGAGATCTGTGTTTAATTTGCTTTCTCTTTCACACGGGGTGGATCCCATTTCTTTCTCGTAGTGGTAGGTATCACTCGACCCCTTTAGCGCTGATTCTTAACTCCGTACAATTTAATTTAGAAATTAAGATTTGGTGATTGGTAGAATCCGAAGCTTTTTTGACATCGAGAAGTAAAGTTCCGTATATATAAACCGAAAAATTAGGAGCCTTCATTACCAATTGAACAAATCGTTCCGTCTATCCACGACGTTCTGGCTGCAGTTTCAAATCCTAGTGGCTCGTGTAAGAGCGGTCCAAACCTTGTTAGTGTAAGCCTAGGTTCATCGGATGCCCATTAAGGGTTCAAAAGATTTTTTTATCAGTAGAAAAAGCATAGATGAAAACGTTAACAAATGTCCATTTTTACCAAATTAAAACCTGCACGATAATACGCTTCGTCAATACATCTTTAACAAGTCTATTAGGATTGGTATGGTCGTAAGGGACTGGACACATGTCGAGGAATTTGCTGCTTGTAAGGTGGAATGGAAAACTGATCGTAGCAATTATAGGCCAATGTTTGTACTCTGTATTGCTGTCAAACTAGTAAAGAGAATTATCTTCAACCAGTTACATTTTCAACTAAGAATGACCTACATATAGGTTTTCAGGGTCTCACTCTTAGGGCTCTCCTCAATATTAAACAAACGACTCATATTTTAATACTGACAAAGGTCTTTTATACGGAGTTATCTTCATGGTCACTTTGTGTTGTAAAGTGTGTAAGACATTTAAAGTACCATCGACTGAATGTTGGTACTGCTTGGGATAATCCTGGTAAGAGAGTACCAACTTCAAAATCAAGCTGCCAAAGTGATCACTTTTTCACTTTACGAAAGGAAGTCCGTGGATGCACTTGAAGAATTGAACTGGCCTAAACTTGAGAAAAGAACCCAACTATTAGCAATCATTATGTGTAACGTAATGTAAGGTTTTCTTCCTTTATATCTAGCCGAAATATTTACTGAGATGGCCAGTGTCCATTCTAACAATCTGAGAAGCTCCTCCACTGATCTCTTCATTCCGTTAATCTTAACCCTTTCCTGTCCAAGAGGTCTCCCCTAGACGAGTAAAATACCCTGGCGTTAGCCAGGGTAATATACCAAAGTCGGGTAAGGACCTGAAAGGGTTAAAGGAAGCGGCCAAACGAAGCTTCCATGCATTATTGAGGGCCAGTTCTAATGAATAGCCTTCCTAATGAGGCCAAATTGGAAAGAAACATTCATGCTTTCAAACTTTTTAAATACAGCTAAATTTGCAAGAACAAAACGGATATATGCAATTCACTATGCGCCCGGCTCCCTTATCAATGTTGTGTTCCAAGAAAAGGGTGTTTGTAACCTCTCTTCCGAATTATTAACCATACTCGTCCACATGAAAACAACATTGAGAGGAGGAGCAGGGATTTAGATTCGTCCTGCTCATCCTTATTTCGTGAGACTACAAGCTTTTTAAACTGTTTCAATTAAATTTGTCGATGATTTTAATTATTTTTTATTGAAAAAAGTTAGGTTTAGTGTAGATCCAGTATCGCTCATACTAACACACAGCTCCTTAGAAAAGCATGATTGTAATAAATAGGATACTGTTGCAAATAAGGTTTTGATGAAGATTATGAATCAGGGAACGAAGAAGGAATGATCCGGAACGGAGTCTAACCTTTGGGGTTTATAGTAGTTTAATGGTTACCTTATCTAGACGTATTATAGGAAGAGTACGCGTTCGATCTCCCTCCGTAACTATGTAGCTCGATCCTACAATTTATGGCTATGATTACGCCTTGAAAAGTAATTCAAAAGCCTAACAACTAAAATTCCAATGGTAGCATTTAGGAGGCCGAGAAATTTGAAGGATAAACTAGTTAGATCTAAAATGAAAAAAAAAGACGAAACGGGTTTTGACATGAGTATGAAGAAATGTGGCAAAAGAAGGTGTCAGATTTGTAAATATGTAGATGAGGAGAGCACGTTTAGTTCAGGCAATCGTGCGTAAAATATTAATTTTGCGTTCGGCTTCCTTAACTTCGAAACTGCTAAGACAAGCCACTACAAGACACGCTCGCAAATTTAAGGAAGACTGGCACAGTAGGGACAAATCAACTATAAATCGACACATTGGCTTTCCTACGATATATCGTCAATTGAAACGCCCCAAAACAACTCCATCCCTCCGACCCGTCAAACGACAACGATGAAACCAACGCACATCAAACAGAAGAACAGGGAAAACTCACTACCGGGGAAACAAATCACATCCGACGATACGAAACAGCCAATCAAAACACAGTCCCTTCAAATGAACCAACCAGACGCTACCACGGCTTACGATCCCAGAGACTCGTGGGTAAAGAAACCGAAGCACATAGCCCAGTTATTCATCACTTCCGACGAAGACTCGAAGAACCGAGTCGAAAGCTCAAGAAAAGCTAATCAAATTCGGAGAAAAACGATTATTTAACTTCCAACTATGCCTGGATTACAAGTATTCAATTGTAATATATATAACTACAGACGGAACCGTTTCGGTCTACTGGCCTCGCATATATATATATATATATATATATATATATTGCGGCTTCGTTACGGCCTCGTTACGCATATATATATATATATATATATATATATATATATGCGAGATATTACAGGGTCCACATGTCGCTACTTCGAGTTTTACATTGTTCGCGATCTTCAGGCAACTTGCCTGAACGTTGAACAATGTGAAACTCGGAGTAGCGACGTGAGGACTCTGTAATATCTCATTGTAAACTAGCTCTACCATATGGTGTTGAGTACTCTATTGGTTTTCGCAAACACCGCTTTAGCTCATATATATATATATATATATATATATATAAACATCATAAAAACTTTATTAAAAAAGAAGAAAAATCCACTACGTTTCGGGGACCGGCCCCTTCTTCAGCAGCTCACAGTTAAAGAATAGAGTCCTTATATACCTTATCGTTCTTCCTTAAATTTACATAAATTTCAAACTTCCATTACATTCAATCCCAGAGGAGTATAACATTTTAATTTTTCAATCCAAAAACCTTCCCTTGCTGTTGGATCCCTAACATCGGTAACATCAATTATTTTAACAGATAAATCTTCCAAACCTATATGCTCATAACCTTCACCTATATGCTTCATAACCTTCCACCTTATTTTTTAAATAAGGTGGAAGGTTATGAAGAACAAAGGAGTTTGGATAGGTTTAAAGAAAAATCAGCTTGGGTACCGAAAGATGTTCAGCCTGAAATTGATTTATATCTTTCAGCTTTACAGGAAAGGGTTCGTTTGATCAACGAGAGAGGTAGAAATTTTAGTAATATTTCAGTGGCAGAGAGGGAAGCATTGGGAAATTTAAAGCGATATCGAGATATTGTTATCAAAGAAGCGGATAAAGGTTCAGCAGTGGTTGTATGGGGGAGAGAAGAATATTGTAAAGAAGCGTATGATCAGCTTCGTGATAGTGATGTATATGAAAGAATTTTGAATGATCCTTTGGATCGGGTATCCTCTCTCGTTGCTCAAAGTTTGAATTTATTAATGAAGGAAGGGCATATTAATGAGAAGAATAGAAAATATTTGTTAAATCCGAGGCCGAGGTTGGGGAGATTTTATTTGCTTCCAAAAATTCATAAGAGGTTGGAAAAGGTACCAGGGCGCCCAGTTATTTCAAATTGTGGAGTACCAACGGAAAGGATTTCTGAATTTTTGGATTTTTATATTCAACCTTTAGTAAATTTGGTTCCTTCGATAATTAAAGATACGAATGATTTTCTCTTAAAATTAAAAGAGTTGGGTGGTGCGCCTCGAAATGCTATTGTTTGTACGATTGATGTTGTGGGATTATACCCACACATACCTCATTGTGAGGGTTTGGAAGCACTTAAAAAAGCAATTAATGATGGTGAGGTGGAGATTCCATCGGAGCACCTCTTGAATTTGGCAAAGATTATTTTGGAAAACAATTATTTTGAATTTGATGGAAGAGTTTTTAGGCAAAAATTGGGAACGGCAATAGGTACAAAGTTTGCCCCGGCTTTTGCGAATATTTTCATGGGGAATTTTGAAAATTCGTTCTTGGAGACTTGTAGTTATAGACCGTGGGTATGGTGGCGATTTTTGGATGATATATTTATGATATGGCTTCATGGCAAGGAGAGGTTGGATGAATTTTTGTTGGCTTTGAATTCATGTCATGAATCTATCAAATTTACGTGGGAGATTGGTAATGGGAAAATATCTTTTTTAGATGTTATGATTGATTTTAATGGTGGAATTTTCAGTACTGATGTGTATCATAAACCGACGGATACACATCAGTACTTGAATTTTAAATCGTGCCATCCTCAGCATGTTAAAAAAGCTATTCCATATGGTCAGGCGCTGAGATTGAAAAGAATTTGCGATTCAGAAGATGTTTTCAAAAGTAGGGAGAAAGAATTAAAAGGTTTTTTGTGGAAAAGGGGTTATGAGAGGGGTTTTGTTGATAAGCAGATCGGTAGAGTGAACGGTCTTGATCGAGAAGTCTTGCTTAAAGGGACGGGAAAGAGAAATTCAGATAGGTCTGATAGATTGGTTTTGACTTTTGACTTTCATCCTGCACTTCAGGTAGTGCATAATATTCTTCGAGAATTGCAAATTTTGGTTGAATCGGTACCTGTACTTAAAAAGCTTTTGCCGATTGCTCCGAGGTTAAGCTTTAGGAGAGCGAAGAATTTGAAGGATATTTTGGTGAGGGCTAAAATACAGCCTATGGAGGAGGGGTCCAAGGGAATGTTTTGCTGTGGAAAGACCAGATGTAAAGTTTGTAAATTTGTTGAAACTGGATCGACCTTTATGGGTAATGTTGAGAAGCGGTCTTTTCATATCAATCATTCCTTTGATTGTGACTCTCAAGGAGTGGTATATTTAATAACATGCAAGAGATGTGGCAAACAATATGTGGGGAGCACAATAACACCATTTAGGCTAAGGTTCAATAACCATAAGAGCTCATTGAGACGATATGAAAGGGGACAAAGGGGAATTTGTGGGGAACACCTGTATGCACATTTTTTTGATAATGAGCATATAGGTTTGGAAGATTTATCTGTTAAAATAATTGATGTTACCGATGTTAGGGATCCAACAGCAAGGGAAGGTTTTTGGATTGAAAAATTAAAATGTTATACTCCTCTGGGATTGAATGTAATGGAAGTTTGAAATTTATGTAAATTTAAGGAAGAACGATAAGGTATATAAGGACTCTATTCTTTAACTGTGAGCTGCTGAAGAAGGGGCCGGTCCCCGAAACGTAGTGGATTTTTCTTCTTTTTTAATAAAGTTTTTATGATGTTTATATGACGTTTAAACTTTATGTTGAGCGGGCTCGTGAAGATATTATATATATATATATATATATATATATATATAACAGCTCCGGTAGAGCTGGTGGTGAGAATCTTAACCGCGTGGTTCACCCGTCCCTCAAGACTGGGTGGATGCAATTCTTATAACAATGTATAAAGTTAAAGACTCCAAGGGCAAATGCGGTGATTATCGTGGCATTTCTCTTCTTGAAGCTGTAGGCAAGGTCTTTGCGAGACTGCTTCTAAATCGGCTCACTAATTTAGTTTGTCCTGAAGTCATTCCTGAGGCACAGTGTGGTTACCGGTCAAGGAAAGGTACTGTTAATATGGTCTTTATCACTAGACAACTCCAAGAAAAGTGTATTGAACAGCATATGCCTTTGTATCAAGTTTTTGTTGATCTCACAAAGCCATTCGATACCGTCTATCACGTTGCCCTCTGGAGAATCTTAGGTAAAATTGGGTATCCCCCAAGCTTTGTCGACAAGTTTAGTCAACTCCATTGCAATATGAAGGCTCAAGTCAATTTCAATGGCCAGCTTTCTGAACAAATATCTGTCGAGAACGGCGTGAAGCAAGGTGACATCCCTGCTCCAACGCTTTTTTCAATCTATCTTTCTGCCATCCTCTCGTTTGCATTTCATGATTGTAACCTTGGTGTGATGATTCGTTTTCGTACTACGGGCAAAGTTTTTGATCTTCGGAGGTTTAATGCAAAGTCAAAGACCTCAGACTGTCTTGTCAGGGAGCTTCTTTATGCTGATGATGCTAACCTTGTTGCACATTCCGTTGAGGACATGCAGCACATTATGGATCGTTTTGCGAATGCCTGTAAATGTTTTGAATTGACCATTAGCTTGGATAAAACAAAGGTAATGTTCACACCAGTACCTGGTGAAGAATATGTCGGAACCAGGTTGAGATCAAAGAATGAATCAGCAAGGCATCAGCAACGTTTGGAAATCTGGAAGACAGGGTTTGGTCTGATCGGAACATCACGATTAACACCAAGCTTGCTGTGTATGAGACTTGTGTGCTGACCTCTCTTTTATATACCTCTGAGACGTGGACCTTGTATCAACATCAAATTAAGGTCCTCGAAAGGTTTCACCAATATTGCCTTAGGTACAGTTTTCAACAATAGGTAACGGTTTCAACAATATTGCCACATATATATATATATATATATACATATACATATATATAACTGCACTCAAGTTTATAACTCAAGTTTTTGTTGATCTCACAAAGGCATTCGATACCGTCAATCGCGTTGCCCCCTCTGGAGAATCTTAGGTATAATTGGGTATCCTCCAAAGTAACTATTATATATATATATATATATATATGTAATCATACAAACTTTATTTAAAAAGAAGAAACAACTACGTTTCGGGGACCGGTCCCTTCTTCGGCAGCTCAAACAGTTGAAGAGTAGAGTCCTTATATGCCCTATCGTTCTTCCTTAAATTTACATAAATTTCAAACTTCCATTACGTTTAATCACAGAGAAGCATAACATTTTAATCTTTCAATCCAAAAACCTTCCCTTGCTGTCGGATCCCTAACATCGGTAACATCAATTATTTTAACAGATAAATCTTCCAGACCTATATGCTCATCTTCAAGAAAATGTGCATACAGGTGTTCCCCGCAAATTCCCCTTCGTCCCCTTTCATATCGTCTCAAAGAACTCTTATGGTTATTGAACCTTAACCTGAATGGTGGTGTTGTGCTCCCCACATATTGTTTACTACATCTTTTGCATGTTATTAAGTATACCACTCCTTGAGAGTCACAATCAAAGGAATGATTGATATGGAAAGACCTCTTCTTTACGTTACCCATAAATGTCGATCCAGTTTCAACAAATTTACAAATTTTACATCTGGCCTTTCGACAGCAAAACATTCCCTTGGACCTCTCCTCCATAGGTTGCATTTTAGCCCTCACCAAAATGTCCTTCGAACTCTTCGCTCTCCTAAAACTTAACCTCGGAGTAACCGGCAAAAGCTTTTTAAGTACAGGCACCAACTCAACCAAAGTTTGCAATTCTCGAAGGATATTATGCACTACCTGAAGTGCAGGATGAATGTCCAAAGCCAAAACCAATCTATCAGACCTATCTGAATTTCTCTTTCCCGTCCCATTGAGCAAAACGTCCTAATCAAGATCGTTAACTGTGCAGATCTGCTTATCAACAAAACCCCTCTCATAACCCCTTTTCCACAAGAAACCTTTTAATTCTTTTTCCCTACTTTTGAAAACATCTTCCGAATCGCAAATTCTTTTCAAATCTCAGCGCCTGACTATGTGGAATAGCTTTTTTAACATGTTGAGGATGGCAAGACTTGTAGTTATAGACCGTGGGTTTGGTGGCGATTTTTGGATGATATATTTATGATATGGCTTCATGGCAGGGAGAGATTGGACGAATTTTTGTTGGCCTTGAATCCGTATCATGGATCTATCAAGTTTACGTGGGAGATTGGTAATGGGAAAATATCTTTTCTAGATGTGATGATTGGTTTTAATGGTGGAATTTTCAGTAATGATGTTTATCATAAACCGACGGATACACATCAGTACTTGAATTTTAAATCGTGCCATCCTCAACATGTTAAAAAAGCTATTCCACATAGTCAGGCGCTGAGATTTGAAAAGAATTTGCGATTCGGAAGATGTTTTCAAAAGTAGGGAAAAAGAATTAAAAGGTTTCTTGTGGAAAAGGGGTTATGAGAGGGGTTTTGTTGATAAGCAGATCTGCACAGTTAACGATCTTGATTAGGACGTTTTGCTCAATGGGACGGGAAAGAGAAATTCAGATAGGTCTGATAGATTGGTTTTGGCTTTGGACATTTATCCTGCACTTCAGGTAGTGCATAATATCCTTCGAGAATTGCAAACTTTGGTTGAGTTGGTGCCTGTACTTAAAAAGCTTTTGCCGGTTACTCCGAGGTTAAGTTTTAGGAGAGCGAAGAGTTCGAAGGACATTTTGGTGAGGGCTAAAATGCAACCTATGGAGGAGAGGTCCAAGGGAATGTTTTGCTGTCGAAAGGCCAGATGTAAAATTTGTAAATTTGTTGAAACTGGATCGACATTTATGGGTAACGTAAAGAAGAGGTCTTTCCATATCAATCATTCCTTTGATTGTGACTCTCAAGGAGTGGTATACTTAATAACATGCAAAAGATGTAGTAAACAATATGTGGGGAGCACAACACCACCATTCAGGTTAAGGTTCAATAACCATAAGAGTTCTTTGAGACGATATGAAAGGGGACGAAGGGGAATTTGTGGGGAACACCTGTATGCACATTTTCTTGAAGATGAGCATATAGGTCTGGAAGATTTATCTGTTAAAATAATTGATGTTACCGATGTTAGGGATCCGACAGCAAGGGAAGGTTTTTGGATTGAAAGATTAAAATGTTATGCTTCTCTGTGATAAAACGTAATGGAAGTTTGAAATTTATGTAAATTTAAGGAAGAACGATAGGGCATATAAGGACTCCACTCTTTAACTGTTTGATCTGCTTTAAATAAAGTTAGTGTATGATGATTGTATGATTTTTAAGCTTTATGTTGAGCGGGCTTTTGATAATTTTATTTATATATTTTTTTTATGTGTGTATGTTCATTGGTACATCTTGACGGATGATTGCCATTCCTCCACTTCTTACTCGTCTGCGTTGCGTCGTCCGTGTGCTCTAAGGTGGCTCTTCAAACGATATATATGTATGTTCAATAAAAAGAAGTTGTAACTGATCTAAATTTATTTTTTTTATTTAAAATATTAAAAACTGAATTTTCGGTCGCTCCTGCGGCCATCATCAGAGTTGGTCTTGGTTTGATTAGAAATGATCGAACCCTTTTATCAAAGTGGACCACGTGCCTCCAAAGACTTAAGCAACGGAGTGTATACTCGGGGGAATTCCTTGTGCTCATTAACAGATTGCCTGTTCAAGACGGAGTGCAACGACTCCAGGAAGATGCGCACACAATAGCTCGTAACTCCTTTTCACAAAATCTCCACATCATTAGAATTGGTATCATGTCCCGTCCTCTCGACGTAGTCCTTAACTGCTGACTCATTTTTTCGCCTTACACCTGGCTTATGTTCGGCCCAGCGCGAGTTTCAAGATCTTTTACTTTCTCGAATGTACGTAAACGAACAACGTTTGCATTTTACTTTATACACAATTCCCTTAGTTTCCACCTTTGTAGGTCTATCTTTTAGCTTCCGGAACATGTCCGCCAAAACCATGACGGGCTTGTATGCTACCCTAATGCCGGCACTACACACAATACGCTTAACTCTTTCAGAGGTACCTTTAACGTAGGGGATACAAGTAAAACCTTTAAACTGTTGTGGCTGTTCCTGAATTTTCTTGGTGCGACTGTTTACTTCATCTATAGATTTACGCGTATAACCATTTATCCTGAGGTCTTTTACCACTTTGCACATCTCTTCTTGCCTTTTATGATCATTTGATGGAATAACATTTGCACGGTCCAGTAACGTTTTAACTACTGCAGCCTTACTTTGTAATGGACTGTGTGAGTCGAACGTCAGATATTTATCAGTATGTGTGGCTTTACGATGTACACCAACTTCTATCTGTCCTTCTCCCAACACCGTACAGATGGTATCAAGGAACGCAACGGTTTGATGTTCCCCAGTGTCAAACGGTAGCTCGACGGTAAACTGAATATTCTGGTTGATTGTTGGTTGATTACTGGTTGATTACTACTACCAGATTTCGGGCTGCGCTATGGGCTCCCCTGTGAGTTCAGTTATTGCGGAACTTGTTATGTCAGAAATTGAGTCCGTTGCCTTGGCAACTTTACCTGTCCCGGTCCGTTGGTGGCGTCGGCATGTCGATGACTAACGTATGCCTTCGACGTACAGACGTACAAGATTTCAATGACCACTTGAATACAATCAACCAGAATATTCAGTTTACCGTCGAGCTACCGTTTGACACTGGGGAACATCAAACCGTTGCGTTCCTTGATACCATCTGTACGGTGTTGGGAGAAGGACAGATAGAAGTTGGTGTACATCGTAAAGCCACACATACTGATAAATATCTGACGTTCGACTCACACAGTCCATTACAAAGTAAGGCTGCAGTAGTTAAAACGTTACTGGACCGTGCAAATGTTATTCCATCAAATGATCATAAAAGGCAAGAAGAGATGTGCAAAGTGGTAAAAGACCTCAGGATAAATGGTTATACGCGTAAATCTATAGATGAAGTAAACAGTCGCACCAAGAAAATTCAGGAACAGCCACAACAGTTTAAAGGTTTTACTTGTATCCCCTACGTTAAAGGTACCTCTGAAAGAGTTAAGCGTATTGTGTGTAGTGCCGGCATTAGGGTAGCATACAAGCCCGTCATGGTTTTGGCGGACATGTTCCGGAAGCTAAAAGATAGACCTACAAAGGTGGAAACTAAGGGAATTGTGTATAAAGTAAAATGCAAACGTTGTTCGTTTACGTACATTCGAGAAAGTAAAAGATCTTGAAACTCGCGCTGGGCCGAACATAAGCCAGGTGTAAGGCGAAAAAATGAGTCAGCAGTTAAGGACTACGTCGAGAGGACGGGACATGATACCAATTCTAATGATGTGGAGATTTTGTGAAAAGGAGTTACGAGCTATTGTGTGCGCATCTTCCTGGAGTCGTTGCACTCCGTCTTGAACAGGCAATCTGTTAATGAGCACAAGGAATTCCCCCGAGTATACACTCCGTTGCTTAAACACGGAGCGACGCTATAAAATGGTAAGCTCCTCCCACATTTCTGGCTTCGTATGGCGGTTGCGGACACGTTGAAGCGTGACTGAACTGGACGGCGTAGAGCTTCACAAGCGTGTCCTAGAGCCTAAAGCTTACGGAAATACTTTTAAAATGTGTTTTTAAAATACAGCTAAACAATATATAAAGCAATAAATGGCTGAACATGCCACATTTACTGATTTTTCTGGCTGTTATACGTCGTATTATAGTCATTCGAGACGTCCTGCGCATCTTCATTCACTTATAGTCATCCTACCCGGGCAGTGTTTGGGCACGATTCACATTCTATTACGTCCGCGATGTGTCATAGCCATCTGTATTCTTTTTGGCGCATTTTTGAAGCTTGTAATATTATAAATATAAACAAAAACTGGCGCCACTTTCAAATTCATTTGTGGAAAATATGCTCGGTTGCTCTCATCCAACAGCTCGGACTTCTACCTCTGCGCAAAGCACGACTCCGCTTTCTGCGGGGCTTAGCAAGTATGATCGCAATAAAGCCTACTACCAGAAGAATAAAGGTGCAATTAAAGAGAGCAAGGCCTACTACGGCTTCAAAATGGAAGTGAAACGCGATGAGGAAAGGTGCATGGTAGAAGTACGTAAAAAGATCAACACCGTAAGGAATCAGTTGCTGTCCAACGGAAAACCGACAGGAAATATTGAAGTGATCGAATTGCTCTTGGATTGTTGGCTCAGTCAAAACAGTTCAAATTGCCAACAGGCGCAAAATGTTATCCAGGCGGCATCGTCGTTGCAAACAAATTCATCTCCTATATTCTCCTCAATTGAACGTGATATTCGTCCACCGGAAATTAGTCTGAACTCAATTGACCAATAACATGCGACCTTTCCTTAATCATAATTGACAGGCTAAGAAACTCAGCCTCTTCTTATGCGATCTCTCCGTGTTCAAGTCTTTGGAAGCACGTTGTCCACTTTGATAAAAGGGTTCGATCATTTCTAATCAAACCAAGACCAACTCTGATGATGGCCGCAGGAGCGACAGAAAAAAATTTTTTTTAGATCAATTATAACCTCTTTTTATTGAACATGCTTAACACTGATCGCCCAATATACATATATATATGTATATAGACCTTATTCAAAAATGGCCGCCGCGCGGAAAGGCCTGGTAGGTTTTGCACCGAAACGAGGTCATAAGGGCCACTCCAATCGACTTCGAAGAAGAAAACATAAACATAGCTGCATGTGAGTTTAGAAATGGTTCAAAATTGTCGGGTTCCACTGTGTACCAAGAGAACGTATTGAGAGGATGGAATGAAGATATCTTTCCACAAGTTTCAAGGGACGATAAAAGTTCAAGGGACGAGTGGATTCGAGCTATTCGAAGAGATGTTGGTAAATACTTCAGCATCACGAAGAACACACGAGTATGCTCGCGACACTTCAAGGAAAGTGACTTTGAACGAAGCCTTACCAGAAAACGAATATTGAAAGCGACGGCTGTCCCTTCAATATTTCCCTGGAAAGAAAGTTCCCCTAAGAAACGAAAGCCGCCAACTGTAAGAGTTCGCAAGAATGTAGATGCTAGTGGCAGAAACGAAGTCTGTAAACGGCCTCAAGAAGATATAGCGGATATATCTGAAGACGCACCTTCGACTTCTGCCCAATGTGATGCCGTGTATTAGAAATGATATCTTCAGGCAGCACATCTTCTTCGAATGCAATATCCAGGGCATCACAATGGGCAGAAGTCGAAGGA